>OY293306.1:13111751-13319132 GCA_958502075.1 Orchestes rusci
AAGACCCCCACCCCCACCAACGGATGACGTCACACCGAACCACCCCAACCATGCTGTCCAGATTACAAACACGTATTTTGTTTTTGTAAAAAATCCATAGACATTCATACTTCTGTACCGCCGAATTCCTCATCATATAGTTCAAATTCATTGAAGTGTAATGAATCAATTCCACCGAGTACTTAGGGCTTAATTGTATGTGACCGCTGTCGCCGCCTTATGATGAATAAAAAAATGTTATCATAAAAAATGTTTTATTTCGTCAACTATCAACAATATCTTGTAAACTATAGTGGCCCCATGGGAGGGTGTCGTGACTATTATCAATCAAACAGCGTTTATCATCTAGGGCATTTAGGGCTAATTTAGTTTGTTCAGTGCTATAAACGGAATGCTTTACTGAGCGGATTGTGCATTGGTTAACAATTTTTTCAACATTTTCTTTTAAACATTTTACATAATCATCAAAAGTAATTTTGTTCTTGACAATACAAGACTTTACACCTTTTGCTTTTTTCATACATTTTTGAACACCTTGAATTTTATATGAATACATTTTCGACCTCAACCCCACAAAATGTGTCATAATTTTACCATTTGCTTCATCCTTCATTAACCCCAAAACTTTTTTATTTACTAATGGAACCTGATAAACGTTATCTGGAGGATAATCGCTGGTGTCGAATTTGGAAAGATCTTTTTTGATGAGCTCATCATACACATCATTGCACTCAATATCGTAAATGAAACTGTCCGTGTCCGTATACAGAAGCTTGGGTTTTTTAGAAAAAGATTTTTTTAGCATGAAATTATAATGAAAATCATACATTACAATCTTTGAAATGTCTAAAATACACATACCAATGTAAATTGGTTTGTTGAAAATGAGATTTGTTTTCTTCATTTCTATAGCTACCAGATCTTCGGCGAAAATTGTTAAATTATGAAATGCTGCATTGGAAATCAGATTGTTGGCACCATATCGACCCTCCCATTTATTAACCAATTTCACAATACGATGTTTTCGAATGTTTTCCATTGTTTTACCAAATACAGCATTATTCATTAACTTGAAGAGATTTTTGCTGAAATCGTTAGTGGCTTTTGATCGAAGTTGAGTGTTTAGTTCGATGTATGCCTTTAACCAAGAACTTTGCTTGAATTTTAAAATTCTATGTATTTGCGTAATTTTGACACCATTACTCACAGCTTGCTTTAAATTGCGGTAATGAATAACATATTTTGTTTTGTTGTGAAGAGTTGTTAATAGTTTTGGAAATTTGGACTTTGGAGGGGCCATATGTTCGGGGCAGAATGGAAAATCGCTGTGCAAGTCGTGAAGTGTTTCAGGGTATTCCAAATCCACCTCCAAAATATAACCCTCTGGAGCATCATCCTCGATTAAAGTAACATCGAAATTTGGTAAATCAATGGGATCAACCCACCCGAATCCATCGTATGGTAGATGTTGAATCATTGCCCACCCATAAAGATTATTCACATCGAGGTAGAGTAGGTAGTTTGATGGTTTGGATTCATCATATTCCGTCATGTATTTATTATTTGCTTCAGCATACCTATTTGAGCACATTGAAATTCCTCCTCTCAAGCCCTTTTCAATAAACATAATTTGATCAATGTCTTTCAACAGCCTCAGCTCGCATTTTGTATATTTCAGCATACAATCCCAAGTATAACCTGGTAGAGTGAAATACCACGCTGGATCCAAACCATAAATGTTATGTGCATTGATTCTAAAGTTTTCAAAAACATCACTCAACAACAAAACATCTGTTTTTAAATACAGATCGCTGTATTGACCCAAATTCTGAATATTGAATTCATCCCATAATTTTTGGGCATGTGAATACTCCTCATCACTAATATTTTCATCATATAATTTTGAATAGAACATTTCTTTGGGTGGTAAACTTGTTTTTTCCAATCTAGTCATATTATCAACATAATCATAACAAAAAACCCCCTTACGTGTTAATAATTCAAATAGTTTTGAATTACATGAGGAAAATTCTCTCTTTAGATTTATCAAATCCTCCAATTTCAATGTGGATGCTAATGAACTCAAAGATGCATTTAAAAATCGTAGTGAATCGATATATCTAAATTTTATGCTGGTTTCATCATCATACTGAGTGAAGGAAATGTATTTTTCTTTATTGAGTGGAAGAATACTGAATTTTTCCACCCTTCCTATGGCTTTTAGGATGAAATGAGAATCGTAACCTGAGAGATTGTGGAATACAATGGGGACAATGAATTGTTTTTTGAAGTTTAAATTACAATTTGAGTGGGCAAAACCTCTAATATCTCCCGTGAAATGATCATGGTCAACAACAATCTGATCGGTGTCAATAAAAGGTTTCTCACAAATGTGACACTCTTTGGCCATACTCTTGTCCAACACTTCCGACATGGGTACAATTTTAGACATCTTATCTTCAACAAATTTCGCTATATTTTTCAGTTGATCTCCAAACCAACCTAAACAATCTTCGCCGCGGTAGCTTTTGTAAAAGGTTAGCGAGTCGTCATAGGAACACTTAAATAAAAATCCAATACTGAATGGAATATGCTCTTGGAAATTGACAGTTTTTAAATGTGTTAACTCAGCAGGAATTTTCTTCAAAATTGATTCGAAATCCCCATATATGATGAATGGTGCTTTTTGTTTATAAATATGATTTCTGAAGGAAACATGATCATATTTGGGGAATGAAATTTTTGAGCCATTTTTTGTTTCACACACACTTGAATGTTCACTCAAGCGTTCCTGAGACCGGAAATAGTTCAAACATCTATCGCAAATGAATATTTTATGCTCATGTTTTTTAATTTGTGATCTCACTAACCTAGATAGATTTTTTATCAAGCAATAATGATATGAAATTTCAATCTCATTTTCAATATTTGGCAATGGTTCAAAATCATTAATTTTTGGAAAATATTTATTTTGAATGATGAGTAGGTTGACGTGTTTTTCCAATTTTTCACCTGTTAACCTACAAGGTAGAACGCTAAAGAATTCATTCTTTTCATTTTGAGTCATCTCCAACATATAAACATTTACACTTATATTATTTAATTTTTCGAATTTATGAATTTTGTTGACTGTCATTGGAAAATCCAAACCCTCTGTATTAAGGACGCGGGTGTAATGTGGATATGATTTGACTCTATCGGAATTGATTTTACTGGGGTACAAAGCAGCGACTATACACCAATAAAAGCATGCGTTATCATCATTTTTAATGTTGCTTTTTTCTTCGAAATTTGATTGGGCAAAGGGATGTAGGATGAAGCACCCACCCCAAAGCTATGTTTATCAATACAAATCTCTAAACTGATAATTCTTCTTAATGAAGACCCCCACTCAAGACCCCTACCGAAGACCCCCACCCCAACCCCCACTCAAGAACCCCACTCGAGACCCCACCGAAGACCCCCACCGAAGACCCCCACTCAAGACCCCCACTTAAGACCCCCACCTCAACCGATCTACCAACCGCACCGCACTCCACATCCTAATCTCCGCACCCCGCTTCCCCGCAACCATAACTCAACACTTCACCTAAAACTCAGCTCACCTACTTCAAACATCCCACGCCGTCATTCTAATAGCAAACGATCAAAGAATTGAATCAATAGTACGCGTCATCTATACAAACAACAACCAAGTAGCAACAACAGTACCTTGATTATAGATTTGAATTCATAACATCTCGTTGTCTCAGTGGTTAAGGCAGTCACGTACAAATCCACAGGATGTGGGTTCCAATCTCGCCATCGGAAAATCTTTTTCAGGCTTTGGTGAGAATAAAATCACCTTCCACACACACACACACACACCGAACACACCGCGATCGTGGGAATCAAGCAACAATAAGATCACAACCGTCAACTGTCAAAATGATATATGTCAAAGCTGTCAAAATGACATCTGTCAAAATGATATCTGTCAAAGCTGTCAAAATGATATCTGTCAAAGCTGTCATGTCAAGATCAACCACGCCCACAGCGTCGTCGCTCGATGACCTTGAACGGTACAAAAACTGCAGAATCGACCTACGATTTTCTTATGGGAATTTACATGTAAAAATGACCGAAATTGCGGCCGGACATACATTGCTTATCTACTTTTAGGCCTGAAACCAAGAAATATCCAGTGTAAGGGCCAAAGAATTAATTAAGAATCATGTCTTACCACAGTTTTTGTAGGGCCACTATGTGATTTTCCAATCGTATAAAATGGGGAAAATTCCAGTCGACGATCCACAAATTTGCTCAATGCAGTTGATCCAGCGTAGACTAGCTGCGATCACTTTTGGATTCGAATTCGATGAATTTCCTTTTGAAATCGGCAAAAAGCCATGAGACGAACCACGCGGTAATCTCGTTAAATTGGAAGTGTCAATCTCTTAATTAACCCTTCTAGGACCTTCAAGTGTCAAATACAGGGACACAGGACCGAACCTTGGAAGAAAAGGTTCATTCTTTTGCACCATTAGCAGTAGGTCAAAGTCATGACTGGTTCCGAGTGGATGCAGGACCGTACTCCAAATAACGAAGTCACTCGAAGTGTACTTCGACTTTAAGATTAAAACCTTTTGAACTGGACTAGATTGTAAGATACTTGAACTTTTTAATTAACAACTTTCGAACTTTTAAATGCGTGAGTAACTGATACGCAACCTTCACTAAAAATGCTGCTTAATTTCTAACTTTTTAAAATCGAATTGTCCGGAATAACATTCGCTGGCGTTTTGGCAAAATCGTAACGTTACATAATTTGTATCTTTCCAATAATCTGAAACAACGAATATAACAAGTGAATACATTGTATTATAGATAAATTGATATCATAAAATGCATTTAAGAAAATGTGTTGTGAATAATGGCGGGCATATTCAATAATAATTGCACTTTATGATGTCAATTTATTAATAATATAATGTATTCACTTGTTATATTCGTTGTTTTAGATTATTGGAAGGATAAAAATTGATAAATAATGTTCAAACAATCATTGTAGTCATAGATACCAAATTTTGCAATACCACAAAACCAACTTTGAAACTCAAATATTTTGAAAACGGCTGGAAGGAACGCCTACATGCTGTTCATTTTGAGATAAGAAAAATAATGTCAATTTGATAATAAATATAGAGTGTTCCATTAAAAAAAATGCAAGTTGTGTCTGTCACACTTTTCTCGTGCACCTGGTATACAAAAATGGCGGTCTATGTTAATACCTACCAACTTTGTATTTAAAGTCCCTATCTATTTTGCATAATAAGTGAGTTAGTCTGCAGATGAAATATACGGAAACACCCTGTACATGTAAGTGATTGAAAATTAAAGAAACTCAGAAAATTATTAGTTTTTTTTTGTGCTGGTCAAGTTTGAGTAGATAGTAGACATATTAACAAAATGTCGGAATTGCGCTGGCGGGGGAAAGTAAAATCTTCTACCTGATACATGTGGAAAGTTCCTTCACCACCCTTGACGTTGTGACCAAATTCCGCATCGTGCGGTCAACCGCCTTCGCGTGGGGTAGAGTATCACTTTCCATACTTGTCGAGTAAATAACTGTTGTATTGATATGGATGAGAATGTCGTTGAAAATCTCAATAAAGAATGGTATTTTATTTACCGAGTGAGAAATGTTGACTATCACTCACGAGGATGAAGTACATCTGATTGAGTAATAGCCATTTCCTACGAGTAGAATAATATACTTTTTCTACGACCGTTCAATAATAGGCTTATTACTCACGCATTTTGAATAGATAATAATACCTATTACTTACCCCGTGAGTAATGATTCATTACTCACGGGTCATTACTCACGGGTCTACGACCGTTTAATAATAGGCTTATTACTCACGCATTTTGAATAGATAATTATACCTATTACTTACCCCGTGAGTAATGATTCATTACTCACGGGTCATTACTCACGGGTTTGGTTGTCACATGATCTTACTTTTCAAATTATGTGCAGATTTTTTTGGACACCCGGTATAAAGGCCGTAGAAAAAGTATAGTATTCTACTCGCATGTAATGACAATTACTCATTCGTATGATTGCAACACTCGCCTCCGGCTCGTGTCGCAAACTTCATCCTCGTGAGTAATAGCTGTCATTACATGCTCATTGAACCTACCTATTCTTGATACTCACCTAAATGTTGTTATAGGCCCAACGATTTAGGAAAAGATAAATACACCTTCTCATTTAAAATTTTCAAAACAAAATATTCTTATTTCTGAACCACACGAGTTTACTCTTCTTTCTATCAAGTAAACATATTCATGCGGGAGATTTGCAAAAGTGTGCACTTCATGGAAATTAGTTGACTATCACCTAGAACCGTTTTTCTCTTGAGAAGGAAGCTTTCTGTTATTTAAACAATCTTTCAGAACACGCTATTATCAAACACCAGATGAACACTAATCGACCAATCATGTTCTGATAGTATTGATGCTTGAAAGGAAGAAGGTAAAAAGCGTCAGTTTGTGGATTTTATAGCAGAACGATTAAAAGATTTTTTTTTGGAAAAAAATTCATAACTTTTTTGGCAAATCATATTTTTGACGGCTGCAAACGAAATATTTGGTTTGAGGTCATTCTTTTCATTATCTCTAGTTTTATCAATATCTTATATTACCAAGATAATGGCGGTTAAGCGAGCCAGTTATTTAGATCAACCTAGGTATAGGGACTTAAATCCAATAATTTATGAATAAAAGTTGATGTGAAAAATCACAACCACCAATGGAACATTGTTTAAGAAACAGGTAATACAAATTAAATACATCAATTAATGAATACAAATTGAAGTGAAAGGCTCAACCACCAATAAAGCATTGTTTAAGAAACAGGTGATACAATTCAAGTCTATAATGCAAGAACTTATGGCAATGGAAAGTACTGGATGGAAGAAATGCCCTTTAAAGAAATAGCTAGAGATCTATAAACAAACCAGGGTTTGAACAGTCAATACAATAAGTAAGTTAATTTCAGAATCTATTTCCCCCCTTTTTATTTTTTGAACGACTCAACTTAGAGACTCCAAATTCTTAGTGATAAAATACAAGCATGTTTAGCATGTTTTGACATGAAATTGGCATATGAAAGATTCAAGATGGCGGCTGGGCGCCATCTTGGAATGTTTTTTTAAATAGGAATAGGGGGAATAGGCATTAAAGAAAAGCACTGTATATAATATATATTTTATATTTACAGTCTTTATCTATAGCTTCATAGTTTTTACCTCTCCTAAAAGCCATATGAGCACATGTTTCAACTCGATAATATTCTGTTATAAGTACTTACCTTGTTGGCCTTTGTCGGGAATCAAACCTGGAACTCAGTAGACAGTGGTTTATAGAGCAGTGCAAGAGTGCGGCAGCTTAACTCACTCGGCTAACATCTCGTTTGCAAGATGTGTGATCTGATACGACTAGAGGATAATATCAAAGTCGTGGGTGATATTGCATATGCGTATGATTAATTAAAAGGTATAACATATTGAATAAATCTGTTTTATAGAAGCACACGTTCAAGTTTCACCAGATTTAAATGAGACCATCATATGATATAGATCGTTCGGTAGAAAATGAAATTTTCAGTATCACCGGAACGCGAGTTATTTTTTTATCGAGCATATGCCAGGTTTGATAAAGATTCTGTTCAGAAAGCTAAAGATAATCTGTAATAATGCGTTATCCCTTTTATTTGCAGGAAGATGTGGGTACAGCAAGTTAGAAACGAGATTCGAGTATAGATTTTGTAAAAAGTTAATAACTCTTGAGTATAGACTACCTATATTGATTAGATATCGGTAATATAACAATACTTTATCCCAGTAAACACAGATTATGTGACTTTGATGTAACATTTATGTAAATTTGAAGTAATTATGACTCCCACAATAGTTTTTATGTGAAAATTACGTAACCTCTGGATCTACCATTATTACGTGAATGTTATGTAAAAACGTGATGTAACATCAAGGTGTTCATGAAGTACATAAATTTTACATAAACAAATGGATGTCTTTATTACATAAGAGATTAATACCAATATTATGTAAATTTTATATTAAAATGTGACGTTGAAAATCGACAACGTCGAAGCGTCATGCGCAAATCCTTAATCGAGCCTCTGGTCATCTCATCCACGCAGCTTCACCCCAACAGAGTAGAAGTAGGAGCCATTTTGTGATTTTGTTCGTGTTCTGTGTTTTGGTTGTGTTGTATGACCGGAGCCGTACCATCACGCAAGAATAAATGATTTTATTGTAGTGAAGTGGAAAGAAAAGCATTCATTCGCATGTGTTTTTGATAAAAACCCAAGTGCCGTTTCGTTTCTCGAGCAATATCTAGAGGCTGAGAAAAATATCATTTTGTGGCAGGGAAAAGGTAGGTTATGTACTTATTGTTGATAGCTGATATTTATAGACATTATTTTATTTCTATGCTTTCAAACCGCAACAACCACTCCTATTGCAAGCGTTCCATATCGTCTGAATGCCGCTAAACAAGAAATTTTGAGAGCCAAATTGGATGAAATGTTACAGCAGAGAATTGTAGAAGAAAGCAAAACCTCCCGGATTTCTCCCGTAGTTTTGGTACCAAATATTTACCAATGCGTGATTTCTTGGTTATATACACAAAAGTACGTGATAATAATCAGATAAGAGTGCCGTAGATTATTTATATAGCGATATTTACATAAATAAATGTGATTTAAAATCAACATGCACATGAGGTATGAGATTATGCAGTCGTTGTAGGTTGAAGTTTACTTTCTGATTACCTTGTTATTATGTCATATTGACGTAACTGGTAACTTGTGTTACATAGTTTTTACATCAATATTATGTTCTTGTATTCGCTGGGATCTATAAAAATCAAACCTATATTCTGTACAGGAAAAATATATATACACCAAACTTTATATTTACTATACAGTTTAAATGACGGATATATCGGTGAAGAGGATATTTAGTTATACTTCAAATATGCTATATACTTCATAACTTCATCGAAAAATCTTTATAGAATAAAAACTAATCTTTATAGGTGAAGAAAACCTGTATCGCTTGGTTATACGGGAAGGAGCAAAAATCATAAACGTCTATATTTTTTAAATAATATATTCAAATGTATTGCGAAAGAGGGACAAAAGGAACTTTCAATGCTGAGAAAAACAAAAACACATAATAAATAACATATTCTTTAGTTTTTGAGTTCTACTCTAGTGTTACAAACTAATAAAAAATGAAAATGAAATAAAAATTATCAGTTGGTATACCTATTAATTAAAAATTATCCTTATCCTCAATATCAGTTTTTGCTAACGTGTTGAAGGAATTGAAGAAATCACATTATCCTCACATAATTTCACCAAGTCGTTATACTTGAGGTTTGATATGGGAATAGGTGATTTATAACAACCTGTTGGAGCTACTTTTACTTTTGTCTGTCATCTTTCATCACAGCATGCACTGAATCAATAGGCAAATATGTATGTCTTGTGAGTAAAAAGCTAATTTGGATCATTTAAATACATTTGCAGGTTTGAAGGGTGGCATGTTGCATAGCTAGAATGGTCCGTTTTCTATTCTGCACAGGACAGCAATCAGAGTACAACAGCAAACACTTAACAGAGTCACGCTGATCAACTATGGTGTTGTATTTGTGTAAAATAGTTGTAATTTCATTTGCTCCACGTTTTCCATTATCTTCGTCCCATTTAGTAGCAAAATACTTCACGTGTACCACTCTTATAAAAAGTAAGGTTAAACACAGAAAGTTTCCGGGAATAGTAAAAAAGCATTCTTTCACCTTTGGGTGTATTTGAAACCTTTTGTAGATCGAAACTTACACACAATGTTCCAGGATAAAGTAAGATTGTGAGAATGTTCTTTCTCAGATAAATGCTTCATCTTGGCTTGCTGCATTCCTTCGTCAGTGGTAACGTACCTCCCGAATCGAAGACATTGTACACATTGATCTTTTTTGAATATGTGAAATCCATGAAGTATTCGTTAAAAATGTTCCTTAACACTCTCTCGCCAACTACGTGAATTCCTTCTTCAAGATGGGATTCCTTGTATATTTTAAATACATTGTATACGTTTTTGAACACTTGAGGCAAATATACACGACTTGAATCTTTTCGAGCATAATGGTATGGAATTGCTGGAGGCGACTTGACGAAATTATGGACTCTATCCTTGGTGCTCTCTTTTGTTTTGTTTGATGAAACTGTTTTGCCCCGCATATCTTTTTTTGCAGAACCAAATGATGCGTTTGTCACTGTATTTCTGTGACACATCCAACGTAGAAGTTTACAATTGGAGGCAAACCGGCCGTTTGCCCTCACCTTGGTTAATAAAACACTCGAAAGTTGATTGTCGTTTTCCTGATATACCGAATCATCTCCTCTCAACCACTAATTTTTGTGTCAGGCCAACTATCCAGTCCTTTCGGCGATCTGTTGTCAGGCTCCATAAATGATTAAAAATTTGTTCCCCAAACTCTTCGGTCACAATTTGACAGTTGTCCCCACATTTTTTTCCAGAACAAGGATTAGAACTCACGTGTTTTGCAGGAAATAAAGTGTCATCGTTTTTTGCATACTCTCAGCCGGATTGTTTGTCTGCTTTTTTAGTTATCCTTTAATTCTCTTTTCTAGCAACATTACCCATTTCTCCAATAATACTTTCTCTCTGCTCATTGTCGATTTCTGGATTCCTATTTTTTTTGCTTCTTCTGCACTTTTGTCTTGTGTTTAACCACTACTGGACGATGACTTGGACCCTTCTTTCCACAAATCGGAATCGTCACCTCCATAAACCTCTGCCAAGAAAGCCTCATCTTCAGATAAATAATCCATATATGCCAAGGTTGTCTGTTTTTTATTTCTAAGGAATTTTCTCTTATTGCATGTTAAAGGACCAGGACTGCTTGAACCATTGCTTGTTAAAGAAAAGCAGTGTTCACCATGAGCTGTGAATGAACTATCAGCGGATTGATTTGTTGGAAATTCTGGATTTTCTCTAAACGATTCTTCATTGAAAAGGGTTGACACATTTTCCGAGATAACCGATTTTGGAATATTTTCGTATGAACAGTGATGAGCATCAGTCATTTCTTCAACAGAATATTCTATCTCGAACGGTTCAAAAACAATTTATGGTGGTGCCATGAGTGGTGGCGGGACTAGTTCCTAGGAAAAAAATGGTAACTCTTGTTTTCAATAGAAGTTTTCCAATATATACCTGAAGTTTATCGAGTTGATCTTCTTGCACAGCTTTGGTTCAGTTATCTACATTCTCAGAAACCTGTACATTTTCAATTTGTTTCTCTTGCACTGCCTCTTCGAAAACTAATGTGAGTAAACTTATTTCTTTCAGAATTTTCTAAAAACCCAAGTGTACAAAACATTTCTGAATCGGTGCACCTTGTTTAGTACCTGTACATTATCAATTTGTTCTTGCAAAGGCATGACTGCCTCTTCGAAAACTAATGCGGGAGAATATATTTCTTCCGAAATTTTCTGGAACTCCAAGTGTAAAGAATATTTACAAATCTGTGTACCTCGTTAAGTACCATTATCAATTATTGGTTCCACTTGCATAGGAATGACTGCCCCTTCGAAACCTTATGCGGTTGAACTTGTTTCTACCGAAATTTCCTGAAACCCCATGCAGTGAAAATATTTTCTTGGTTTGATAGGTCTTCGTTTTTACACAATGAATTATAATTACCTTGAAACTGTCGATCACGTTCAATTAGTTTTTGCGAATTCTTTCTCTGCCTCTGCAAGGTCTTTTTGTGCTTGCTATTGCCAACTCACATAACTTTTTTCCTCTAGGATTATCTATTGCTGTTTGAAATTATTACAAAGATTTGATTTTGGACAGCATTCTTCACTTGGTACCTATATCTATTTAGAAAACAATATTTTCAAGTAAGATAAAAAAATCGTCACAACCACCCTTTAGTCAATTTTTTTATGCAAAACCTGTGTTATAATTATTTTAAATCATTCCAATTTCCA
Organism: Orchestes rusci; assembly: GCA_958502075.1. Taxonomy (NCBI): domain Eukaryota; kingdom Metazoa; phylum Arthropoda; class Insecta; order Coleoptera; family Curculionidae; genus Orchestes; species Orchestes rusci. Next base: position 13,123,846 of record OY293306.1, read on the forward strand.
TTATTTGTTACACGGTGTAACATAATCAAGTAGAAAATTATGATAATGTGATATGATAGGTACCTTATTACTTAAATGAACTAAAACAAAACAAACACCAAATTTTCAAAATAGAAACATAATATTCATAGTGAGATAGGCTGGCCAAATAGACTGCTCAAGCACTGCCATTGAAAATACACCAAACGTACGTAATACACATTTGTGGACCGTAATGAAATCCAGCCTAGAATATTGGGTAACCGTTCTCCATGAGTTTGTTATTTTTTCTCTACTAAATGAAAACTGAACTTCTTTTAACGATAGAATTTTGGAATGAGACCTAGTCAATTCTGATATTCGTTACGATTTTTAAATAAATAATAAAATATACTAAAAATATTATAGTTACATGTGATGTTATTCGTTTTTCAATCCAAAGCGACGACACAAGATCTATCTATCACTGACTAGAGACTACTAATGAAGGGTTCATCACGTTATCACAGCGACGAAATATCCAAGCGACAAGTACCAACCGGCGGGAACGTGAATATTGGAATAAAAAATAAGACTGCTAAAAATTCTTAACATGCGTCTAACTCTCTCAGGATGACACATATAATAGGTTGAGAACCATTTATTTATTTACACTATCGTGTAAAACAGGATAAGTTCAATCTTCTTGGACCTTTAATTGACGCATTATGACTGAAGTTGACACACTTTCTTTTCCTGATAAACGAAAAACAGTTTAAGGGCCTAGACTTTGAAAAATTTTTCAGGGTAAAACAGGATAAGCGCCACATGCTTTCTTGTCACGATAAAGGAAAAATGGACTTGGTGCATAAACTTTGAATAGTTTTTCAAGGTAAAACAGGATAAGCGCCTCTTCTGAAAAAATCATGGGATTTTAAAACGATTCAATGGAGTACGTTTTCGAGGTGTATGTGGATGGTCTAAGTAACACTGAATCAAAATACGTCCAAATAATGGTCGCTTGGTTGTAAAAATGTGAATGATGTCTTCAAAACATGGTTGACTCAAGCGACATGAATCTATTCGTAGCAAGCTCAAACGTAGACCAATCGACGCAGAAAAAAAAATGCACTTGGTAGAATTCAAAAGTCATTTTGATGAATATTGTCGCTTATGCCCTTTTTCCTTTCAAGCATCGATATCAACAAACTCAAAACTGTTGATAATATGGATATTGATTTGTAGAAACAAGGTGCAGCTAATGCAAGAGATTGTTATTACACCTCTGATAGCTTTAGCAATAACCTTAATCAAAAGTATTTGTGTAGCATTCTCTGGACTCTTTAATTGTTCCAGTGGATGCGACAACACTTCGGATTTTACTGAAAAAGAGAGAAGAGCTACAATCAAGTCACTTCTAGCTGTCAAAGATTCAATCATCTATCGGATGTTTTTTGTAATAAAGGTACTGCAAAAGAATTGCTAGCTAAAAATAGCGGTAAAGTCATTGCATTCATCGATTGTGCAAAAAAAGTGGAAGTTACACACGACTTAAGATTTATTAAATGTATCAAACAGCTTTCGAAAAATCTACCTTCAAGCTAGATTAATTACCTCCCACTGAAGGAGCTACGATGCAGCATCCATTCAGGGCATATTTTCAACTACATTCATGGTTTGGAAATGAAAAAAAAAAGCAAATGGATTGGGGATGGAAGAGATCCCCCTTCAGAACACCAGAAGAAATGCTGTTGCCAAAGTACATACATCGAAGAAAAATTGATTCCCGACAGTTAGCTCAAAAACATCTCTTGTTGTTGTGAGAAAGTTTCTAGTAATTCGAGATGCAGAGTTGTCAGGAACATGATTTGCAGTGTTCAAATTTATGTTCTGTCATGGGTTTTTGACGAGATCGTATTGGATGAAATGCCCAATGAGGCGAAATAATGACACCAGATTAAAATGTGCATGACAAGATGAATAACAAGAAGAACAAGAAGGGCAACGGGAGGATAAAAAAAGGGTAGGAAAAACCAGGAAAGGATGAAGAGAACCAAGAGGTGGAGGTGCATACGAAATGTATGAAAAATAGTTCTTTATCCTCCAGAGGAAAAAAAACTATTTTCCACCCTCAGTTGTGGAGAAAGTCACATTTTCCAGTGAGGTAGTGGAGAAAATAATGCTAATCCCATCGTTTCCATGTCAAAAAAATTAATAATCATAGCATATTCTATTAATAATAATAATAATATCTTTATTTAGCCTGAAGCTTTAAAAATTACATAAGGTAAAAGTCTAAAAGAAAATAAAAATATTAACAACCAAGTACAAAGTGAAAAATAAATCTTAAGAGTAATAACAATAATATTTGTAAATATGTGTGAGTAAAATGTAAGATGTAAAAATATAAAATATAGTATTTGTAAACTGGACAATACATGTATCTTACTTATTACAGGGGTTACGTAAAATATAAAAAGCCATAACTATACGGTTTCCATCACATAATTCTTTAGAAGTCGTTTGAATGTTGGGAGATTATCACAATTCTTTAAAGCTGTTGATAGACAATTGAATTCAAATAGGCCCCTATTCAAAGCCGAATTGTACATTTGAAATGTGTTACATTTATGATCTAGGATAAAATCGTTCTTTTTTCTAGTTTCATACCTATGAACATCTGAAAATTTATTGGCTCTATTACACAAATACATTGGTACTAGTTCATTCTTGATTTTATATATAAATATGAATACATTATATATAACTTTTTGTTCTACAGATAACAAGTTAGTGACACTCAACATACATTTGACAGGAGTATATTTATTACATTTCAAAATCGTTCGCATTGCACGGTTCTGTATCAGCTGGAAATCATTCATTATTTGTTTTGGCATTGAATAGAAAAGGGTTGCGCAAAAGTCCAGGTGGGGCGCTGCAATAGTTTTATATAACAATAATTTCGTTGTCATCGATAAGTTCTTCCCCACTCTTGATAGGAAATAAAATTTTTTAGAAAATTTTCTCATCACAACATTATGGTTATTCTGTGTTTGCATTATTTATCATTTAGTTATTTTATATTTCATCAAAGCAACATGAATGGAAATCATCCATACATGTTGAAAATTCATCAATTCTTCATTTTATACATTCCTGATCCTTATTTCAATAAATAATAAAAAAAAAACAACTTTAGTGAAATAATGAATCCGAGCAAATTTTGAATTTTCACTTTTTCGTAATTTACACAACATTTTTCCTTTGAAGTGATAAACTTTTATTCTTTTATATGGAGGTTGAAGTGTCAACAAACAAAATGTGCCTCATCGAAAGTCATAATAGTGAAAAAAAAAGGTTAAAAGAAATTTTTTTTCTCGCGAAAATCGTTGATTTCTCAAAAACGAAAACAACATTCCAACAAAACAGAAATATCTGCTTATTTGGCATAAGAGTGAGTACAATCCCACCAAGTTTCGTGATTCTTGAAATATTTTCTGAAAAATTAAACACAAAAAACAAAAAACTCAGTTTTTCACATTTAACTAATCAATTTTAAGATTATGTCAAAATTTTACAAGAGAAGAAATTGTGGATTTTCTATTTATATGAAACTTTCTCATTTAACTTTTTTCCATAAAATTAGTAATAACGCCACAAATCGCGAAAAACCATTCTTCACCTCTTTCAACCTCCACCACTCCTCGTCTGCATGCATTCAGGTGTTGAATTTTTTTTTTCAGCTTTAGTTACGCCTTTTTCTACCCTCTCCAACTGTGTCTACCTTGTACCAAATTTTTTCCTTCCAAAAAGGTAAACAGCCTGTCCTATACCGCCTATTGCCTATTGCTATGTTCGAAACAGTTAGTGCTACGAGGCCGGTTGGATGGGGAAAAAGTTGCCGTTTTGGATGCTCATTGAAAATTCATAAACTATTAGCACATTTTCTTTGATCTTGCGAGAAACAGTGTAAATTGTGATGATGGCCCGAAAGAACTCCGTTGAATATTTTTTAAATTAAATATTTAATTCCGAGACACCGTTCAAAATAGAAAGTTTTATAATAATTAGTATTGTTACGATCGTAAGCTTGGCAATGTCTAGCCACAAGGACTAAAGACTGAAACTGGCCGTCCATATGATATCTAATTCAGAGTGACAGATGACATGCCAGAATAGGACATTGACAGATGGTGGTAACTGTATGGTCGTTGCTAAGTGTCGTTAGAAAAACTAAGATAGATAGAGTTGTGTGATAAAATAAAAGTGTGGAATAAAGAAATTATTAAATTTGACGGCTACCTTACAGGTCAGAAGTGGGATATTCATTACGTGGCCATTGGGTGTTGTGGAAAGCTCTCGATTCTGTTAATCGCGGAAACAAAATTTTGCTCGGGGTTTCAACATGGCTGGGACACATACATCAGAGACAATCACTGATGCGGCGAATTACACAAGTTCTATGGCTTCTGAATACACAGACTATTTTAAAAATTAAGTGTTTGAGGTAAACAAAATCTCTTGCGAAATACCCGAAAAAGATAAAATAAACATAATTATTGCCGGTATCGAAATATTCAACAATTAGCTTCTTCACATAATTATGCAGCCCTTGATGAACTACAAACTTTCTTGGGAACATGGGACAATAATTATCAGATCAATACAATTCGAACGAAAGTTAACATCACAACGAATTCCGGTTCACTGAGTGCTCAAGCGTCAACAATGTTTCATGATAATTCAAAAATAATCTGTTTTGAATGTAATAAGCCGGGCCACAAAAGTATAAGCTGCCCACAGAAGCGTTTCAATCAAATTTTAACGAACAGTCAGAAAAATCAGGCGTCTACAAGTTCAAGTGAAAATAAGTGTGCAGCCTGTAAAAAAACAAATCATGTATTAAGTAACTGTTACTTTTCTTAAAAAGTGTGAATTTATCACGTGGAAAGTTTTCGTGACGTGAAACCTTCTCCTTCATGAATTTATTACAACATAGTACAAACTTATTTTACAAAAACCTTTTTCTAAATAATACTGAATTATTGAGTATGGTGGATACTGGCAGTGGATGTACAATAGTGCGGGAATCTGTAGTAAATAGACTGAAATGTCCGGTTTTGAGTGGGGATTTATATTTACTTAAATCATTTTCTGGTGACATTGTATCAATTCAAAAGACAGTACCGAATTGTGAAGTTATTCTTGACGGTGTGGCGGCTTGTATTGATATATTGGTAGCTTCAGATCATCTTTGTCCTCTTGATGTCGTTTTGGAAAACTCTTCCATTCAACAACCTCATGTTACTTTGATAAAAGAAGGGACGGAGATCAAATTTTATAGTGCTTCTGAGAAACAGCCTTATGTTGATGAAACCTTTGACTCAGAGTTTAGCTGGAATGATATCGTGTGACATAAATCATCGATCGTAGATACTGGCAGTTTGAGAAAACTTTAGTGATCGAATCTCTACAAATTTTGGAAATATGGGAAAGTTTCAAGGTACTGAAATGAAAATAAAACTATCGGATCCTACTCCATTTTCTTATAATCCGTATCGTTTGTCAGAGGATAGGAAACGTCAGTTACAGATTCTAATAGATGAACTTCTTCAACACAATGTTATTCAAGAGTCTGAATCTGCATATGCGAGCCCTGTTGTGTTGGTTCCAAAAGCCAATAACGAGTACCGTCTTTTCGTGGATTTTCGAAGACTAAATTATAGTTTCACGGTTAAGGAAAAGTTTCTATCGCCTTAAATTTAAGATCAACTTGACAAACTGGGAGGTTATGGATGGTTCATCGCTCTTGACTTATATACCGGTTATTACTAGATCTGTATGGCAGAGGATTCGATTGATAAAACTGCCTTTATTACTCCAAATGGAAAATGGGAATATCTACGAATGTCGTTTGGCCTTTGCAACGCCCCGTCGGTTTTTTAGAGGATGATGTGTAAGCTGCTGAAGAAATTAGATGAAAACACTGCTTCTGCATATCTGGATGATGTAGTGATTCCGGCCAAATCTATTGATGAAGATTTAGATAAACCATGTAGGGGTGTTGGAGCTATTTAGAAAATACAACATCACTTTACAACTACCCAAATGTAAATTCCTTTTGAATAAATTGAAATACCTTGTCAGAAAAATATCTCAGAAAGGAGTTAGCCCAGATCAAGGTAAAATTACAGCTCTGTCAACCCTCAAATCACCACAAAATATTAAGCAGTGAAGACAGTTCTTGGAACTAGGTGGGTATTTTCGAAAATTAATAAATAATTATGCAGGAATCACCAGACCACTAACAAGATTACTTCAAAAGAATGTTACATGGATGTGGACCTCAGATTAGGAGAGCGCTGTTGAGAAGATAAAAGACATTTCATGCAAAAGACCTCTACTAAAGATATTCCATCAAAACTTGAGACTGAATTGCACACGGACGCCAGCACTATTGGAGTAGCGGGTATTCTTTTCCAACGCCACGATGGCTTACATCCTGTCACATCGTTTAGCAAGCAACGCACATACGAACAGAGTGAGTACCAATCGTATGAATTAGAAACAATGGCCGTTGTGTTTCCATTACGTAATTTCCGGCCGTACTTACTAGGAATGAATTTTGTTGTATATACTGATTGTGCTGCTTTACGAACTACCACATCTAAGCGAGATCTGATCCCACGAATAGCTTGTTGGTGGTTAGAAAACCAAGATTATTTCTTCAAAGTTCGCTACAGGCCAGGATATAGAATGCAACATGTCGATTGTCTGAGCAGAAACCCCATTGCCATAAATATTAACGTTAATATAACTGAAGGTGAATGGATACGAGCTAGAATGATGAAATTTCTCGAATTATTGATATATTACATGGTGACAGAACAAAAGAGAATAAAAATTATTGATAATTTTGTCCTCAAAAATGAAACACTATACAGAAAATTGATGGTTGGCTCCAAATAGGCAGTCCCAAGATCAGTGAGATGGCAAATGAGTAAACTCAATCATGTCGATTGTGGCCATCATGGTTTTAATAAAACTTTAAAAAGAATTCAAGCCAATTATTGGTTTTCCAAAATGAATAGATTTGTAAAAAAATATGTAGCCAGTTGCCTGAATTGTACCTGTATGAAAAATAATAGCGCAGCGAAGCCCGGATTTCTACATTACATACCGAAAGTGCCTATTCCCTTCAACACAATTCACGTAGATCATCTTGGACCCTTCGTTCAGTCAACCAAAAAGAATTGTTTTATTTCTTGGAACCGGTGAAGTCAACAGAAGTAAGACATAATGTAATCAAGTCACTACAAAACTTTATGTTTATCTTTGGAACACCGACTAGAATTGTGTCTGATAGAGGATTAGCATTCACATCAAAAACAATGAGAGATTTCTTTATAAAAAACGGGATTGAACATGTCCTAAAGGCAGTTGCCACACCACGGGCAAATGGACAGTGCGAACGATACAATCGGACTATTTTAAAGGCATTGAAGTGCTTGAATGTTAATGATACCGATTACTAGATGACGAATAACAAATCTGATACTACCACTGGACATGCCATTTGGGGACAATAAGTTGGATCATGCGATTATGTAATCTCTTATGATGCCATATATGATATATGAGTAGGATTATGGCATTATGTAAGCTATAAAGTAATTAAGAGACAATGGAGAGATATTGCCAATCAAAAAATGTCAAGCGGTAATAGCGCATGGAGTATTTTGACGTGAATCGGATGCGCGATTCACTGCTTTACGTCATTTACGGTATAGAGAGGTGTTGTTTATCAAAAAATGTGAAGCGGTAATAGCGCATGCGGTATTTTGACATAAATCGGATGCGCGATTCACTGCTTAACGTCATTCACGGTAATGAGGTTACCGCATGTAGTTATTTACGTTACGCAGCGTGGAACGCTATTTCGAATACCGCACAAAACGTATGCCATACAACCTGACAAATAAACAAGCCGTGTTTTTGTGTTTTTATTGAGGTGAAAAATGTATTCATCGGATGTCAACTTGAACAAAGATACGCCCGCCATGCACATGATGTCAATCTTCGCGCGAAAATTGCGTGCATACATTATTCTGCGACTTGAGATCATTGGGTGTCATGTTAATACAAAACTTTTCTTCTTAAGATCTTTCAAAAAATCAACTCTTGAAGTTTGGCCATATTATACTCATAGCACCCTGTATTTTGAATGTATTAGATGATAGGTAGTCCATAAGGAAAGGGTGCCATATGCATCATAAACCATTATGAGGTATTCAAAAAAAACTCAATAAATCTAAAAATCAAGAATCAGTTTTATGTCTCTGGAAAGCTCTTGAAAAGTTAAGACTAGAAAGTGCAAACTGATAGATAAGGATTTAATTTAATCTTTGATTGGAATAAAGTAGGATAGTTCTTATGCCGACAAGGACCATAAAAAAAATCCCTTGCCCAATTTTAAAGTGACGTTTACATCGAGATAGAATCATAAGAGTTGCCAAGGAACATTCAAACAGTGATAGAAAAATGAGATCGGTAGATAGAGCTTAGAGTAGCTGCAATATGGCGACGTAGAGAGGGGCGAACTGCCTCACAGATAGAAAAACTTCAGAATTGTTACTTTAGATTTAAACTTTATTCGAATTTATTCAGGGTAATATTTTTGATTTATTAATCATAATTGTTTCAATTTACCATTCTTTATATCATGTGTGAAGTATTATAAAACAATCCGGAAAAGTATTTTCCATTCGTAAAACTTGATTCAATATTATGTACTTAACGAAACAGTACTGGAGTGGATACTTGACAAAACAATGGGAAGTGGAACTAAAACGAAGCAGCAAACAATAGATTATTAGTTATGCTATAATAATACAAATCCAGCAGTTCAATAGTCACTTGGACATGAATAAAGACGTATAAGAAAGATGACAGTAAACAAGAAAAATAGTGAATTGAATCTTAAATCTTTCATTGAAAGCGAAACGTGGTGGTATGTACAGTCGTCTGCATAAATCCGTTGTACAAAATGCAGGACATATTTACGGAAAACACGTCCACACACGCATACATTTTTATCGTGCACAAGAATTTTAGGTAAATTTGACATACAACGCAACTTTCTACTACTGTGGAAGCGGTTTTACAACGGATCAATGCACACGACTGTACATGAACAAGAAAAGTGAGGGAGAATAGATTTTGAAAATGTTTTCCCAACCTGCTCTGTGAATTTTTAAAATAATAATAATTTTTATCATAGATAATGGTTATTCAAACATGATCTATCATATTGGAAAGATAAAAAAAGTTCTAGAAATTTTTCATGTATTCAAGAAATCAACAAGTATTTGGAATCTGCAGAATTAAGCTGTTTGATTCAATGGTTGCTGGATTTTGGATTTCAGGGTCAATGAAAACTCCAGGATTGATTGAAAACTTGTGCCTACGTTTCGTCCAAAATGATTGTTTTTAACAAGCTTTCAATCAATCATGGAGTTTTCATTGACACCAAAACCCACAATCCAGACACCTAAAAATGATAAGATTGGGTCTTGACATGCGATAAAAAAAATAATTTTGAAAATTATACTTTTTACCCGAGTAGTAGGATGCAAGGTGACTGATAAAAAGAAATATTAATTATTGAGATTTTTCAATGTCCTTTGGATAGTAGAATCTTATCACTTTTATGTCTTATACTATTAACTTTAAAATTACTAGATTTATTTAAAAAAAAAAAAAATTCACTCGTATATCTAGGTACTTCGCAACAATGCTTTTCAAAGGTGATTACCAATGATTGTCCAACACAAATTGATCATAGCCATGTTGGAAAAAATATTGGAATCTACAATATAATGTGATTAAACATTTACAAATCCCAACCATATAAAAATATTCCAGTAAACTCGACAAAAATTTCATATCCTGGTCCTGTATTGTGCCATATTAACCTAAGAAATGTGATTCCAGCCGATTTTTATCTCTACTTGCACAACTTCTCAGGGCACATGAAACCATAATTGAGAAATATAACAACACACAAAAATCACAAAATAATCTCCTCATACAGCTAAACGCGGTAAGATGGCGAAAGTGACCCCATTGTAGTCACGTGATGTCGTCTCCACCCCTTTCTACCACCATGGACATTCAGAACATATTGACTAATATCATATCCAAAAATTATAAATCCATAATCAACCAAAAAAGATATGAAGACTCAAATTATGTTCCAACTCAATCTGGCCACAGCGTAAAATATTATTTCAAGTTGTCCGGTGGATTAGATATCCAATGATTTGCCTAAAATTCTATACTCCAAACATTTCCGAACAAATTATTTTGTCTGTCATTACCACCTGCAAACATTCATTCGTTGAAACTACGCGGAATATTCAAAGTGATTTTATTGGTAGTGACAGCTTTGTTAGTGTGCCTGTTCCAGTTTTTACGCCAACTTTCTAGTTCGAAACCGGATTTAACAAAATCTCTCATTAGTTTCTGGTTTAACCTAGTTGATTTGGTCATCGCATTCACATCCATAGTATCAAAGCAATATTTCATTAGTACGGTGTATCTGGCGACAATATAAAACAGCGAAAAAATTAACTGAACTGAAACATGAAAGTTATAGCCTGAACTGATTCTGGTTCACTAACTAATTTTCTACGAATTGGTTTTTCTCGCTTTTTTTCCAGGTTATTATGTTCTCATCATTGTAATTTTGTGCAGTTCTAGATGAGTTACTGTTTCACTCGCATATCAGCATCTCAAGCTGATCGAGACTAGCGGAATATTTGGAAGCTACCAAGATTATTTCTCAAGTTATCGGATTGTAATCTTTGTAATCTTTGTGATTTTTTCTTAAACAAACTTTCGTAGTCAGTGTACCTACAGTAAATAAGGTTCGACAAGACAAGAAATCTTGCTTTGATAATGATTTTATTGTCTTGTCTTGAAAAAAAAACTTAAGAATTAAAAAAAATCTTCACTTGACGCTTTCTTGAAAACTATCTTGACTTGATTCAAAAACATTTCAAGATCTTGAAAAATCTTGATAAAACGTGATTTCTGGTTGTTATGGTCACGTCTGGCAACGGTTGGCGATCGTTCGATTTCCTTGATAATAATCAAGAGGAAATATTTGATTTCGACGGCAGTAGTACGTGTTCATATGTCTGCTAGCGCCGGCGTACCCAGCCAAAAATTTTCAAGGGTTGGGGTAAGTCTTCAAAATAAAAACAAGAAATTCCAAATTATATGCTTATGCATTTTTTTCGTTCTTCAAGTCTGTGTGTAGCGATGCCTCTGCCAATACCTGGGTACTCCACTGTCTGAACTGATCAAAGTATGTTTATCTAATTATTTTTCATTGTGAGATGAGTGATTCCGTGAAAAACAGTATGCGTCTCGATTTTTTTTGGTTATGAAAGAAAAATAATAAAACAATGTTGGATAATAATACGGAACTTGCATGATTTTGTTTTTTGCTGGTTTTGAAAGTCCAGGAAAACTTATGAGACAGGTGTTTATTCTTCTTCTCATTAATCGAAAATTGACGAAGATATAACACTTGGAAATATACCAAAATAGTTTAACTATGATGTCACATCATGCTCATTTTGTATTGTACTGTTTTGTTAGTTTGCATCAATAAACGAATTACGGTTTTTATTAGAGGATATTTTCAAGATTTCTTTATTTTTTGTCAAGAAGTCTTGATATTGACATAACATCTCGTCTTGTCATGAAATTGATAATCTAGTTCTTGTCTTAAAATCAAGACAAGATCTTGATATTTTCAAGAGATTGGCAAACCCCACGAGTAATTAAAGAATGAAAAATGTCTTAAAAGAAATGTTTGACAACCTGTCAATTCAACGAAAATGGCAGCAAAGGCTTGTAACTTAGCAGTTGCAATCAGGGTCAAAGGGCCTTCAAAATAAGGTATCACTCGATTTCCCTTCTTCTTGTTTAAAATTTTGGGGTTGATGTTCATCCCGGTGAGGGGATGAATATGACAAAGTTGACTATAAGCTTTCCTTCTGGGAACAAAAATCGACGGGTCCAAGCGATTTCCAAGCGAATTATACAGGGCAATTCACGTTATTTGACTCGAAACATTGTGTCTGAAGTATCTGATTTCAAGGATTTTTTTTTCTGGAGGGATAGGGATCCTCGTTGGCTATATTTTAAAAATATTTTGATGTTATACAGGGTCTCCCACACGAACTCTAACGTTGTTGTATTTTTTTGAATGAATGCCGTTGTATATTTATTGATATTTCAATTCTTCCTTCAATTTTGGACAAAAATTGTGATACAACGAATATTTCTAAATTCAAAAGTTATCAAGATATCGTGCTTTGAAAATGGCATTTTGCACCTTCCACTTGCTATAAAACTCAGACTATTCAAGTTGGAGAAAAATGATCTGCTATTCTGTCATTTGAATAGAATATTGTCAACTGTGAACTTTTTTCGATACATTTTGACATTTTTGCACAAGAATTAATTCAATATCCTCGGATAGCTCTTGAAAAGTTAAGATAGGAAAGTGCAGACCGTTTTTCTCTATCTTGAATCGTTTTAGTTTTATAGCATGTCAAAGATGCAAACATGTCATTTTTAAAGCGCGATTTCCCGACAACGGTTAAAATTAGCAACTGTAGTTGTATCACACTTTTTGTCCAAAATTCAAGAAAGAATTGATATATCAAATAATATACAAGGGGTTCCATTTAAAAAAATCAACTTTTATAAGTTTAGTGTTTTGGGGACACCCTGTATAACATGAGAGTATTTTTAAAATGTAGCCTTGAAGAGTCCCTGTCCATCCAGAAAAAAACTTCATTTGAATCGTATACTTCCGCCATAATGTTTAGTATCGAATAACGTGAATAACCCTGTATAGGCCATTGTTACGTTTTGAATGGCACACCCTGTATGTATACAATTTGGAATTCGTTTTGTTTATTTTGAAGACTTGCTTGCTGGGTACGCTGTCTCCGGCAGACCTTCATTCTCTACGGACATGTTCTACCGTTGCCAGAGGTGACCATAACAACTAGGAGTGAGGGAAATCCCCGTTATATCAAGATTTTCCAAGATCTTGACATTTCTTGAATCAAGACAAAATATGAGTTCTCAACAAAGCGTCAAGACAAGATTTTTTTTGATTTCTTGATTTTTTTTTTAAAGACAAGACAAGAAAATCATTATCAAGACAAGTTTTCTTGTCTTGTCGAACTCTAAATAATTGATGAGGGATAGAAGATCTTCAAAATGAGCTATTACCTAATCATTTTGAGGTGGAGTTTACTTCTCCCCAATATTTTTTTTTATGAAATACATCCTCAATAAATGTCAAGAGTTACATAAATGTAATTAGTGCCCTCCTTATACCGGTTTCGTCCCGAATTTGGACTCGTCAGTGAGGCAGCATGACACAACTCACACACATAACCTCCACAATATAATGAATCTGCAATGATTAAGGTTGTTGGAGTGTTTTTACGGCATGAAGTGGCGCTCTACAATTTTTGCTTGGATGACCACATAAACCACACGACAGTATATGGTATAACAGAAATCTACATCAGCATACAGCGCCATCTGCAGGTCTCTGTCGCAGTTATATATCTGCGGCAATTTGAAACGCTAATAATTTTTTTGAGCTTTTGTTCCTGGTTTTAAAATATGTTTGTATAGTCAACTCAAACTACTAAGTAGATACGTTTTCAATTAATCTTTCTAAACACTATTTTGATGATGGATGGTTTGAAGAGAGTTGTTTTTATGACGTTTTTACTATTTTTGACTATTACATGGTGATAATACCCAAAAGATTGTAAGTATCTGGAATCTTCATTTGGAATGTATCCACTGGAAATGTATCCACTGGGGTTATTCTTATTTACCCAATGTTAGAATAGAACCCATTGGTGTCGACAGTTTCATTCGTTTTCAAATAATAAAACAAACATTTTGGGCTCAATAATTATAATGTCCAACATATTTTCGGTACCCATTTCCTGTACGATGCCAAGTGTTCCATTTGAAGTATACATGATTTTTACCTTCTTGAGTCATATTTTCCAAGGCAACTAGGTTTTACAAAAATCAATTTTATTTTTGTTTTTTTTTTTCATTTACCTACAAACGAATGAGCGGGTGGAGCGGCAAAGATAAAATTCCAACATGGGTCAAATAGGAATCGCCTTAGTATCCATCACAAGAATAACTTTCCCACAACTAAAAATGTTCTAGAATCATGAAAGAGTTGAAAAAAATATTGATTGAATCCAGAAGGATCTTGGTTATCACACACCAAATAAGATTTATAGATTTGTTCATAAGTCTTATTCTGAAGTAATGGATTCCGCACTTCATAAATCCACTCTGCGAAAAGTGCCGTATCATAGAAAATCTATGTCTCTTACTTGCTAAAGCTGATTGTCATGAATTAGGAATCACACAAAAGCTGTTATAGATGAATTTAAATAAGCTTATAATAAGAACTTTTGACAACGAACTTTCTAGCGCCGCGGTGGATATTTGGCGAAATACATTTTCATGTATTACGGGTTGCTGAATAGAAACATGACACAGGTTGCCATTCGACTTTCTTTTTTATTGTGGGTGTTATGTGCACTCACATCAATGTAACTCTCGACACATTACCCTAGTCTGGATATGAATGTGCAGCGGCTGTTTTGAACAACCACTGCCTTCTATTGGCTCGCAGATCAGCGAACCCTAATAGATGTGGGGTATGTTCTAGCTGTACCTCTCGTCCATGGAGACATTGTTTTACGGTTATCCATTGTTAAACGGAAAGGTTGGTGCAAAACCGTGAACAATATCGAGAGTTACATCCATGACGTAACTCTCGACATCACGGTTCTGTACCAACCTTTCCGTTTAACATCGGATAACCGTAAAACAATGTCTTTTCGAATACATCCTCGTCAAAATGATTGGGTGATAGCTCAATTTGAAGATCTGTTCCTTATCATATCCTCTTAATTTGGAGAAGTTAACGCTTGCGGGTATTTATTGTTTAAATGAAAAAAACATACAAAAATATGTTTGACAACCTGTCATAACAACAGGAATCACAGCAGAGGCTTGAAATTCGGCAGTTTCAATCAGGGTCGAAAGATCTTCAAAATAAGTTATCACTCGACCCCTTTTAAAACAAAGACCGAAAAGTCCGAGCGATTTTTTTCCAAGCTATACAGGGTGTCCGGAAATTACGCGTCAGGATTTTGGTGGGCGATTCTACATGAAAAATTAATGCAACAAACTTTTATACAATTTTTTCAAAAACTCAAAATTAAGGAAGATACAGGGTGTTAAAAAATTTTTTTTTTTCTTATTTTTTTTAATAACTTTTTTTCTAGTGTAATGATTTTCGCCAAATTTTGCATGCATGTCACTAGTGTTTCTTTGTATTCACCCTATTAATTTGACGCTAGTCGTCAATGACAAAAGGCTGAAGCTGTCCTTCACCTTAGGAAAATTACTTAGAACTTTTTTGTTTTAATCTCTTTATAAATTTGGATGTCAAATTTGTAAAGAGCATCAAAATATTTTTTAAAAAGGTGCTCGTGTTGCATCATCGTAGAATTAACGGTTTCCGAGAAAAACGACTTTAAACATTAACCGTACCTTAAATAATTAAAAATTCGTACTTTGAAAAAATTTTTAAAGTTTTTTAAAAAATTGTATAGAAGTTTGTTGCATTAATTTTTCATGTAGAATCGCCCACCAAAATCCTGACGCGTAATTTCCGGACACCCTGTATATAAAGGGTTTTCCAATAAGAAGATTTTGTAACAATATAGTAATCATGGTAATAAGGTATACCACTCGCTGGTTGACATTCATGTTAAGTACACTCTAGCAATTTATCATGGCTAAATACTGCTCATGATCCTATCGCCGTAATGCAAGAAAAGTTCGGAGAAAGGATAATTTCAAGGAGTTCAACTGTTGCCTGGCCTCCAAGAAGCTGTGATTACTTTAGATTACTTTTTGTGGGGTTGTTCAAAATCGAAGGTTTATTCAAGCAGACCTCAAACACTTGATGCTTTGAGATTGAAGCTTGAACGCTGCATTCGTGAGATTACGTCCGATTTATTGCATAAAGTCGTTGAAAGTTGAGTTCGTCGAATTCACGTGTGTACACGAAGACGAGGTGGACATTTAAATGACTTGCTATTCAAAACTTGAATGCTAATAATTGCACATTAAAATAATATTAAAAGTAAAGAAATATCTAAAACCATTTCTGTTTTATCTCATATCAAAATCTTATCGTTCTCATTGGAAAATCTTTTACATTGTGATCGACGAAAAGAATGAATTGAGATTTCAACTGCTGGGGTTCAACCCTGCTTGGATGGTAAATGATTTGTGACATAATTTTAGTTTCGAAAAATCAAGTATGTCCTGGAAATTAACCTAAAAGCCATTTCTCTCGTCAGTAAAGAACTTCTTCTATAAGAGATATGACAGAATGTTATGAAGAAAAGTTGTTCAGAATGAAAGACTAAGTGACAGTGCAAAATTTCTTAACCCTCCACCTATTTTGATACTTTGCATTTTTCTATTCCAAATTTTCAGAATAGCATGGAAATACATTTGATCTTGATTTTTTCAAAGTTTATTCGTGTTTTTTCAATTTTCAAATACTTTTATATCCACAACATTGCGTGATTTATCATTAAAAAGAATTTGCTGCAAAACTTATCTAATTTCTTCAAAATATCAAAGTATGGTTTTGAGATTTTGCATTCTCACTCAGTTTTTCATTAAGAATAACTTTCTTTCATAACATTTTGTTGTGTCTCTTTTAGAAGAAGCTTTTTACTGGTAAGCAAAATAGCTTTTGGGTTAATTTCCAAGACATACTTGATTGAAACAAAACTCAAATCATGACACAAATTAGTTTCCATCCAAGCAGTGCTAAACTTCAGAAGGGTCTCTTGTCTTGTCTTGAATATGAAAATCCAGTTCTTGTCTTGATCATGTCTTTGGATCATTGTTCAAATACAAGGTATTTATAACCATGCCAAATATGGTTCAAAAAATTACCTCAACAAAGTAAAAAAAAGATCAACAGTATCATTTTAAAATACACAACAGATATAACAGACAAACATAATATGTGGATTACAGCCAGACAAAGCTTTTCCTCACTCCACCTTTACCTCGAGAAACTCGGCGGCGTTGTCGTAGTATGCCTTGATTCATAATTGATCAACCCTCTTCTTGGGGACTCGATGTGAAAGGGAAGTTCTTATGTCGCTTGGTAAATGATTAAAACATTCAAAACTCTCGAACATGTATGAGCTTTTTGAGAGCGATAATTTCGGGATGGGTGACGGAAGCATCTTGAAACCTTTCAACTTGTACGAAGATGAGGCACACAGTCTCCAAAACAAAAATACTTGGTATAGTGAGAATGCTATGTTGCAGAAAGCAGGGCTTGCAAGAATCACTCCGGTCAATCCCGTATACTGTGTGTTCCAAATTCGTTTCTCTATACAGGGATCTTGGCTCCCATTATACCTACATCAAAGGTTAAATGGAAAAAGTTTAAGAGGAAACTTAGTGCATTCGATATTCGGTTCCAGATTTGCGATCGGTCGATTGGTTTTGGAAATATCGGCGAAAGACCGAAAATGGCGGATTTTGTTTTTTGCGAGTAAATCCGAAACGGCTAATTGGACGGCTATGAATATGTGACATTTTGAGAACACTTTTTTAAGACGAATAAAATGGTGTGCATGACATGTCTCAATCGCCTTTTGTTTTTCCGCAACCCGCTCAACTTTCATTTTTCTTACGGCCGCCATATTAGATTTTTCGATTTTTGGAAAGAGTCTAAGATTTCCAGTTAAGTGATGTCCCACAATTGCATAAAAGATTTAAGTATCATCGGGATATCACATTTCGTAGCTAGGACTCAATCTTTTCTATGGAGGCCATGATTTATTTGTCACAAAACATCATTTATAGGTACTGTATCAACCTAAGGTCACCTTATTTGGTGTGCAGCGAACGTGTTAAACTCATTGAATTTTTAATAGCACATGGACGTGAATAATGACTTCTCAACGAGTCTATGAGTGTATTGAATAAAAAGTCAGAAAAATCATTGTTTATTTAATCAACACTTAAGCTTTTGAATAACTTACAGGTAGATACAAATATATTGAAAATGAAAATACTGTGATGTGTTCTCAACTGTCTCGGTATTGATTTACAAGTTTGCAAAATGACGTCCATTTGCATCGAGGCATTTTTGACAATTAGTAACTGTTTTCTGTACAACCCTCGCAAGTATGTATCTGTCGATATTTGTAAATGTGTCAAAAACTCTTTGTCTCAGGATTTCTATAGTCGCAGGAGGATCAAATTCATAGACCTCATTTTTTGTATGACCCCAGAGATAAAAATCCAAGGGCGAAAGGTCGGGGGATCCAGGAGGCCAGGGTATTGTACCATTTAATGTAATGGTCCTTTCTCCAAACTGCTCTATCAAGAAGTTCCTGACTTGAATGGTGTTGTGAACCGGACATCCATCCTGTTGAAACCAGGTTCTTCTGAACTTATCTTTGGTTAGAGTAGCTCGTAATGCCGGCACAACCTGATTTCGCAAAAGTTCTAGGTATCTCTGTCCGTTTAGGCTGAGTCAAATGAAAATGGTCTATGAGTCGATTTTTTGAAATGATTGATTGATAGTTGCCCAATTGAGAAAGAAAGTTTGATTAAATCAATGACCCCACACCAAACGTTAAACCCAAATCTGGTCTGTAGATGTCTCGCTGCCACTTCGTGAGGGTTTTCCACAGCCCAATGATAAGTGTTGTGCTTATTAAAAACTCCACAATTCGTAAACCCACTTTTATCTTAACACAAGACATGATTCACAAAATCGGAATTGTCATTACACTTCCTTGTATACCACTCACAGAAGCGCATTCGTCTTGGAAAATCAGTTTCTTTAAGCCTTGAACTACTGTGGGCCTGTATGGATGGTACTTATTCTTTTTTAGCACTCTCTGTACTGTTGATTTTGAGACACCAATTTTCCGTTCTACAGTTCTTACCGATTTACTAGGGTCTTCGTTGACAGCTTGTAAAATGTTTCTGTTGCGATTGTCATTTTCAATGTTGTATCCGCTTCTAGGTTGTTCGAAGGCTTCAAAGTTGATCAAATTAACATCCATTTTTCTGAATTGGGTTTCATGAGGCTGCCGTCGTTCGGGTCACACCTCCAAATACCTTGCTGAGGTGATGTTGGCATTTCTCTGTGACTGCAAGTACAGCGCTAACATATCCAACTTTTCTTCATTCGCATAGGGAATACCGAGCATTTTTAATAGGTTTCGAAAATTTGTTTATCAGATTTATTATTTCAATGACAGAGAAGCGTACTACTATTTACGTAAACACAACTTTCATACTGAATTATTATTTGCGGGTTGTTATAGACCACAACATCATCTTTCGGCACAATTATTGAACGACATATCAGAGCCTCCTAGGATTTTGCTTATAAACCAGTTTTCTGTCAAATAAATCATGGCCTCCTTGGAGAAGATTGAGTCCTAACTACGAAATGTGATATTCCAAAGATACTTGAATCTTTTATGCACTTGTGAGACATCACTAGACTGTAAATTTTACACTCTTTCCAAAAATCGAAAAATCCAATATGGCGGCCATGAAAAAAATGAAAATGGAGGCGGGTTGCGGAAAAACAAAAGACGAATGAGACATGTCATGCACACCATTTTATTCGTCTTGAGAAAGTGTCCCGAAAATGTCATATTTTCATAGTTGTTCAATCAGCCGTTTCGGATTTACTGGCAAAAAACAGAATCCGCCATTTTCGGTTTTTCGCCGATATTTCCAAAACCAATTCATCGATCGCAAATCTGAAACCGGATATCAAATGCACTAAGTTTCCTCTAAAACTTATTCAACCTTTGCTGTGGGTATAATAGGAGCCAAGATCCCTGTATAGAGAAGCGAATCTGGGACACACTGTATAAAACGCAATGCTCTTTTCTGAAGCACAAATAATGATCTAAACAAGGCCTGGCTACAAAAACCCCAGGAGGCAATACCATATCTTAGATGACTCTCCATTAGTGCCAAGTAGACGGAACGACCAATGCTCACTTCTAACTCGTTCGAAATAATTCTTCCTACATAACAAGCACTAGCACTAGTCATAAATGAGAAGCCCCAGATATTTGACCAAGTATATCTAATCCAACCTGCGTCCATCGATATCCAGAGAACCACAATTGCATTTGAAGCTCATCAAGTTTGTTTTGCTGAAGTCAAGACATAGTCCATCAGCATCACAGCATGCCTTGACTATCAGGACATGGGCAGCCACCATGTTTTCAAGGTTTTCTGATTTTTATGAGACCACAGTGCAACGAGTTAATCTTGCTTGGTAATAATTTAGGTATATTTACTTTGTAGTGTTCTGTGAACCAATGAATCATTGTCTAGATATTTGTGCATGCACATTAACCAATCTATGAAAAATTATCAATTTTGTCGTAGGTGCATAATTATAACAATGATTTTTGAACAATTCACGAAAACACATTCAAATTTTGGTATTCAATTCATACATTGTATCTAACGCATGATAGTTATAGGTGTCATAATTGATGTCATTTTGGACAAGTAAAGTGTCAAATAACACACTAATGTGTTATAATCCATAACTCACTAGTCCTTTGTGAGTTATGGATTATAACTCACGTTTCCGTGGCAAACAGACAAACAACCTATCCCGTGTCACTCAAACAAACAATAACCAATTTTGACCAAAAGGTGAATATGTCACTGTCTAGTCATTATGACACTGATACTTATATTTAAAAATTATCTCATATAAAAATGATTTCCTCCAGTTGTTGGATAAGACATTGTATGGCACTCGTGCATAATGTTTCACAAGTCACTTTCTCGCGTGATTTATTCTCAACACAACGCACTAGTACCATATGAATAACTATTATTCAATTTCGGTCTATAATGGTGAATTACTTACATGGATAACTCAGTCCGTGCTACTCCCATTGTCCGTGGTTTTTTCCATTCTTCCAAACTCTTATTCTAGCTCAGGTTTCTGTTTTCAACTTTACAACTGTTACTAATCAAATCACTTTTTGACCATCGTTGTTGTTATTTTTGTTCGTTTTTTTGATTTTCTTCTGATATTCTCTTGTATTTTTACTATTTCCTCATTTTTTCTCTCCACCGACCGGTCACATTCAAATTCTCCCGCTATATATGATTTTTGGAATGTTCCTAGGTAATTGGTGGGGCTCTACTTTGATCATAGTACAGCGTTGTCGTTAAGTTGGTTTATTCATAGACTTTAACGTTTCCTTTTTTTCAAGGTGTTTATCAAACTCCGTTATTCTCATTATTTGGCAACTGGGTGCACGTGGTACTTTCTTCATGTCTCTGTACAGGAATTGGATCGATTCTGCAAATTTGGTTGAAGACCCGTCAATTTTGATTCCATCTCTTTGTCTAGCTGCAAAAAATTTTACTCTAATCTATTTTATTGTGCTTGAGAATCCAAGTAATCTTCCTATTTCAATCCTTCATATCTTTGCTGTTTCTAATGTGGTTTGCTAAAGAAGCGAATACTCCTTTGGAGAATTTTTAGAAGTAAAAATCACAGTTGAGAGGACCAAAACACCAACATCAAGCCCAAACGCAGTCCACCCTTGCGACAATTTTCCGAGTACCCCCAGAGTACCACGTGGGACGATCTTTCAAAACCCTTCTTTACCTTGAGTAGCACGTGGGAGGATCTCTTTCGAGACCCTTTTTGAGAGTTTTTACCGGAGTTTTTATCCAGGTCAATCGGTACAACATGTCTATTACAAGTTCAGATTTTGACCGAACGGAAATTCGTTTTTGGTCAGTATTAGGTTTAGTTCAAGTGATTTTGCGGACCCATGATAATAGTAATCAAAACCATTCATTTTCGAAAAAAAAAAAACAATTGAATTCTATGTTTTGCTGATTTGACTTGAACAAAATAAACTCTGTGTTTGGAAACAAGTGTTTTTTTTTATCCATGAGTAACAACCACCATAACAACCCAAGCAACACGCGATCATATATTATGGTTGAATATACGTGTATTCAACCATATTTTTGGAAACTTTTGGTTTTGGTATATTTATTAAACGTATATGTTCAACGTATATGTTTTGAACCGTTCAATACACGTTTACAATACAATATTTTTTTGGGAGCAGGATGAAAATCTGGTATTTTTTGTGAGGAATATCAAGTATAATGTCAGTGTCGAACTGTATTTGTCAGACTTCAAAGATTGACCAAAATGACCCGCGCATGTGAGACTTGGTAAACGATATACCTCTCATACACGTTTCTTCCAACGTGTAATAAATGGTATGTCTTTTGATTACAAATAGGTTGAGAAAAAGGGTTTTGGATGTACTCATTTTTATATTTATTGGACAAATCTTACTTACTTTTATCGGCTGATCATGTTTGCAAAGTGTGTTGTAGATGTTTCCAATAGTATATTTTTATTCTAAAGCAACTTTCATTTATTGTATAAAAACCACAAGGTACTCAACGTGTATGATATCCAATATAATATAGGACGCCGAGAGTTGGTATCGTGGGGATTTTCCTTCCCTCAGAGCCAATCAGGTTTTCGAAAATTTATCACGTGATGATGAACGCGATCGATTTTTCTTTTTTAGCGTCACTTTCTTGGTCAGCTGGCTTGTATGTACGTGTATAGTGATAATCTAATATTGATGTTTGCTGGATAACTGTTATATTCGGTAATTTCGACGATTTTGCCCGTTGTTGAAAGCGTTACCAGTTGAAATATATTGTGCTTGATTGGGTGTTCTCTTCAGTGGACATCGGATTGTTTCGAATTGAATGATTTATCATTGTGGACATAGCTAGGTAAGTACCGTCGCTTGCC
The DNA here is from genome assembly GCA_958502075.1 of Orchestes rusci. Taxonomy (NCBI): domain Eukaryota; kingdom Metazoa; phylum Arthropoda; class Insecta; order Coleoptera; family Curculionidae; genus Orchestes; species Orchestes rusci. Next base: position 13,146,860 of record OY293306.1, read on the forward strand.
TATTCAGCTATTCTCCTAATAATTTTTTTGAAAACTCCCTTTTTTTAAATCCATTGGTGATATTCAAAAGATCGGGAAAAATATATATATTCATGAATTTTCTTTGTGTCAGTGTAGTGTACCCTAATAGTTTAGTTTATTCTCCTTTCCAGAGTTCTCCGAATATATTCAAATGGAGAGGAGCGGTTTAACCGTTGGAGAGCTCCAGAAAAAACAATTGGGACAAGGGACAAGCATGCCAGTACAGGACTGATGGTTGAAACAGTCGCAACATATGTATCAAAATGTCTTGAATATTTCATGACTTTTCTGAAAAATAACAAAGTAGATAAATTTGCTCATTGTTTGATTGGATGCATATTAACAATTATTCAATAAACGTTGCTATTTCAAATATAGTAGCTAATACTTCAACGTTTCCTCCATAGAAAGCATAAACGTGTTGTATAATCGTTTATCAAACGTATATCGTCCCTCTGCGACAATTTTGAACAGTTTCTTTAGACTCAACATTTGAATGATGATTATAAATTTCCATTATCTTTCACTTGAGTACACTTTTTGTAAGAATTTTATACAGAGACTTATTTGATTTTTTCTTTTAGCAACATATCCTTCATTTTTTAGTTTTCGAGAAAATGTTATTAGAGAAATTTGCTGTTTTTATGAAGTCCTGTCCCAAATGTTAAAAGGAAAACCTCAACTTACAGAGTGACCAATTTGAAAGCGGGCCACCCCCATAACATTTTTATTTATGGAGCGATTTTGACGATTTTTTCAAATGTGGAGAGTGGAAAGGTTTATTTCGAGGTCATAAGTCGGCCAGTTTTTTTCAAAAACCAAGGCCTACTAGAGCATATTTAGAGGCTGAGAAATCGAGAAAACATATTAGCGATTTTTTCAGAAAAAATCTGTCTACGCCACTGGACTCGTCATACCCTGAAATGGATCTGTACCAAATTTCAAGGAAAAATACTACAAATTAACGATCAATTTGTTTATGCACAAAGAAGTATTTTACCTCGAAACTCTTGCGATGGCAAATCTATCAGAAAAAAATATTAAATATAAACATTTAATAGATATTCTCAGGTCAGAATACAATGAAAATGAACAAACTAGACTGACAAAAAAAAAAATTACACACAGAAATAATATTTTTTAATTGAATATTTTTTCATGAAATTTGGTACAGACCCATTTCAGGGGATGAAAAATCCAGTGGCCTGGGCAGATTTTCTCGAGAAAAATAGCTAATATGTTTTTTGGATTTTTCAGCCTATGAATATGCTCAAGTAAGCCTTGTTTTCTGAAAAAACTGAGCGACGTATGACCTCAAAATACACCTTCACCCTCTCAACATTTCAACAAAAAAAAAACGTCAAAATCGATCAATAAATTAAAAAGTTATGAGGGTGGCCCAGTTTGAAATGGGTCACTCTGTATAATACACCCTGTATCATTATCTATCTATCTATCATTATTATCATTTTGCGTTGAATTACATCATGCAAATGCTTAGTTTTTCGACTGCCACTTTTTTGTTTGGAATCATCAAAACACAAAAGATGCCGAAAATCTGTGAAAATATTTTTTCAGAACCTTTTGATTGATGTAACAATTTTTGCAAATTCGATCAATGAATCTTGTCGAACGAACCCTTTCTATGTGATTTTTGATGAATGAAGTTTAATGAAGTTTTAGTGAAAAAATTATGGAGTGTTTGGAAACATTGGGTAATTTCATGAGAAAATATTCAGAAAAAAAAGCCCTGTAAACTTCAAAACCATGCGATCTTGGAAGTGATATTTAATAATTAATTATGCCTCTCTGTTGATGTACCTATTTGAGGCTTTAAAATGGAATAGGTAAGCCAAATTTGGAAAATAAATTGTTTGAATTGAGAACAGCACTCTCCCGATAAAAATTTGCCAACTATTTATATTTTGTTATTTGAAAAAGAAACTGTTTGTTTAATCAAATGCATAATGTTAGGTATAGGTACATAATATTCGTTGTAAAAGTTTCGTATTGTCTATGTGCTTTCAACCATTTTACCATCAAAATCTGTCTGGTTTTTAGTTTTTGTACAGATTCACGTCTATTTCAATGCAAACTATTCTAAATTGAAGTTTTCGCAAAAACCAAGAAGAAATACAGAGGTAAGGTGATTGTAAACTGTAAACACAAAAGTGGGAATGTGTTTAATATGTGGAGAGGAAATAGGAATTGTCAAATTTCAAGAAGCAATCCAAACGCCAAGACGGCTATCAATCGGAAGCCATCATTCACCGGAGGTTCTGTAACGCTTAGGCATTTTCAATACGCCTCCCGTTTCACTCGACCGATTAAAACGAACTTGGGCTCATATGAAAGAGAATAATCTGCGCTATTAAATGGTTATTTGCTTTTTAATTCGTGACATTCGCCGTCGCCGCTAGATGGCGTTAACTGAAATGGTAGCATATTTTTGAATTTTTTCCAAAAATATCAAATGTAATGGTATATTCATTTTTATATATTCTAAAAGGGGATGCATTTTTCTATAAAAAAAAATAAAAAAAAAAGAAAAATGAAAAAAAGAAAAAAAAAACATCAATTTTTTCGTTTTTTTATCAATTTTTTAACGGAAAAATGTATCACCTTCCAAAATATTAAAAAATTATAATACCATTACATTTGATTTTTTTGGCAAAAACTCAAAAGTTTGCTACCATTTCAGTTAATGTCACAGATTGAAAAGCAAATAAGCATTTTATTGCGCAGATTATTCTCTTTCATATGAGCCAACGTTCGTTAAAATCGGTCAGGCGAAACGGGAGAAATCTCAGTTTGTTTTAAAAAACAATTGAACTTCCCCCACCACTTTACTATGATAGATAGAAAAACACGTTAGAGACAAAAAGTGTAGGTAAATAGTCAGTAAATATGAAAATAATATCATCGATATTTTCATTGAGCAAAATTTTATAAAAATTCTATTTTTCTACTTGGTGTTAGTTGTTACTAGCGACCATTTCAAAAACTTGAAAATATTTTCCAGGTTTTACTCTTGGCCATTTTAGTCATGAACTTTTTTGTCGCAAGCGTCTACAATGAATAGTTTCCGAGATATGGCCGCTCGCTACCCTTAACTGATCACCCTGTACAAACCAAACAACAAATGTTGTCAACATGTTGCCAACATATTGTTGGACACACCCACTTGTATCCTGATACAATATGTTGTCAACAATTCAGAAATTGGACGTCATCATTATTGCTGCTGCTAGAATAAGTGCTGCTATCATCAAAATATCATCGCATGTCGTCAAACGGAAAAGGAAATGGTGGTAGGGACAGTTTTTAAAAAATGGGACAAGCTATGGTGACAACTTGGTGGCAGAGTTACTCTCGAACGACTATAGTTCATTCTGCAATTGTTTCTTTATACATTTACAAAGACTGATTTCGAAGATCTCTGTTTAATGGCCGACAAAATCTGCATAAAGACCGTGGCGCAATATCACGGTTTGGGTTAGCTTTTTTGTATCTTGAAAAAAAAAAATTTTAAACAAACGGGTCTAGCAATTTTGTTTAAAGTTTTGGAGATGAGTTTCTCCGAGATCTTTTTGAGATTTTTTTTTGATTTCAACTCTCCCACGATGGGGGCTAAAGCTTCTCTTATTAATTTTTTTTAATAAAAATGTGGCTTTCACAAAGCGAAAATAATGTTTTGATTGTCAGTTCATGTTGAACAAAAAAGGTAACTAAAATTTCTCTTCCTCGATGAGTCGTTTTCGAGATATGAAAAAAGTTATTGAATTGTTAGAAAAATGTATTCAGATCAATCAATTCCATTACAACAAAATCGATGAAACAAAACTTGATTTGATTGAAATTGCTAAGAAAAAAATCGAGATTTTTCCAAAATTGTAACACTCTGTTTTTTCTTAACGAGACGATTATGAAAGCAATGACATGTTCAGATAGAAAAAGTGTTCCAAAAGGTAATCGATATCCCATTACATAATGCGCACCCATTTTGGACCCTGTATAAAAAATCGCAGTTTATACAGTGCAAGTCTGTAACTTGGAATAAATTCAGTACACAAAAGACCGTTTTTTTTTCGGAAATATGTTCGGACACGTCGATTAGTATTTTAAATTGCGCTCTTTTTCATGTAGAAATTTTTTATAAACTGCATACAAATTTTATTGACTTGAATCAGATTTCTTCATTTTTCGAATTAGTTAATGTTTTTGTTAAATATCTTTTAAATGACAAGGAATAAAAACTTGAAATTTGGTACACATGTGTAACTCGATATACTCTCTAAGAATAGTCATAAAAAAATTAGGGCTACCATTTAAAAAAATAGTCGATGACGTCATATCTCAAATTTGGGGCACACTGTATAAAATTTTTCTACATGAAAAAGAGCGCAATTTAAAATACTAATCGACGTGTCCGAGCATATTTCCGAAAAAAAAACGGTCTTTTGTTTACTGAATTTATTCCAAGTTAGAGACTCGCACTGTATATTTTTTTATGTATTTTCAAAAAAAACGAAATAGAAGAGCATAAAAGCAATGGCAAAAATTGACAAACATTATATTTGTATTACCTCCGAACTTTATTAAGGTTTCGCGACTTTTCAACTGGATCAGATTTTGTGAAGAGTAGATCTCGAGAATATGTAAGTGAACAACGCCAATACAGTATGTCCGCGGATGCGGTTAACAAGAGGACAAAACTCGGGACAAACCTAGCAAAAATGGGTATTACGATGAGAACATTGACTTTCATTAAAAAAACTAAAAACATAAAATGGAACAAAAGCAAACATTTTTTATCCTTTACCGTGAAATGATGATCTGCTCCAAATTTACTCCTACTCCAACCTATTGGAGAAAATTTGTATTTGTGAAAACTCTAAAATAAATGGTATACATTTCTCCAAGCTCGCACTTTACTAATAATTTTACTATTATTATTATCGTTATTTAACAACATATTTATTCAATATTTATTTTTTTTTTAAATTATGGCGTATTTGATAATAATTATTGTTGTTGATTTCTGCTTTGTGAATGAATACTTCGTATTATACACAATAAAGCATATTTTGATTTGATTTGATTTGATTTGAACAATAACAATAAATGATGATGTACAGGTATAAAAGTAATAATTATGAATTTATGTAGTAAATATATTATAAAAGCTGTGGTAAATTGCATGCGGAATTCTTCAATTTTTTTAAATTTCCATAAATTCAAATTTTCTTCAGCAAGTTCGGAATCAGGGTAAGGACTAAATTTGGAGTTTTTTAATCGTTATTTCCCGTTAAAAGGCCAAAAAAAAAGGATTTTTGCCACTTGATCTTGTTTCATTTGATGTTTTCCCATTATTGAATATATTATGTATAATAGAAATAAAACCATTGGCAGTGATGCAATGAATATGGCTTTTTCATATTTTCGGAATCAAAATAATAATATTATTAACTATCAAAAAGAGCCAGTGAAATTCACCAAATGGCTCAAGGAAAAAATATGCACAGCTAAATGTAAATAGGTATAACTAAACTTATTTCATGAGCTTCGTCGTCACTAGGTGTTACTGTTGGCAAGATAATCTTGTTGACAGCACCGTGTTTTCCATGAACTTAAAATAACAAGACAAGTAACAAAACAAATATTGCTTACCCCAACATCTCCCTCATGAATCCATTTACTTCATTTTAGCGCCGTTGTCATGTGCTCTTGATGTTCTAGAGCTTTATGAAAAATACCGGCAAAAATAATTAAATTCTACTACCAAATCATCAATCTTAAACACCTATAATTCCTTATTCTCAGTTTTCCGTCACAAATGACTTTTCTGTCGTTTAAAAACATTGTTGAAGGGGAACATTTGTATGAAGCTCTACATTTCATGATGAAATATGGCAACATCCGGTCGCAACTTTGAGGACTGACCGGCTAACGCATTGTTTACAAACGTCCGCTTTAGTGAGGTAAATGCGTTTATAGTTTGCTTATTTCTCAATTATTCAGAAAAAGTCTTGCTCTTTCTCTTCTTGCGGGATTTAGTGTTTAATTGATAAACAATGCCTAAAAAGTGTGTAGTGTGTGGCCAGAGAAAAAAAACAGGCAAAAATCGGGCGTTTCACCGGCAAGTAAAGCTTATTTCTCAATTATTCAGAAAAAGTCTTGCTCTGTCTCTTCTTGCGAAATTTAGTGTTTAATTGATAAACAATGCCTAAAAAGTGTGTAGTGTGTGGCCAGAGAAAAAAAACATGCGAAAATCGGGCGTTTCACCGGCAAGTAAAGCCTATTTCTCAATCATTCACAAAAAGTCTTGCTCTGTCTGTTCTAAATTGCGGGATTTATTGTTTAATAATTGATAAACAGTGCCTAAAAAGTGTGTAGTGTGTGGCCAAAGAAAAAAAACAGGCGAAAATCGGGCGTTTCACCGGTAAGTAAACAAAAACAAAACTGGCCTATCATCATTGTGTTGGGACCAAAACATTCAATGCTAAAGGTAAAGGCGTTACGTGTCTTGTTATTTTAAGTCTATGGTGTTTTCCATTTCAAATGGAAAACCTGGATACATTCAACAAGCAACAAAATTGATTTTGTTTTGTGGCTCGTCATGGTAACTATGTTTCCCAGTATCCATCACCAAGTTGCGAGTTCACGAAATACATGTTGCCAACAAAATGTTGGTAACTAATGTTGACTGGTCAATACTACAGTGACTCGATAAACTACAGTGACGCCAATGCATGTCGTCGTTTCTTTTGGTCGTCCGCCATATTCTGGCAAAACATTGCTTGCATTCATAAGACGAAACAGTTGTGGAACTGTTACCGCTCCTTCTTATGATTGAAGCGAAAGTTTCATAAAGCACAACAGTCAACTGTCAGATGCCAAAGAGCGCCCCCGGAGCATAGCGGTAACTGTTCCGTCTCATGAACGCGATCAATGTTGATTGTTGTGTTGCCATTGACAACCATTCGACAATCATTGAGAGTTTGAAATGTTATTAAGTTGCAGTTTGTGAAAATTGATTATTTTCTGATCAAAAATATTTACTACAAAGGTTCCTTTGTGATTTGATTATTTGTTCATAAGGTACGTACTTGACAAGCATTTGACAACCATTGAGAGGTTGAGTTGTTAATTGTTGCGAATTGTGAAAATTGATCATTTTCTGATCAAAAATATCTTCTACAAAGGTTCCTTTGTGATTTGATCATTTGTTCATGAGGTACGTAATATTTATTATATTGTTTTCTTATTCCCATTTTTCAAAAATTGCTTCGTACCTGAACGCGCCCCATCGTTCGCCTTGACATGGCCTTATTGGCGTCACTGTAGTTTATTGACCCACTGTAGTCTGTACCAATTGATACAAGCAACACGCAACAAAATTGATTGATATTTTGTAGCTCACCATCGTTACCACTTGTTGCCAACAATGTTGGCAACAAATATTGACTGGTCTGTACTAGGCTTTAGAGACTAAAAACTCAATAATACTTTATCCAAGCTAGAATATTGTCACGATAGGCGTAAGATTGGGCCTTCGTCTAGACCCTCACCTATCATGCTCCAGGAACGTAGTCGTCAGTCGGGAGTGAAACTAGGGCAGCACATAACAACATCTATTGTTTCTCCAAATACTGCCTACAGCAAAAACAGTGGGATGAGCATGTTGGACCTCGGCCAGTCTCGGTTCCGACAGTAGACTCGCCGACCTTAAAACCTACATCCTAGAAGTGAGAATAGTTTGCATGGGCTGGCTTTGCTCATAGACATTGGTAGCTCAGTTGGTAGAGCGTTGTCCTGGCGTGACGAAGATCGTGTGTTCAAATCCCGCCTGGTGCCAACTTTTCTCATTACCCTTTCTGTCCCTACTCAACGAAAATTCCCTTCTTTCCTTTTTATTTTATTTCACCAGTATACAGTTTGTCCGGCGATGAGGTATACAAAAAGACAAATTATGGACCAAAATTCTCATTTCTCGAGAAAGTCACTTTTATAAAAAAGGTTGCTAAAAAAATATGATTGTCGATAAAAAAATTATATCTTATACAGGAATACCCGTTTAAAGAAAAGTTGGAATTTAATTTTTTTTCAAGCGTAAAGCGTCGTTAATTAACTGGCCATATTTCAAAGTTTCTAGCAAAAAGAAAAAAATTAAATTGGAAAGCCAACATTTTCTAAATTCAAATTTGTATTTCATTGAAAAGTAGTTGATGGTGTTTGTTTAAGTATTATAATTGTTAGGTGTGTTATCCTATATTGGTCTACGTCGGAGTCTACATACTTTTATGAATTATGCCTTCACTATAATTACTAATAATTATTGGTTGATATTTATATCGTATCACGTTAGAAATACTTGTTCAAAGTACATAATTAGAAATTAAAAGAATGTGTCTTCTTTGCTCCATTATCAACACTACTAACCAATAGAATGTTTAAAAGTTACATTTTTACTAAAAAATTCTGAATATATTATGAATGTAGGTAGTTCTTTCTTGGAATAAGTTGATTTTTTGACTTCTTGAAAACCCCGTACAAAATTGGGTTTTTCTCCATCGACAATCGTTTTCTTTAGTAGGCAAAAATTCTTATAAAGAATGACTTTTTCTCGAAAAATCAAAGTTCCCGTCCATCCCTGCTTTTGTATACCTCATCGACTTTCATAATGTAGGATACTGGTAAAATAAAATAACAAGATCCATTTCTTTAATTTGTAAATATTATGTAATATGCGAGGTAATACGTACCTAAGAATAAAATATCTCAAAATGTGAAAGCACAATAATTATTGGTATTTTTGTCATAATACTTGGGTACATTAAAATGATCTCCACCTACATAAATAGCACAGCTTTTCAATAAGATATTCTCCACATTTCTTTTGCATATTTTTAGCATTCTTGTTTGCCGATTTTCGTCATCAGTCACGCAAATAAAAATTTGATTGGAAATTTCAAAGTTGAATAAGTACCTACACTGCGGCAGAGTGCAATATTTATAACATCCTTTTTTTTCCAAAACTACTATATCGGTTTAGTGAAACCAACCGTCTATCTCTCAGAAATGTATATTTCGTACTGACAAAAATGTAACTGACAGTGACAAAAACACCTGCCGTGTCGATTGCTTCAGTCGGCAGTGCTTCTCCGATACACGACACAAAAATATAAATGGACCAACAACAACAATATTGCTCCAACAAACTATCGGTTGACAATGCCGACAATTCTCTAGATAAACTACAAAATGCGTTACATTCGGCCATCCTGTTCTTTAGGCGTCCTCGACTTCTTGAAATTCTTAGAGTTCCTGCAATAGAGAATAAGTGTTTTCCGTCATGTTTCTCGATATTTCTGCTTGGCATTCATTTTATAATCAAATCTTATGTCCATGAGTAGACGGTTATGATTTTATGCTCTGTAGAGCTCTCCAGTTTATAGTGATTTTTTATATCAATAGATCCTTTAATTTGATTTTATGCTTTTAGAGCTTTTCAACCAAATTCATTCATGATACTAATGACTCATTATCTATGTATTCATTGAATTCTTTTATCAAGTTTTATGCTCTTTAGAGCTCCAAGGTTTTTATGGTTTTTATGGTTTCATCTTATGTTGCATACAATTTTAGTTTTTATGTTCTCAAGAACTCTTATAATAATATTATAGTAGATACCTTGACCAATTTTTTTTTTAATTTTATTTTTTTATTTTTTTCTATTATTATTCAACCTTCTAAAAGGTCTATCAACTCATCAATACTGTCTATTAAACTATCAGAATCGGATTCTTCCATTACTCCACCAGTATATTTTCTTAGTTGATCTACTGGCACTGTCACATTATATTTTTTATATCCTTTTATGCCTTTCATCGCAGAAATTGTATATCTGTCGTGAATATGAACTTTGGTGATTTTATAAGGTCCACCAAATTTTAGTCCGGTTTTCCTACACACCTCTTTTTGAGCATGTGGAGCACCCGACCATAGTACTAGTTCGCCGAGTTTATAGAACTTGGCAGGTTTTTTTTTTGAGTCGAAATATTTTTTCATCTTATTGGCTTGTTTGTCCATATTTGCTTTTGCCAATTGTGAATCATTGGTTCTATCCACATTGGGAATTCGCTGATCTAGGTCTGGATGTTTGAGCTGATCAAAACCAAACATCAATTTATGTGGAGTCATACCAGTACTTGAATCTACTGAATTATTTATACCCCACACTACTTTTGGTAGTACTGAGAACCATTCACTTTCGTCAACCACACTAGCATTAATTGCCGTGTTTAAATTGATATTCCAAAGAAAATTCCTTAAATTTTTTACTTTTAAATGCTTTTCCACAATCGGATACTATTCTTTTAGGAACCGAAAACAAACTGAAAAGATCTTTCAAAATATTTATTGTTTCGGTTGATTTTACTGTTTTAGATGGTCTAGCAAATAAAAATTTTGAATAAGAATCTACCACCATTAAAAGATAAGTATGTCCACTCGAAGTTTTGGTATAAGGCCCTAAATGGTCAATGTGCCATGTATGAAAAGGTTGTTCGGGCTTATCAATTGGAAAAAGAAAACCCCTTTTTTTTCCATAGCGCCCTCGTTTGTAGGCGCAATCTAAACATCCGCGGACATATTTTTGTATAAACCTCGTCATTCCTTGAAACCAAAATCTGCTCTTAATCAATTGCTCACATTTTTTAAAACCTAAATGACCAACATCATCATGGTATTTTCGTAATATATTTAATCTTGCAGGCTTAGGAATGACGAGTTTTTCTAACCCATCTGCAGTTTTTCTATACAGTCTATGATATTTCATTGTATATGTGTTTTTTATTTGTTCATCTCATTCATTAGATTTTAATTTGTCGCAAATCGACTGTAAAGCTGGGTCTTGTATTTGAATACATAAAAACCAATCATCAGAGCCAATGGAAAGGATGTTTTTAGGGGAAATATCTCTACTAAGAGCATCTACATGCATCATTTTACTTCCCGGTCGATGTTTAACCTCTAAATCAAAATCTTGAATGCTAAGCCACCACCTAGCGATGCGTGGCAATAAATCGCGTTTCGTAAAAGTAGATCGGACTGCGGCACAATCGGTTACCACTGTGAAGTAGATACCAGTTGAATAAATATGGAATCTTTTGATTGATTCAACTACCGCTAATGTCTCGAGTTCGTATGAGTGAAAGAATTTCTCCTCTTTGCTGGTTGCTCCACTGTAATACATAACTGGTTTGAAAACACCCTCATATTTTTGAAGTAGTATGCCTGCCAAACCCAACGAGCTTGCATCAGTGTGAAGTTCTGTTTCAAGATGAGGATCATATATAATGAGAATAGGTCTAGAAGTTAGTCGTTGCTTTATTGCTATGAATGCTTTATCCTGCTCTGCAGACCATTCCCAACGAACATTTTTTTTAACAAATTACTCAAAGGAGAAACGATAAAAGCATGATTTTTTTTATGAATTTTCCAAAATACGAACTAAGTCCCAAAAATTGTCGTAATTGATGCAAGTTTTCTGGTTTCGGAAAATTAGCTACAGCGTTGATTTTTTGTTGACCAGGTCTTATGCCATGCTTGCTAATTTCATATCCTAAATAATCAAGATTAGTTTCAAAAAAGAAACATTTTTTGATGTTCAACTTTAGATTAGCCTTTTTCAAGATTTTTAAAACGGTTTCGAGAGTTTGAAACCCTTCTTCAATCGTTTCAGAAGCAATTAAAATATCATCTAGATACAGACCAATTTTGTCATGTCTTAGATCCTGAAATAAATCATTAAGTAACCGCTGAAAAGTTAAAGGAGCATTGGAAAGCCCGAAAGGCATTCTCAAAAACTCGTATTGACCATCCTGCGTAACAAAAGCTGTTTTGTTTATCGCCTTAGAAGCAACTGGAATTTGGTAATACCCTTGCGTTAAACCCAGGCTTGAGAAGTATCTTTTCCCTTTAAGACGATTGATTTGGTCTTCAATGTGAGGTAAAGGATATCTGTCTTTGATTGTATATGAATTTAATTTTCTGTAATCAACACTTAAACGGTGATCACCATTTTTCTTTTTGCTGGACTTGCAAAAGAAGAACTAGATGGTCTGATAAAACCATTTTCCAATAGATCTTGAAGTTTTGTTCTGATAATAGATTTTTCATGTTCAGAATATCTGTAGGGCCGATGGAAAATCGGCTCCGATTTTTCTAAATTTATATCAAACTCAACCAAATTTGTAACACCAAGTTCTAAGGTGTCCTTTGCAAAACAGTCTTTGTAATTGAAAAGTAGAGTAAATAATTTCGACCTTGAATTCCCATCCAGAACATTTTTATGAAATTTTATATCGCTCTTACTAAGGGACAAGACTACAGTTTCTTCATTATTTCTGGAATAATTTTGAGATAGAATTATTTCAGTGGCACGGCCTAGAATTCGCCCTTGCGGCCAGCGTAAACAGTAACACCCATTATTAACTACTACTATTGCACTATCATTTTCAACCAAAATACAACTTGGTATTGTATAGTTTTCTTTAAAATTGTTCTGAGTAACTGCTGGAAGCGATAGAGTACACTTCTTTTCACGGACTATTGGAACGCTTTGTGCAGAATATGGCTGGATTTTCACGTCACATTTTAGTTTTACAGGAATATGTTTTTCTTCAACTTTTTGAATCTTGAAAGACAAGCGTTGAATATTTACAGAAAGACTTTTATGGTTGATAATGGGCTGGCCCACTATAACATCGATCTCGCCTAAATTGAAATCTACAAAATGCACAATAGATTCAAGCGAAAAATCAGAAGAAGTGAGCTTAACTGTCGCCATTCCTTTGGGTAAAATAATTTCCCCTACAAAACTTTTTATTATCATGTCAGATGGTTTTAAAGAAACAGTTTTTAATTTATCTAAAAGTGTTGAACGTGCTACATTCAATTCACTACCTGTATCCAAATATGCTTTACAAGGCACATCATTCAAAAAAATATCAAAATTGAAAACATTGTTTTGTACTCGCCTGTGCAACAAATGAACTTTGGCCGACTTCAAATGCCAGCAGTCGTCTTTGATATGTCCCTTTTTATGGCAGTGACTGCATTCTTTCGTCTTAAATCTGCTCTCCGAAGATTGTCCAACGGTCCAGTTCACTGATGATTGTCCAGCATGTTTGTCTCGGAAAAAACAATTTCTGGCAACATGACTTGGTTTTTTACATACCAAACAAATTTTGTCTACACCAAAATCCTTTGTAGAGAGAATTTTGTCCTTCCGACTGGGCACTTCTTTGTCCAATTTACACAAAAGCCACGGAAGAGATCATCAGGTGTAAAAAAGTTTGCAGATTTTGCAGTACTTTGATGTTCAGCAGGAAGACCATCAATTATACAAGAAACTGCATTTGCATCAGATATTTCACAGTTTCTGATCAACACACACTTGCAATAATAATAATGGAGCATACTTTTCTGGCAAGTTTTTGTTCTTTCTAGCATCTTTTTTAAATTTTCCATGAAATGGGCCTGTGACGGAAAGGCATTCAAAACGGCATCCTTCCATTCTACCCATGTTTTGTTGTAACTTAGTAGCCTATTGTACCAAAGTTTAGGAATTCCTGCTAGTCTTGCCTGAAGGAAATAGGATTTTCGTGCATCATTCCAATTGTAAATAAGAGCCATTTGCTCTATTTTATTCAACCATGTCGCAGAATTGATCTCTCCTGCTTCGGGATCAAACAAAGGCACTAGATCACATTGTGAAATATTGTCGGTCGTTGCAGGCGGCTGTGAGGCTGAAACATAGTATTTACCCTGTTGTTTCCCAACTGATACTGGTTCAACAGCTCTTGAACTTTTTTTGATATAATTTTTTTCGATCCTCCTCTTCTTGCCCTTGTGTGTACTTTGGTAATTTCTAGATGCCTCCGAGTCACTAGTGGAACAGCTAGAAGGGCTGGGTGATCTTTTTTCTCTTGTTTGTTTCGCATTATCATGTCGAGCTTTCTCTCCGTGAGAGTGACTTTCACTCTCCCGATCACTGCCACTATTATTGTCCATTCTATGTGATTATTTATCCCTCAGAATAATAAACGAGAGTAAGTTATCCCACTTCTGAAATATATCGGTTTAGTGAAACCAACCGTCTATCTCTCAGAAATGTATATTTCGTACTGACAAAAATGTAACTGACAGTGACAAAAACACCTGCCGTGTCGATTGCTTCAGTCGGCAGTGCTTCTCCGATACACGACACAAAAATATAAATGGACCAACAACAACAATATTGCTCCAACAAACTATCGGTTGACAATGCCGACAATTCTCTAGATAAACTACAAAATGCGTTACACTACGAAATAAACTAACTCAATGTCACCTCAGACTTCAAACATTCAAACGGTTGCCAAAGATACGCGTTATGACGTCAAAACTTTCCCACGCTTTTTGCTTTGTTTGAATTTTCCCAGCGTCTATGTCAACTTTGATAATTTATTGTAAAACAACTAGTGCGATTTAAGGGCTGATATTTGGTATACGGTGTTTTTAGACATGAACGCACACTTTAATACAAGAAAAAAAAATGGGCAAGTTCCCTATTAATGACTACTTACCACATTAGACTATTCTGATGTCAGTATCAGTGTTATTTGTAAAGTGTGATTCAAACACAATCGATGATTTTCAAATTTTCATAGTGTTCACTGAATGACACGATTGAAGAGTGATGTTCAGCCATACTCACAATCGTCGTTAATTCTGAAACTTTGACAACATCGCCAGATAACACGATATGAAAAGTTACGTTTAGACCCTCACAATGGGAATACATCAATAAGTATTCAAAATGGATCATTTTGAAAATTTTAAAATTGCTTTGGATGACACGATGGAAATATTGCAGTAAGCACATATTCACAATCTACCTACCTTTGCGGATGCTGTGAAATTATTAATCCAATTGCTTCCAAGGAATTTTTGTCTTCGTCCATAATATCAACAATACCAAAACGTCAAAAAAATAGCAAGAATTATGGCGATACTAATAATAGTACACGCGTACCTCACACATGATGTTAGATTTTTTGGTATTTTGCTAGATTATTTGGTAAGAAGAAGTCCAATTGGCGGACAATGTCAGGCAGGGTTATGCTGTCAATAGAATCGCTTACTTTGACGCACCTACATGAGTGACCACAGGTTCCCAGGGGATAAGTTCAGATATTTAATATAGAATCTACCAATAGTGTTACCCATGATACCAAAACACTATAGTAAGAATATATCTATACTTAAAATTCAAGATTCACATTGTGATTTTGTGCAGGGGTTTTGACATTATTCTAGATATTTATAAAACTATAAAAAGTTCTGTGTTGTATAATTATCAACATGAAAATTGGCCTTCCTTCACTAAACTTAATTTTTCAAAAATATCATTACCTATAATGTCCTTTCAACAGCATTATATTATAAGTAGCGAATAGCACATGATCTATTGTACCTACCTACTATTTCCAAACGAGCTTAACTTGGACCCTGGAAAATAGGTATAGGTACTTGAGATAGTCTATGTTTCAAGATTTATGCATTTTGCGGATTAAGAATTGATATAATAATATTCTCTTCAATATGCACAAAAACCACGAGAACGAGAAGTCACAGACACTTGAAGAAAAAATGAAAATAACTACCAATATCCTTCGTCCTTTATCATAGCATTTATTTACTTATATTATATTTATATTGATTATTATAGCCTCAAAATCAGACAGTAGCTTTATGTAAGGTTTACATTCAATTTGTTTTCGAATCGGAACTGTCAAATTTCCGCTTGGCAAACAGGAATCATATGTTACCATCTACATTGAATTTGTGTCACGCTTAATCCAAATTTAATGTGAATAGTGACATATGATTCCCGTTTGCCAAGCGGAAATTTGACAGTTCTGCTTCGAAATGAAATTCAATGTCAATCAGGCATTACAGATTTCTTCATTTTTCAACGATGGCACCACTGAAAATCAAAAGCACCAATTTGAATTGTCCCATCATGGCAGCGCCCATGCTCCAGTGATTTTCTTCTCATTGCATTAGCAGTCCATTTTTATTTACTAAGTCCGTGGTTACCGGTAAATTATCCATATAGTTCCTATGACAACTTGACAATAACCCATATCGGTCGAAAAAAACAGAACTATAATAATTGTGAATGTTCAATGGAGAATAACAATGTGCTTTGGATAAGCATTTTGATAAATTGGTGTTTTTCTTGAAAACGATAGATTTTTTCGATGTGAATGAAAAATTGGAATTGAAACAAAGAAGGCGTATTATTCAAGTTTAGGAGTATTTTATAGTGGGGGTGGCCCACAGCCTTCCAAGATAAGATTAAAATACTGCTATGATGTCAAGTTATCAATTCTTGGGTACTTCGTATATTGTCCAAGTTTCTTCAGGGTGTAAGTTTGAAGTACGAATAATTCCAAGAGAAAGGGTCTTTCAAAAAATATCTTAAACAACATTTTTGTGGTATTTTTGTCTCAATTAGCCGTTTTTCAAATATCTCAGAGTACTTCTGGGACACCCTGTATACAGGGTTTTTCCCTTAAAGCTCCGCACGCCAATATCTTGGAAACGGATAGAAATATTAGATTTCTGTAAAAAGCAAGGGAAAGAAAAATTTATAATGTGAACGTGTTTATATTTAAAATTAGGAAGAAAATGTTACCACTTTATATTTGTGATAAAGTTAAATATTTCATTGATGTACCTGATTATGGAACCAGACAGTGTAATGATTTTATATTGTTTAACAAATGCAATTCTAGTCAGATGCTAAACTCACTTTTACATAAGAGACTTCAGGAATTCAATCAACTACCTGCTTACCTGAAGAAATGTGATAATTTGAACCAGTTTGAATGTCTGTTGAGGAAACATGTTTTAAACCAAGTTTAGAGTTGTGGTTGTTTGTATTTGCTTTTTACATTAATTGTTATATTATAAGATTTTAATTTTACATTTTCCATTTTTTACTAATTGGAACTGATTTTTTTAGTTATTATTAAGGATTTGTGTAATTTTGTAGCTTTATGCTAAATAAAGATTATTATTATTATTATTATTATGAAAGTGGGAAAACCGTGCACAGCGGGTAACCGTGCGCACCATTAAAAATCCAAATAGCGCGGTTGAAATTGACAGTTTTGCCAGAAAGACATGAAGCTAGTGTCTAACGGTGAGCAGGGCGTTAGGAGCGGAAGCTCTAGGAATATTAGTTTTTCATTGGTTAAAGTTTTTGTGTATGAACGGTTTTAATATTAATTTTCACGTATACAAAATAAGAAGTTGAATTTATAATTCATATCTGATTTTCTTGTTTTTAGAGTCATGATGGGGTAATGATGCGCAAGAATGCGCACCATTCCCTCGTACTAAATTGAATGGTAAAAATTGTATTTATTGTTGCAGATGCCATGAAAGTACATATACAGTGCGGCTCTAAAAGGTAGTATTAAAGATGGCGGCTGGGCGCCATTTTGAAACATTTTTTTTAATGGAAAGGGGGGTCATGTGACACATCATTCGTAAGGTCTTATCGAGAAAATTATTTGTTGAAAATTTCATAGAATTAAACGCATCCGTGCGGATATGACAGCCTGCCAAACTTTTAGTTTTTAAAAATGTCGTTGACATTAAGTCTCAATTTTTTAACGAGCTGACACATCAGATTCCGGAAAAATGATGATGAACCTGAGCAAAACAGTACAGGTTAACAAATAGGAAAGCTGATACAAAGCGGATAAAGAATTTCAAGATTTAAAAAAAAACAATTGGAAAGCATTTATTAGCATTTTAATACTAAAATCTAAATTAAGATGGAGATACAGTTTTCACACTACCTCGCCACAGCACTAAAGTTTAACCAAATGTGAAAATCTTGACACGATATGAGACAGTTGTTTGATTATTGTGTTAATTAGGAAGTGTTACAAAAATGCCTAATTCGCGTCCCGTCGCAGAAAAAATTGAAGCAATTTTTATTTATGGCGGAAATCGTGATTTCCATAAGACGGAAAAAAAATTCAATGAGCGCTTCCCGGACCGTCCGATATGCAGGAAATATCTTCGCGAATTAGTGCGGAAATTTATCGAGACTGGTAGTGTTCATAGCTTGAAGAATCAAGGGCTACTATCTATTTCGGAAGATAAACAAATTGCAATAATTGGTGAGATGGTGGTAAATCCTGAACAGTCGACTTCTCAGGTTGCAGACATCTGTGATACTCCGTCTGCTTCTGTAAAACGATTGCTGAAAAAACAGAAATTTTATTCTTATAAATTGCAAATGGTGCACCAGTTGACTGAAGATGATCCTGACAGACGTGTGGAATTTTGCAAAATTATGACCGATAGAATAGGCCAAGAACCGAGATACGTTCAAAATATTTGTTTTAGTGACGAGTGTACTTTCTTTTTAAGTGGCCGTGTACACAGACAAAATGTTCGTTATTGGAGTGACGTAAATCCGCATGTTTTTAGAGAAACCCACACGCAATATCCCGAGAGGGTTAACGTAAGGGCTGGCATATAGGAAAACCATATTGTTGGTCCTGCTTTCATTCATGAAAATTTGACAGGGGACCTGTATTTGACCTTGTTAGAAACTACACTAGAGCCTTTGATTGAACAAATACGTCAATAAAAATTAAAGTATGCTTTCTTTGCTCTTATTTCACGAATTTCTTCATCTTGTTAGTTTGACAGTCTGTCATATCCGCACGGATGTGTTTAATCCTATGAAATTTCCACACAATAATCTACTCGATAAGATCTTTCGAATGATCTGTCACACGACCCCCCTTTCCATTTAAAAAAATGTTTCGAAATGGCGCCCAGCCGCCATCTTGAATACTAAAAGTACGTCAGTAACATCAAATAGTAGTATTTCGACAGCTATTGAAGTATGCCAAGTTTCATAATTTTTGGTGGACACATTAAAAAAAAGGGGGGGGGCTTTTAGAGCCGCACTGTATAAGGGGTATAAGGTGAAACAGATATAAATTCTTATAGTAAATGATCATAACAAAAAGCATTGAATGTTCAAAACGTGAACAGGAAAATTTGTGAAGTGAGAAGATCTTATTTTCCGACGACACTGAGAAAAAGCTTGTTCAAAATTAGTTCAAAACCCAACGTCGAGGTCGGTGGATTTTAGTCTCAAACAATACTTTGGCTTTCTTTTTTTCAATGTGCAGAGCACCATTATTTGCCAATGCGCACGATATCTCACCCTCATGCGCACTATTACCTCACAGGGTGGGGAATTGTGCGAAAATTCATTTTCGTACTTTTGAATTTTTTTTCTATCAAGTTAATTGGTAGATCAATTCTGACTGTCTCCCAGGATAATACAATATACAGTGTGACCCAGATTCGGTTCTCTATACAGGGATCTTGGCTCCTATTATACCTACAGCAAAGGTTAAATGGAGAAAGTTTTAGAGGAAACTTAGTGCATTCGATATTCGGTTCCAGATTTGCGGCACTCAGGTGATTGTGTATCAATAACCTCTCATTATCGAACCTGTCTATGAGCGCGTTCCACGCCACTGTGTATCCCTTTTCCGAAAACTCCACCGATTTAATTACTTCGGACCCCTTTCCGACCAATGAAGCCCTCAGATAATGAGATTTTTGAATTTTTGTCAAATTGAGATTTGCGTTGATCAGAGATTCAAACGTGTCTTTAAACTCTAACCAGTGCTTGAAAGAACCGTCAAACGTAGGTAATGGAATATCAGGCAATTTAACAGTTATTCTCTTTGTGCTTGATGAATTTGAATGAGATTCAGACTCCTTAGAAACTTCAGAAGCATTCGAATGACGAGAGTGGCTCGATTGGTGATCAAGATCCTCAATCGGTATTTAACTCTTACCGATTGCTTGTTATTTATAAAAGAGATCCTCAAAACCTGCTCGCTCCTTCTACTGGTCCTCTAAATTAGTCTCGTCAGTGATTAACTCAATTTCATTTTGAATTTTCTTGAATTCGATGAAAACACTTTCCAAACGTATCATTCGCTTTTCCAAATTGTTGATTTCTATAGCGCAGAGAGCTTCTTCCTTTTGCTGGAGACCTTGCACGTGCTTGATAAAATTCGTGAGTGAAGCTCTTAGGCCCCCGCGCTTACGTTTTCAAGTTGTTTCATCCATGTTTAAATACCTGTATGCCTCTATTACCTACTTTCAAGGAACTGCTTGTAGAAGAGGGTCGAAATTCAATTGTTGAATTAAATGAATAAAAAATGTCAAATAAAAAAAAATCCTAGCAAAGGCAAGCGTAAGTGAGCCGCTAAAACTTCAATGCAAAATTTGAAAATAGACATTGAATTCTATGCTGGAAAATTCGTCTGATTCAGAAATGACAAGTAAACGTCTCACCTGTCACCTGCTCACCTACCGCTTCTTCCAACTGCTAGAACCATCTGCTGCGGTTCTTCCAACTACTAGAACCGACTGCTGCGGGATACTTGAATATTATCCGCTTATTTCTCGTCCGATTTGGTTTGGAAGATTGCTGCTAAATTTATTTCACTGGAGCTCCTGACTCTTGGTTATAAGTTAATGGACTGTATATGCTTGTGATGCACGTTTTATTTAATATTATTACAAAAATATTTAAATTGAATAATTATTGCTTGACGTGCAATCTGCTTGAACTTCAGAATTTTATTGTTTTTTTTCTTGTTGCTAATCAACTAAAATCACGTTCCTGCATGCATGGCTGAAACACAGAGCCCCCTAGGATAGTAAGTAATCGCATTTTTTGTCAATTGAGAAATGTTTATTCTAACCAGTTGTAACTCAGAAAGGGGGAAAATAAATGAGTTCAAGTTAATATCAATAACATTTTTCATTAACATGGACTTTCGCATGCGCGTGATTCGAAAGTCTGAAGAAAATTTATATTTCCGGCGCGTCGCCTTGCTTAGCTCTTGTGGGCGTCGAATTATTCAAAATTAGAAAAATATTCACTTGTCCCCATACTGATGACTTTTCACAGACATTTTACGTAAAAATCATCAGTAATCACAATTTTTGTCAATCAAGACATGTTTACTATAAACCGATATAGCTCGGAAATGAGAAGGATAATTGAATTTGAGTAAATGACAAAAACGTTTAAAGATAACATGTGCTTTGGTATGCGCGTAATTTCAAAGTGTCTGCAATCGATTTAAATTTTTGACGCGTCGCGGCGCTCAGCTCTCGATAGGCGTCGAATTTTTTAAATTGTGAAATATATCTTCTTGACCCCATACATCAAACACTTTTCATAGAAATTGAATAATCATATTAGTTCTCGAGATATTAGCATTTTAAGTGAAAAACCCTGTATACACAGCCTCGTGATTCAAGAAGGAAAATCATGGCCTCGTGATAGTATTACTTCTTCCAGTAATCTCTGCACACGGTTGAAATCACAGGGCGCAACTAAATTCCAACCGTCGAACAAACAGTTACATACAATCCCTTGGGACCGTCTAAATCTAATGTCGGACTGTTCCCAATGGGAATGTCAAGAGACTGGTCAAGATTTTCGTGCAGAGCACCACTTAAATTAAACTATGCGATATTTAGGAACTGGATTAGACTTGACTTACCGAATTGGCGTGTTGTTATTCTTAGACTCAGGTGCAGGGTATTATGTGTGTCCTGCGAGATCTTAGTTCATTTGATTATGTCGGAAGCTGATTGACATTGAAAACAAAATTAAAGAGTATGTCAGTATACAGGGTGGTCCATTGAAAACGTTCCGGCATTGATTTTGGGCATTTGATGTCATATAGAAATCAAACTCTAAGACATGTCAGCTCTGTTTTTGAGGAGGACACCTACTAGGCATATAAGCAAACCCTCATCTGCAATCCTTTGGACAGGATGAGACTCCTCCCTAAAATCTTAAATGGAAAGGGGGGCCAAGTGATACCTCATTTTGTCCTTTGACCCTGTCACAACTGCCGAATTTGGTTTTAAGAGATGTATCGTCTTTTGAAAAAAACGTTGAATAGAGGGTTCCGTGTTAAAAGAAAAGGTTGGTACAGATCCGTAATAAATGTCAAGAATAACATCCATGTGAGTGGTGCCCTCCTTATACCGGTTTTGTCCCGAATTTGAGCTCATCAGTGAGGCAGCATGGCACCATACCCTGATCTAGGTATATTTGCAGCGGCTGTTTTGGACAACCACTGCGATCTATTGACTCGCAAATCAGAGAACGCGAATGGATGTGGGGTATGTTCGAGCTGAACCTCTCGTCCATGGAATAAAGAGACATAGTTTTACGGTTATCCGATGTTGAACGGAAAGGTTGGTCGAGAACCGTGATAAATGTCTAGGGTTACATCCATGTGAGTAGTGCCCTCCTTATACCGGTCTCATGCCGAATATGGAATCATCAGTAAAGCAGCATGGCACCACTCACATTAATGTTACCCTAGGCACAATACCCTAATCTGGGTATATGTGCAGCGGCTGTTTTGGACAACCACTGCGATCTATCGACTCGCAAATAAGCGAACGCGAATGGATGTGAGATATGTTAGAGCTGTACCTTTTGTCCATGGAATAAAGAGACATAGTTTAACGGTCATCCGATGTTAAACGGGAAGGTTGGTACAGAACCGTTCCATGAACGAGAGGTACAAACAGCTCAAACATACCCCACATCTATTCGCGTTCGCTGATTTGCGAGCCAATAGATGGCAATGGTTGTTCAAAACAACCGCTGCACATCCATACCCAGAATAAGGTGTTGTGCCGAGAGTTACATTGATGTATCTCGATCATTCACGCCATGCGATGTTTTGCTTAGGTAATACAAAACTGTGCCTATCGGTTGTGCTTAAAAGTGTTTTTCTAAGTCACTGATGTTGAACTTCAAAAAATCGGCGGGCGCTTAGTGTAGTGACGCATCGGTTAAAATGAAGCGTGTTGTTAAGAGTAACGATTTGGATAATGCGCGAAAAGACAATATTATTTGAAAACTCAAAGAAAGTGTTGAAAGTGGTAACGAGGCTATTGAGAGACTCACTAAGGAAAACGCCGAACTGAGGAGTATGCTTGCGGACCTCCAGAAAACTGTGGAACAACTCATTGCGGACAAAAATTCTCAGCCTATTGATGAAAATCAGGTAAGTGATTTTCCTCCAGTGAATAGCAAAAGAAAGAGACCCACTAGTTATGGTCCCACTTTTCCCTTAACCATCATATTACTTGTCAACTCAGCTATTCAAGTTTATATAAGCTTCGCCTAATCAAAACTAGAGTTAGTCAGTTGAAATTTATTGTACTTCACAAATAATATTTTATGTCGGGTTTTAAGTTGTAATTTTGAGAAATAAGAGTTTTTTAAAACGTTCGCTCGTCTATCGACTTGTTAACTGGCACTGTCGTGCAGATTTTTTTTCGGAACCGAGACTTTTGAATCGACCGGAAAAGTGATCCTACAAACAGTTCATTCGGAGTGTCAGAGTGACCAGATCAAAACGCCAATGTTTTTAGGCCGAATCAAAACAAACCTCTTCCAAAACAAGAACCAATGAATATCACAACTCGAAATACCTCTAATTTACAAAGATTTAATAATAATAACAACAATAATACCCAAAACTTCTTCAAAAGAACTCAACCTTCAAATTTCATTTCTGAAGAATTGTATCATGCTGAAACAAATGCTGACTACGCAAAGCGAAGATTTAGCTGACGTCGAAAATGAAAATTTTCAGGAAGCTTCGTTACTCACAAACGCAACCTAACACCAAAACTAATTTCATACAACCATGTAAATACAAGTGAGCTCTCGTATATAAAATTTCCCAAAAATGGATTAAAATTCTTGATTGATAGTGGATCCACAAAATCATTTATCGATCCTGAATTAGCTAACAAATTCTATCCAAATACTATTTTTTACAACCCATTTATCGTTTTCGCCATTTTCCAGCAATCCGCTCACAAATACAGTGCTCAAATACCTACATCAAAATTATTCAATTTGAACAAAAATGAAAGCCTAAAATTCCATCTTTTTAAATTTCATAACGTCTTTGACGGCCTAATAGGATTAGATAATTTAAAAGCACTTCAAGCAAACATAGACTACGACAAAGGCTACTTAGTCACGCCCAGTGCAAAAATTAAATTATAATTTCACAAAACCAATAATGAATTGAATAATATCACTATTTCTCCTCGTACCAAACAAATCAAAGGATTCTTGGGATTGCTAGGATATTACAGAAAATTTATTCCGAATTTCGCCCAAATAAAAAAGCCTATGACTAAATGTCTCAAAAAAGGTTCAAAATTAGAGCATAATCTGGAATTTGTCAATTGTTTCGAAAAATGTAAAAGCCTCTTAACGAACGAACCAATCTAAAAATATCCCGATTTTTCCAAGACTTTCAATCTAACTTGTGACGCGAGCAATATTGCCATTGGCGCCGTCTTATCGCAAGGTAAGATAGGTCAAGATCTTCCCGTAGCGTACGCATCTCGAACCCTAAATGATTCAGAAACCAAATATTCAACAATAGAAAAAGAATGCTTGTGCCTAGTGTGGGCGACGAAATACTTTCGCCCATATCTTTATGGAAGAAAGTTTAATATAATAACCGACCATAAACCATAACAATGGCTTTTTAATCTCAAAGATCCTTCTCGAAAATTAATGCGCTGGCGGATCAAACTAGACAAATACGACTACACAATCATTTACAAAAAAGGGAAGTTAAATACAAATGCTGACGCTTTGAGCCGCATCGAGATCCATACAAAAGAAACCGGCGAGATATCAGCATTAACTGAATACATGAACGATTTCAACAACTCCTTACAAAACGAACAGATCATCAACGAACCTGGACCTAACACACTAGACATAGACCAAATGTCGACTGTTGCAAACCCTGACCTCGACAATAACGTAGTAGAACTCGAAGTCCTTGACCATCATAATGATGACAACGGCGATACTGTCCATACGAACGACCCTATATAAGCTTCGCCTAATCAAAACTAGAGCTAGTCAGTTGAAATTTATTGTACTTCACGAATAATATTTTATGTCGAGTTTTAAGTTGTAATTTTGAGAAATAAAAGTTTTTTAAAACGTTCGCTCGTCTATCGACTTGTTAACTCACTGTTACATCTGTAAATATTGTAAATAATGCTTATGACGTTGATGATGGTAATAATGTAAATAATATTGTGAATAATGACATGGATACTGATGAACCGTCTGTGTCGTATGCTGAAAAACTTTCCAAAGTTCCTCCGGTAACGGTCACCGGTTCTGATAATTGGAAAGAGATTGAAAATCTTTTGGAAGCTGAAAAAAATTTAATCAAAAAAGCAAAAATTTTCGGAAATGAAATGAAATTATTTCCAAAAGAGATAAATGACCATATGCGTTTGACTACATTGTTTACTAACAATAATAGAAACTATTTTACTCATCTGTTAGCAGAAAATGAAAAGATTTATGCTGTCTTAAGCGGTCTTAGTTCTGCATCCAACATCGCAGAAATTAAAGCGGAATTATTCGAGCAAGGTATAAATGACGACGAAATAGAAATTGCAAGAATGACTTCACGCAAAGATGGTAGGCCACTTCCACTATTCCAAATTAAAACCATTGACCCCAAAATATTCAAAATTGAAAAAATGGACAACCTTATCATTAAAATCGTACCAAAAAGAAAACCAGAAGGACCAAGCCAATGTTTTAGATGCCAACGCTTTGGCCATACTCAAAGAACATGTAGTATGCCTGAGCGCTGTGTGAAATGTGGACAACTTCAAGGTCTACAAACGTATAATCAAAAAACCATTGAACCTCACTAATACAGGCAAGACTTATCTCAAACCCAACATTCAAAATACCCAGAAAAATTACAGAAATTTTGTTCCAAGTGTCAGCAAAGTTAGCAAAGATGTTTATCAAATGGATGATGACTTTATTAAAAAAAATCACCCCTATCATCCTGCAAGTGTGTACCCAATTCTTCAATGGACCTTAAGAATAATATCATGTCATGGAATGTCAGAGGAATCAGGGCTAGAAGAAATGATATCAACATTTTACTTGAGGAATACAAGTCGTTGGTTTTGGTTATGCAGGAAACCAAACTAACGGCTAATACTAATATATCATTCCCAAATTATGGTATCTATAGAAATGACCACACCAACTTAATTTATGGACTCGCTACTCTTGTTAGGAGGGACGTTTCCCATCACCTAATTGGCTCGGAAGACACTGACGTTCATAACTTATCCGTTATTACCTAGATCAAAAACAAGAATCTAAAATAACCAACATTTATAGAGTATACAGGAATAATATTGAAATAATTGACTTTAAGCCTTTCTCTACATCCAACGTCCAAACCATCGTAATAGGCGATTTTAATGCAAAATCAAAGAACTGGAATTGCACCTATGACGACAGGAATGGTGATAAACTGAATAAAGTAATCCATAAGCTCAATGTTGGTTTGTTGTATCCCGACCACCCAACTTTTCCCCCATCAGGAAGGGGTCTTCCACAAATCCTAGACTTTGCAATCTATAAAAATATCGAAGGAATAATGGATGTGCATACTTTGGAATTTGGTACTTCTAACCACAATCCCATAGCAATAAATCTGGCAAATTTTCATTCAAAACAAATCATGACAAAAAACCGTACTAACTGGACCCAATTTAAAACTCACCTTTCCCTTGCCCAAAACTAGGAACCACCAAGATATTGAGAATGCTGCAAAGCAATTTGATTCAGTTATTCAGAAGGCCTACGATGATAACACCACAAAAATATCCATTACTATTGGAGGAATTAATAGCCTACCAAAAACATCCAAGAGGTTATAAGAAATAACAGGAAGCTCGGGCGGCGTTATGCAACCAATAAGGATCCAACTTCAAGAAGAGAACTAAACCATCATACAGCTCAAATGAAAAAAATGATTCTTCGCTTCAGGCAGGCTCAATGTCTGAGACGTCCTGTCAACAATATCCCTTCCTTCAAGGACCAAATGAAACCGCCTACTCCAACGCTGAGAAGGCGAAAGCATTCGCGTCAATATTGGAAGAAGTGTTCCAAAATAACATCCATGTGGACGAAAACGAAGAACGTCTCATCAACATAACAAATGGGGCAGCGGAAGTGGACACAATCATCACGGATCAATGCATCAAAGACTTTGTCACTGTGGACGAAATTAAAAGCATAATAAAACATCTTAAAACAAGAAAATCACCAGGCTCAGACAAAATAAACACTAACATGCTCAAAGAACTACCTCCCAGGGGAAAAGTGGCGTTGACCAACATCGCAAACGCCTTTATGAAATATGACTACTTCCCTTCTGTATGGAAAGATTCCGAAATCAAAAAAGATGCCAATCAAATACAGACCAATTGCTCTACTAAGTGCCACCAGCAAAGTAGTTGAAAAGGTTATTAAAAAGAGGCTGATTGACTTTACCGACAACAACAAAATTATTCCAGACTTTCAATACGGGTTCAGGGCCAGTAGATCGGCCGAACAACAAGCCTATCTTATCTCCGAATTCATCATCGACGGCTTTAATCTCAAGGATGTTACTGGTGCACTCTTTATTGATATAGAGAGGGCATTTGACAAACTTTGGCACGATGGATTAATTGTCAAAATGGTCAAGATGGGCTTCCATATCAAAACCATCAAACTATTAAAAAGCTGAAAGGAAGAAGTTTTCATGTTCGCATCAAGGACACTAGCTCCACCACAAAGAAGATAATGTCAGGTGTACCACAGAGTTCAGTCCTCGGACCAACTCTGTACTCTATATTCATCAGCGATATTCCCGAAACTACACTTGTTAAGACACCTTTTTGCGCTGACGATACAGCGATTTTGTCTCAAGGCCGTGACGTTAACCTAGTGACAAGAAAAATACAAATCCATCCTAGGGAATTGGAAACGTGGTTTATTGACAATAAAATTCGCATTAATTCAAATAAATCACAAGCCATACTCTTCCAGAGGAGGAAATTGATCCCTAAAGAAGTTATTACTTTAAACAATAACAGACTTGAATGGCAAAAAGACATCAAATACCTTGGACTACAAATGGACACAAAACTAACATGGAGAAAACATATCCAGTTATCCGTGAAAAAGGCCAATAAAACTTTACAATTACTCTACCCAATACTGGGCCATAGAAGTAAAGCCACAATAAAATCAAAAAAACTATTGATCAAGTCAGTCATCAGATCCCAACTGACATATGGATCCAGCGCCTGGGGAAACACGAAGCAAAGTAATCTAAAAAAGATTGTCTCATGCGAAAACAGAATACTGAGAAAAGCGTCTAAGGCCCAATGGTTTATTAGGACTGTAGATATCCATAGGGACTTGAACTGGATAAAAATCAAGGATTTTCTAAAAAACAAGGCGGACAAGTTCTACCAGAAACTGGAGTTTCATGAAGACAAGGAAATCAAGGACTTAAGCAACTATGATAGGAACACTTTACTGAAACACTCGAGGCCTAAAAACCCATTCTCAATCCACCATGACTAAAAAAAAAGAAGAAAAAAAAAATAGAATAAAGAAGAACAAAAAGGAAACATACAGGTAGTGAATCGTTCCTAAACTGTGTTTGCAGCAGATAGCAGGTAGCAGTAGCTGTGTTGTTGGAAGGTACCGCTCATCCAGAAGATGATCTTCATCAGTGTACATCATAAACTATTTGAAACGACAACACAAACTAGCAACAACATGAGCCAAGAGAAGCGCTGCCAAATAGGCAAATCAAGGGGTCAGTGAGTAAAGATAAAGGTTAAATAGGCTGTAGAAGCCCGTAACCTTTCCGCGGACATAAGGACTTGGTTCCGTAGAATGGTGGGGTTTTAGTGGGTATGGCCAATCCTCCGGATAGGGTTGCGAGTCCCACACACCCGTTGTGCGTAAAAAGTCAACTGACACTGTCAAAATCCCTTCCAGATATTGGTCAAATTCATGACTCAAGCTACGACATCGCTCACAACATTCGAAACTGTCAATGTACAGGGAGTTTCCGTATATTTCGTCTGCAGACTAACTCGCTCATTATGCAAGATAGATAGGGACTCTAAATACAAAGTTGTTAGGTATTAACATGGACCGCCTGAAAAAGAAACTGTATACTGGGTGCACGAGAAAAGTTTGGCAGACACAACTTGCATTTTTTTAAATGGAACACCCTTAATATTATTATATAATCAAATAGACATTATTTATCCGATCTCAAAATTATTCAAGATGTAGGCATTCCTTCCAGCCGTTTCCAAAATATTTGAGTTTTCAAGTTGGTTTTTTGGTATTGCCAAATTGTAGTATGTATGACTACAATAATTGTTTGAACAATATTTATTGATTTTTATCTTTCCAATAATTCAAAACAACGAATAGAACATGTGAATACATGTTATTATTATTAAATTGATTTCATAAAATGCAATTAAGAAAATGTGTTGTGAAAAATGGCGGGCATATTCAATAATTGCATTTTATGATATCAATTTATTAATTATATGATCTATTCACTTGTTTTATTTGTTGTTTTAGGTTATTGAAAGGATAAAAACTAGTAAATAATGGTCAAAGAATTATTGTAGTCATAGAACTTCAATGTGGCAATACCAAAAAACCAAATTTAAAACTCAAATATTTTGAAAACGGCTAGAAGGAATGCCCACAGGTTGTATACTTTTGAGATCAGAAAAATAATGTCTATTTGATAATAAATATGTATATAGGGTGTTCCATTTAAAAAAATGCAAGCTGTGTTTGCCACACTTTTCTCGTGCACCCGGTATACATTTTTTTTTCTGGCGGTTCATGTTAATACCTATGAACTTTGTATTTGCAGTTCCAATCTATCTTGAATAATAAGCGAGTTAGTCTGCAGACGAAATATACGGAAACACCCTGTACATATCGATTTCTTTCAAGCATAGGGTATCGAACGAGGAGAGTATCGCATGCGAAATTTTTTGTGATAGAGCCTCTGATAGAACCATCGCGTTCAAAATTTATCGCACGAACTCAAACATACGAATTCAGGCTTCCAGAGATGCTTCCGATCATGGATAATATGGTCGAAAGAAATAAACTTATCACTTTGTTTGAAACAAAATTATCCAGCAATCTTTTTGTGCTGCGTTATATCGACCAGGTACAGGCTGATTCACTATTCACGATTCACCCCCGCTAAGTAACTTTATACAAGGTCAACATAAAAAGTTAAATATAAAATTTGTTGTCACGAAAATGGGATCCGGAAACAAAAAAAAATCTACGAACACGATCTTGAGAGGCCGCATGAAGTGCAAAATTTTAACAAATTCATGAAAATTTTTGGAGAGAAGGTGGAGAGATTTAATGCTTTGCAAAAACTTGATTCGGTTATGCACGCTGAATAACACCCATTCGATTAATTTTTGTCACATGAGTGATACGATTGATGTACTATGATGTTATGTTTCGTTTTATTCTGCAATTTGATTATAATTTTATTTTGTATTTTTTTTATATTGAATAAAATGTTGAAACTCATATACCCAGCTATTATTTTCCAAAATCATTTGAAACACCTGCTAACACCTGTAACAATTAGAATCTGCTATGTAGGCAAAATCACATATTATTTTCTTGATTTTCAGAAAAAAAATGTTTTGTTTGAGTTTATAATAAACTCAGCTCTTTAAATAAAAATTAATCACGGAATATTTGCATAATATTTGATATTTTTCGAAATCGAAAATAAACAGTCTTTTTGGTCTCCTGGAAAATTCCATAATACCCACATAGCAGATTTTGACATTCAGCGACGATTTGTGCATCCAAACTCTTAAGGATATGTAACCATCATTGAACTAGAAACTGCCATTTTATCTGGTAAGTACGGTATCAAGTTGAAGTATATGTTGCTCAGTTTTGTGGTTTTGTACCCTATCAATTGTTTCATTAACGTCAAAACAATTAAATGCTCCAGTCAAAGCCAATCAGCAGCATGCCACAGCTGAACAATCTTACTTGCCTTGATTATTCAAGTCTAAAAACAGAGCTTTTCATTAACATAAATCCCAGACTAACTGCAAATTGGCCAGTTGAGGCCAATGATTCCATTAAAGAGCGGGCAAAATTAAATTAACTTCCATTTTCGCTGAATTTTTTCGCTTGACCTATTGAAAATTATCGAGACTCCATTTTCAATTGGAATATGAAAAGATGAAATATTTGGCGACATGTACTATAACAAGAGAATATTTATATAAACACCATGTTTCCCTGTTGATGCTCTGAAAGTTTTTCTTCTGGGCAGTATTTCTCCGAAGTTTTCTCCAAATAAAGTAGCATTAATTTTTCGTTTTACTTCTGTGCACCGGATATACAGGGCGAAATGAATTTCTCAAAAAGATGCTCAAGAACTTTCTGAAAATTGAACAAAATCGCTTCAGGTACCCAATTCTTCAATTGATCCGTATACGAATATGCATAGATAAAAACTTGGAATTTTCCCAAAATTGCAACACCCTGTATTTTCTCAACAAGACGTTGGCGGACAGATGTTCTTACACAGAAATAGATTATCCTACTATACTCCATAGACCACGACAAAATGCGTACCGCATGCAAACCAGCCCGGCAGTATTAAAGTTGCGGCGATCGATTATCTACCCGTGGATTTCAGTTCCGTCCCCGTAAGCTCAATGAGGTTGTGGGCCGACTGCAAACTTGTTGTTTATTTTGCCCGCTGATAACTGATTTTAGATTGACGTGTGTTGTATGTTTGCATCTTTAACAGTTTTGTGTTGTAAAATATGAATTCTGTTTAAAGTTCAGTTTTAAAGCCATTCTGTAGTCCACATATCACTCAAAATATATAGAAAACTCCCATACAATAGTTTGAGATGAAATTCGCCAGCGCCCTACAACGGGTAGTCCTCGTACTTTTGACTCTTTTTCTCAAAAACGTAAAAAAAAACTGTTTATTTTTGCATACGGTGGAGCCATCTATTGGATAAAATACGATTTATACCACGTTCGAAATTATAATTCAAATATTTATCACATGGTATATCAAAAGTTATTCTGAAAAGATGCATAGCTATTTTTCAAAAACGTTCATTTTATAATGTCTAAAAACTATGTCATGGTCAAATAAAACATATGCATATTTTTCAGTTTATAACTTTTGACAAGCAATGTGCATCAATATTTGAATTAAATTTTAAATGTTGAGTCCATAAAATGCAAACCACAAAATGTATAGGACTTATATACCCAGCTGTGCTTCAGTTTTGTTGTTCAAAATCAAATTTTTAACATGCTGAACCAATTTTTCTAAAACAGTGGAAGAACTTTTATAGGAAAGGAAAGGATGCGTTTTGTTAAAAATATCCACACATCCAGGGGACGATACATTTCTCAAAGAACTCACGATAAGCTTACATTATAGTCCAATCCAAGGCTCAAACACAAATTTCAAGATAACCTAGGTCCTGAAAATTAGATCTTTCGGCACAAAATTCAAATTACACGTGAAATGACAATGACGTCTAGGGTTAGGGATTGGTTACTTATGGCAACCGTTGTTAAGGAAAACCTCCGTCTCTAGCGTCATCCAACGGGTAGTCCTCTACACCTATATTATGCACCGTAGAAATCTAATCCGGATGAAGTCTTCATCGCGATTATATTCCAATTTTTGGATGAACCGCAGCGCTTAAGCCTGAATCGTCCGCTTAACTCTGATCGCTCCATTTTCTAGGCTTGATCGAAGAATTTCAACAAATTCTAACCTAGTCTTTCATTTGTTTATGTTTTTCCTACAGATTTTGAGGTTTTGCGACTAAAGACAAAACTATGAGAGTGAGTTATCAACGGAGGATTATTTAGATTTTTAAAAAATCATCGATTGGAGTGGGATTTTTTTCCAATTCCAATAGGTAGTCACTGAGTACTATCCAAATAGATCTTAATATCAGCAATATTTATTGCTCCACAATACACTCACAATAATGCGAATTGCTCAATAGAATATTGAATTGAGCAGGTACATATTTTGGTGGGTAGGTACAAAAAAAAAACAGTGTACCTATGACACTCGGATATCTACCGCATATTTCACCCACGATTTTTTTATCGTTCAATCGATCGACTCAATTTGGATTGGTGTTGAAAGTAGGTCACTACCTATCTATATCCTGTAGAGGTATCTAATGGCTACCTATCTCAAAGTTTTGTCTTATTCTAATTCAATTCAAAATTTCAAGTTTATGGGAAGACCCAGACTCCTTTAAACAAATAGACTTGTTGATTTACTTTTTTATTCAAGCTTAGATACCAATCATCTCTACAAGATTAACTAAAATAAAAACCTTTGAAACTGATGGTCTCATCACTTTTTATTTATTTTCCCAAATGAGATTTTTTCATTCAATTTTCTAGACTTCCAAGTCCAAATTTATAACAGATATCCCAATAGAAGAAGGTTGTTTTTTTTTTGATCAACTATATAAGAAATTATTCTAAATATATTTGTTTTTCCTGTTTCTTTGAGTTATCAAACGGTGCGTTTTCCAAAGTTTGTACATCGAGTTGTACATATTTGTAATAATTTCAAAGTAGATAATGAGTTTGAGAATTATACAATATTGTCAATTTCTCAATGGGCATTCCTCGGGGCATTCCTTACAAAATCATTCAATTAACCACTTGTTTCTACCAAAAAAAATATTTTATTTTATACTGTACCGTGAAGTATCATTTACCGGACCCAAAACCAGTCCGTTAAATGATACTTCACATCATCAGAGACTGTAAAAAAAAATTACTTGACTACTCCAAAAATGACATTTTGCATCATCAAAGACTGTGAAATTGCATTCGTAACACGGTTTGGGTAGCGCCAAACACGATATTTTCGTTCACTGGTTCACTGTCTTATCTACACGGAAGATTTTGCGCCATTCGCAGAAAGCCTCAAACTCTTTTTGATACCTTTCCGCCGATTTGACAGGAATACGTCTTTTTTATGCAAAATTTGGTCCATTTTGCAACTTGTTCACTTAACATAAACGATTGGTAAGGTATATCAGATAGGACAAACATAAGTTGTTACATGGTCTGGCTGGCGGCATCTCATGGTACGAATGTGAGGTGGACTGCCACCCTAAGTGTGTGGTTTGAGAAGAAATCACTTTAAACCGATTAAAAATAGTTATTACAGTATGAAACAGAACAATGTACGATACACAGCCGTTAAATGTCATTAAACTACTCGTCTAGATATGACAAAACAAATCACTCAACATATGTTCCAAAATTGTTATTGATATGTTTTTCTAGGTTATTTTGTGACGTTGTCAAAAGACTCACCAGGGATTAACGATCCTTGCAGCGGATTCTTTGGTGCATACAAAACACCGCTTAATCTAACTTTGAAAATTGATCGAGATGGCTAAGCTCACATACGGTGCATATAGCTGTTCCGACTTAATTTAACTGGTTGCCTAAAACTTCATTTACATGGGCACCCATTCAAGTTTCCCATATATTTGAAGTGATATGTGCTGTAGTCGATCATTATTCGATAAGGCTAAAATAAAAAGACTTGAGAGGCCTATTCCGAATTCAAAAATAGAACAATCTGTGTTTAGCAAAAAAGGACTTTTACCAGGACATTCAATCCAGAGTTTTATAATGGAAAAAAGTCATATTGAAAGCATTCCTTACTTAAGAGGGTAATCGATAAGTTGGATGCTGCTAAATATCGTCGTATGAATTTTCTTTTCAAATAAAACTTAATTAGCTGTTCATTTTTCAAAATTGATATGTATTGGTATTAACGTTTGTAACATAACTATATATGTTGCATCATTTTAAATCCATTGCTTACAGTTTTTTTTTGGATGTGGACCCAAAAATTGGTTTTGCCTCAGGGTAGTCGCCCCTACAACCTTCACATTTTTATTGTGCGATCCGCCACTGCCCGATGCCTAATTTTGTCATAAATGATGTTTGAAGCAGAAAAATACGCGTTTTTTCAACCTATAAAACTACTGTACTAATCATTTGCTGATAGTGTATTTGAATCACCTTAACATATCTTTGAAGCATCTTTTCAAACCTACAAAGGAAACGAGAACAATATCATGGTCAAAAAGTGTTATCATTGTTTCTTGCTCTCGGACTTTATTTCATCAAGCGATTTTTTACTTCGATATTAGCTGTGCGCTGTGGGACAGGCAGTTGCGCAGGGAGAGGAAAGTTGTGCAGCAGGGAGACTTGCTGATCTGAAAAGTCATAGAGAACAAGTTTTTCTGATAGGTATCTATTTAATTCGTTATTTATCGTTTTGTACACACCCTGAATTCTTGTTTCAAGTGGTTTTGAAAACATTTTGACGTCATAGGAAGCAAACACACCCGTATGCATAGTCGATCGTCAGCGACCCGTCAGCGACTGCATATAGGTGCGTATTTATAGCAGAGTCTCGCTTCTAGTTCTCGCTTCTAGTTCTCAGACTAGATTGTGTATTTGTGAAACTCAGAGATCTACTCATATGTATTTCCGGCGAATCGCAGGCGATACGAATTCTACACATGAGTGGCGACAGAACTTTTCCTACTGGATATGATTAAAAATAAATTATAAAGAAGAGGAAATTCCAGAAAAAAAATTCGGTGCGGCGCTAAACTCTTTTATGGTATTGGGTAACCCCGCCCCCTCTAGACAAAATTTCTCGCCGCACCACTGGAGACAGAAGTGGACTTATTGATTCAATACTAATTGGACAAATTGCATATTTTTTTGAAAAAATGATGTCCCAGTAACTTCTTACCAAATGAGTTAAGTGTTTATTATTGATATTGAACAGAGTATTCGCAATGGCGGAGAACGCTAGCGTTTTTGATGGCGATCCGGACAATAACTGTTTTAAATGCAAATCACCGTTCGAGGATATCCGAAATGTTGTTCAGTGTGTGATTTGTTCCAAGTATTTTCACGGAAAGTGCTGGGGTCTCGATATGAGGGGTTTTCACTTGAGAAAATCCGTTTGGAAGTGTGGCATATGTGAAAGTGAGGTTAAATCGTCGGATGTAAACAAACCCTCTACTAGATCCAGCAAAAGAAGTAGGACCGATGATTCGGATATGAGTTTGGAGGAAAAAATTAACAACAATCTTCATTTTTTAATTGAAAAGATCAACGAGTTGACGGAGAAAGTTGACACTGTTTTAAAGGAAAATTCTAACCTCAAAAGTGAAATCACCAATTTGAGAGAAAAAATTGCTTCTACTCCTCCAGCTCCTTTTCCACAGACTACAACCTCAACTACAAGCTATGCAGCGGTTACAAAGACTAATAAAGTATTATTGGTGAAACCAAAAAATGCCCAACAAGATAACAGACAAATGAAGGAGCACTTGAAAAAAAACGTTAATCCCTCTGATATTGGAGCAGGTTTGGAAATAGGGCGACAAACAAAAAATGGGAGTCTTATTCTGAACTGTGGGGATGAAAAGGAATTGTCCAACATACAATCAGAACTTCAAAACAAACTTGGAGACAACTATGTAGTGTCGAAACCAAAGTCGCTCAACCATCGCATCAAAGTAGTAGGCATTGATGATTGTGAGTATGAATCTAGTGATGATGATATCCTTGCCAAGCTTGTCAAACAAAATACTTTGATATTGGACAAAAGTTCAAGAATGTTATTGATACGTAAGACAAAAGTTGTACGAAATCGGTTCAATCTAGTTTTGGAAGTTGATTCATCCACCTACAATATTATCATGGACAAACAAAAAATCAATATTGGATGGAACCGTTGCCCAGTGTACAGTGATTATGGGATTATCCGATGTTTTAAGTGTTGTCGCTATGGTCATATGATGAAAGAATGCCGAGAGAAGAAAGTATGTGCTAAATGTAGTGAAGAACATGATGTTAATGTATGTACTAATGATGTGAGTAGATGTTCAAATTGTAACTTAGCTAACGTGAAATACAAGTTAAATTTAAAAATAGATCATACAGTCTGGGATGTCAATAACTGTGATACTTATAAAAAAATAGAGCAAGCTCAAAAACGTAAGGTCATGAAATAGCAATTAGACCATGGGATTGACCTAAGTTCTGGAGTTGTCTACTTTAACAGCCAGGGGTACCTAAATAATAAAGATCAAATTGAGGTGTTGGTTAATAACTGGAGACCAAAAATAGTACTATTATCTGAAACTCATGTCACCGATGACATTGATACTTCGGAGTTATGTATTGAGGGATATAGACTGGAACAGTGTTTGTCACATAACAAAAGGACTGGTGGTGTATTAGCTCTTATTCAATGTGATATTAAATATAAAGTCCGTTCTGTCCAATGTGTTGAGAATTACGTGTGGTTGCTTTCTCTGGAGTTTTACTCATCTGGTTTCAAATATCTATGTACTGTTCTATACCATCCACCTAAATTGGAGAACGCCAAATTTTTAGACTATTTTGATCGTTATATGGACGAAGTGAGTGAATTTGATGGCACAAACATTATCATGGGAGATTTTAACTATGATCTCAAGAGGAATACTTTTTATGGTGATAAATTAATCAATAGTATTTATTCTAATGGATTTACCCAAATTGTGGATTCTCCAACACGTATAACTAGCCAAAGTGAAACACCAATTGATTTTATAGTTACTAACGACAAACATCTCCTCCACCATGTACATTTAACTCCAAAAATTAGTGACCATTGCATCTTATCTGTCATTTTACAAGAAAACAATGAAAACCGGAATATAAAGAAGCATATAAGATCAATGAATAATTATGATGCTAACCGATTGCAACAGTGTCTAGTCAGCAGACCCTGGAATAAAAATGCCTCAGATGTTAACCACCAAGCCAAAGTTTTGATTCGCGACATTGCTGATGTTGTTGATAATATGTGTCCCAGAATCCAAATCGACATTAAACAAAAATATGCGGATAAGAAATGGATCACACATGAAATTAGACTGATGATGGAGGAAAGGGATGTCTTATATAAAAGAGCCGCTTATTATAAAACTGAAGAAAACTGGAATGCATTTAAAGTTAAGAGAAATGCGATTGTTGCGAAAATTCGTGTTGAAAAAGAAAAATATTACCTTGGAGTCATTGACGACAACAAAAGCAATCCAAAAGAACTATGGAAACACTTAAAGTCACTTTTACCCGGAAAAAGTCACCACTTATCGGAAGAAATTATTTTCCCTATAGGAACATTAACCAACGAGACACGAATTGCCACTGAATTTAACTCATATTTTATCAAAAGCATAGCCGATATTGTAAACAGCATTCCCCAACCAGCAGTGAAAAATTCCAACATTATCATAAAAAACATAAATGAAACATTTTCAAAATTCCAAAGAGTCGAGATGTCTGATATGAAACGAATATTTAAAAATATGAAAAATGTTGGAGGAGGCGAAAGTGGAATATCAAAGATTGTCCTAGTGGATGCTTGTGATGTAATAGGTGATCGACTACTTGATGTGATCAACTTGTCTCTATGTAATGGCATATTTCCCGAAGATTGGAAGCTCTCCACCATAGTTCCTGTACATAAAGTTCCTAACACCAAAAATTTTGACGAATTCCGGCCCATTAACACCGTTCCTTTCTACGAAAAACTTCTTGAGTCTGTAGTAAAAGAACAATTGATACTTCACTGTGATAGCAATAACATCTTAGTTCCTAATCAATCTGGTTTTCGTCCCAATCATTCATGTGAGACTGTAGTGATTAATATCTGTGATAACTTCTTGAAGGCGATTGACTGTGATAAATACGTGTTGGCTGTGTTTCTCGATTTTAAAAGAGCTTTCGAAACTATCAATAGACAAATGTTATTACATAAGCTAGAACAATTAAGCATCAAAGAAACAGTTTTGGATTGGTTTCAATCGTACTTAACGTCTAGAACACAGAATGTTAAATTCAAGAACTGTATATCTAGTCCAATGTGTGTTCAATACGGGGTTCCTCAGGGAACTGTTCTTGGACCATTATTGTTTCTTTTATATATTAACGATGTTGTCAATGTGGTGGAGCGGAGTGAGATCGTATTGCTTGCCGATGACACTATGCTTTATATTACTGGCAACAATCTTAATGAAATGATCCAAAACATCAATCGTGACCTCCAGAATATATTTTTTTGGCTCTGTGAGAACCAACTATGTATTAATATCGCCAAGTCCAAATACTGTATTTTTGGTAAAAAATCCAGGCTCCGTGATGTGAAGAATAATAATATAAATATATGTATAAATAATGTTAAGTTGGAACATGTAAGTGAGATAAAGTACTTGGGAGTGGTTTTTGATGAAAATTTGAGTTTTCAATCACATGCCGATTTGATGATGAGAAAATTCGCAAAAAAAGTTGGATTCTTGTCAAGGGTAGGAAGGCATGTTTCGATATCCACCAAAATAATGATTTATAACGCCATAGCCGCACCACACTTAGAATTTTGTTCAACAATTTTATACGTCCTTCCGAA
Source organism: Orchestes rusci (assembly GCA_958502075.1). Taxonomy (NCBI): domain Eukaryota; kingdom Metazoa; phylum Arthropoda; class Insecta; order Coleoptera; family Curculionidae; genus Orchestes; species Orchestes rusci. Next base: position 13,186,564 of record OY293306.1, read on the forward strand.
ATTCAAGGTCGATAGGATTCAGAAAATACAGAATCGTGCAATGCGAATCATCCTAAAATGTGACAGATATACTCCGATTGAATCGATGTTAAACGTTTTAAATTTCATGTCTGTTAAACAAAAAATTGTATTCAATGTTAATATGTTTATTTTTAAGATAAAGTTAAAAATCCTACCAGGTTATATATGTAATAAAATAAAAATGTTTAGTGATGTTCACCACTACAGTACTAGGAATTGTAATGACTTTATATTAAGTGAAAAATGCCACACTAGTCAATTACTTAACTCATTACTGTTCAAGGGACTCTTCGAATTCAACAAATTGCCTAATGAACTGAAAGTTTGTACAAATCTCCACAGCTTTAAAACTATTTTAAGACAACATGTTATGTCACATATATTTTGATTTTGTTTGAATTTTTCAAGTTTTACTCTATTTACTGCTTTTTATGTTTTGTATTTTTATTCTATTTACTGCTTTTTATGTTTGTACATTGTATGAATTGAGTTTTTCGTGAGAATTTTGTTATTATTATTATTTTTTCAATTATTCACTTATCAGTTTTATTATTTACTAATGCTGTTATCTATTTTTGTAACACTTTGTAGCCAAGTTCTAAATAAAGATACATTATTATTATTATTATTATTTTACGAAAAAAAGTGGCTCCTCATAAAAAATTCTGTTTCGCGAGAAAATGAAGTTCCAGTCCTGGAAAATCAACTACGATATACAGGGAGGCTCAAATATAGCATTTTTTCATAAAACAGTCCCATTTAAAATGGTAATTGTACGACTATATGGTTAATGTGTACAACCACTAAATCATTTTTCAATTAGTTTTTGTATACACATCGACTAAAATTAATGTTTATGTAAAATATATGAAGTAATGAATTACTCAATCTAAGTCATATGGATATGGAAAATAGTGTATGTTTTAAATAAAAATGAATTTTACTCACCCCGTATTTTGATATATGTTGGAAAAATGCTTAAAAATAATTAAGTAGTCTTACACAACAATCTTAGTCGTACAATCACCATTTCAAATTGGGTTGTTTTATAAAAAATTGCTATATTTAGATTTTTGAGCCTCCCTGTATATCCTAAACAATTTTTTTAGGACTGTAACTTCATTTTCTCACAAAGAAGAACTTTTTATGAACAGAAAGTTTTTCCGATAAAATCAATAATAAACTTTTCTCCCATTTGGTAAGAGGTGACTGCATGGGACACGCTATATATTGGGATTATCAAGGTGTGTCCCAACAAAAAGGTACTCACAGACAGTCGCGAATTGTTAGTTAGTAGTTTATGAAGTGTATGGGTCTATTTCAAAATTTTATAGTTATTCATGGTCCTAGTACGTTGTGTTGAAAATATGTCACGCGAGAAAGATATGTATCACGGGGCCAAATTCTCAAGTGACTTATGAAACATAACGTACGAGTACCAATAAATGTATCATCCAACAAATGGAAAAAATCGTTTTCTGATGAGATTATCATTAAATATATGTTTCAGTGTCAGAATGACTAGACAGTGACATGTTTTGGCCAAAATAGGTTAATGCTTGTTTGGTTGTCACGGGAACGTGATAGGTTGTTTGTTTCTTTGCCACAGGAACAAGTCACTAAAAATGTTTTTCGCGTGACGTATTTTCAACACAACGCACTAGTACCATATATAACTATCACCTACTCACGTGCGGGAAAATGCACTTCACAGCACTCATTAGCGTGTGGCAACTAGCACTTTGCAGCACGTGGTGAAGCAGACTTCTATATTTTCAATCATTTATTATGAAAATATCTTTACAAAATGTTTTATCAGGAACTAAGAAACAGCATTCTTGTCACTTTTCACACATACTCAAGAGTAATTCAATTCTGAATTTTTCACACGACTTTTGTAACCAGAACGTTTTGACGTTTCATCACGAGCTGGTATCGATATAATAACCAGTCACTTACCAAACCTGGTAACCACAAATCGTTACTTGGTTACATTTAAATGCATACTATCGTACCTGAAAGGGACTCGTCAATTGCTGATGAATAACAGCCCGGGTTGCATAACTAGGTGGTGTATTTCTTCATCTCGAATAATCAATAACTATGGTTGCATAAGTTTTGACAATAATCACTGTGATCATTTTGATTTATTTTCAAGCATTGAAATGCATACTATCGTACCTGGAAGGGACTAGTCAATTGCCAAATCACTGTAGATTTAAGGCAAATGCGACAAAAAGAGATGTAAGAGGAGTTCCTTTCCCTGTTTTCTGTCTCATCTTCTGTCAAAGGGCACTTTCGGAAAGACTGATCCGAAATCCCCTATCATCAGTTGTCATCTTTTGTTTTTTTTTATTAACGTAATTGGATCAATATTTCCTTGTGTCAAATGAACATTAATAAATGGCGGATTCTAATTTGAACATAATAGGTGTGTTTGTTATGCTCCACTAGTGCACCCCACTTAGTTATGCAACCCACGCTGTTATTCATCAATCTAATTTGCCTCACTTTTGTATCGTGTCAGGGCCTTTCCAGGTCGTATTTATTTCAATGCTTGGTTAACGCCAAAATCTGCCTATCGTTTTTCTATTGTAACCACCAATGTTTCTAGATACCCTGGGTCATCATGTCATGAATAAAAATCACATTTGTATGAAGAGGCTTCATAATTTTCATGTCGGTAAAAATGTCTATTGGACGTCGAGAGATTTCAAATTGCATTGGATCAAAACATGTGCGTATTGCTATAAGGCGAATGTAGATGAATAATTATAGGTACGAGTGTTCCAAAATTGAATAAATTATATTCCGTAAAAGTGCAACTCTACCTCAAAATTGTCAAATTTTACTTCACAGCATTCCGTGCGGTGAAGCAAGGGCGTACCTACCCAGGATCTAGAACAGGGTGTTAGGGGTGGACGGCTCAAAAAAGACACAATGCGAATTATATATTTTTCTTTTCATAAGTTTAGACATTATTCATAATTATCTAACTTCCATTGCAGTATCATGAAGGATTTTTTTTTAAATTTTGTCACCACTTTTGGTGCCTTTCTCTATAGTCTGTGGAGTTCCAGGGGGAGGCAGCTGCCCCACCTTGCCCCTGCCTGCCCTGGTGGTGAAGCTACTTTTTCGCAGTGGCAAAGTGACTTTGAACAATATGTCTAACTTCGCAAAAATAAAACTGTAAATAAATTGAAAATGTCCTCAAAAAAGATGCTCATAGGTAAAATTTTGTACCTAACACATGTGGAATGTGCCTTCACCGGCCTTGACAGTGTGACCAAACCTCGCTTCGCGTCGGTCGGTCAACTGCCTTCACGTGCGGTGAAGTATCACTTTCCAAACTTGTTAGGTAATAGTATACAAGTAAATACATCAAATTATTAATAAATTGATATCATAAAATGCATTTAAGAAAATGTGATGTCAATAATGGCGAGTATATTCAATAATATCAGTTTATTAATAATAATGATGTTTTCACTTGTTATATCCGTTATCCTAGATTATTGAAAGGATAAAAATTAATAAACATTGTTCAAACAATCATTGTAGTCATAGATACTAAATTTGGCAATACCAAAAAACCAACTTTAAAACTCAAATATTTTGAAAACGGCTGGAAGGAATGCCTACATGTTGTATATTTTTGAGATCAGAAAAATAATGTCTATTTGATTATAAAATAATATATAGGGTGTTCCATTCAAAAAAATGCAAGTTGTGTCTGTCACACTTTTCTCGTGCACCCGGTATACATTTTTTTTTTCTGGTGGTTCATGTTTATACCTTCCAACTTTGTATTTGGAATCCCTATCTATCTTGCATAATAAGCGAGTTAGTCTGCAGACGAAATATACGGAAGCACCCTGTACAACAAGCCTGGAATGATACTCATTTCCTACGAGTATGAAGGTTTGTAGCACCAACCAAAGGCGAGTGCAGCAATTCAAACGAGTAGGTACTGAGTCATTCCATGCGAGTTCTACACTACTCTTTTTCTACGACTCTTAATTATCATCACTATTGTGTAATCAAAATCGTTTGTTATTTTTGTTCTGGAAGATGTGCCAGTTCATGCTCATTTCGCACTTGTTGCCATGGTAACGAGTAGGGAATGATTTCATTACCTACGGTTGCACAATGTGCTACGTTTTCTAATCGATGACGATTGCACAATAGTGACATCCCTGAGAGAGTCGTGAAAAAATGAATATTACCCAGTTTCTTTAATGTAACAAGCGGTGTAACTCCGTGATGTTGCGATATTCGCGACAACGACGCAATCCGCCACGGCGAAATCGGGAATTTCTTTCTTTTTCATGCAACTTATCACGAAGAGAATATTTCTGATGACCCTTTTTTGTTGTGAAAAACCTTTTTCTCGAACCATGTAGGTATGAATACGAAGGGGTAGAAACCAAAAGGGTCTTAGTGCAAAACGATCCAAGTACTCTTGAATCGAGTTTTAGATCGTTTTGTCATTCCGTGAGTGAGCAGTTTTGTCAACATACTTTTTTTAGAACATTACAGATGGCAGTACACGGCCAAAAATGACTTGTATTGTTTTGTTATTGATTAATCTTCAGCTTCAGCTATCGAAATCTGCACATAAAAAAATCTTCACTTAGACCCATGATACTACGACAAACAAGATATGCTCACTAGCCGAACGAGTTTCGAACTGAACTGCGCATCAAGCTATCCGGTGATCCAATTGGATAAAATAGCATTGGAAAGCATGGCTTATATTGCGATTTTGTTGAATTCTGATGATTATAGTTAGTTATTTACCCCAAAATGAATAATATGCATTTAGTTGGTCATCTATCTATCCCAAATTGATAATATAATCTACGCAAATCCCACCAGATTGGTTAAATAGTATTTAAAAAAAGATCATATTTTCAATTTTGCCGTTACATTGAAAACACATTTTTCTCAGTTGGTTTTCGACGTTAGAAAGGATGTTTGAGGTGAAACTTTTTTATGTGCGGTGGGAGTGGAATTTCAAGGTCGCGACACACTTGGTTCTTTGTGGTTTTGTGTGGTTTTTTGTGGTTTTTTGTGATTCTATGTTCTTTTCTTCCTTCTTTTGTGGTTTTATGTGTTTCTTTGAGAATCTATGTGGTTCTTTGTGATTTTATGTGGCTCCATGCATGTGGTTATTTTTTGGTTCAATTTGGTTCTTGTTGTACTATGTGGCTTCTTGTGGTTCTATGTGGTTCCATGTGGTTTTGTGGTTCTAAGAGGCTTTTTGCTATTCTATGTGGTTCTAAGAGGTTTTGGTATGTGGTTTCTATGGTTTTTTGTGTTTCTACATGGTTCCATGTGATTTTTGTGGTTCCATGTGGTTCTTGTGGTTCTATGTGTTTTTTTGTGGTTCGATGTGGTTTTACCGGTTCGTTGAGTTTTTTTTGTGGTTCTATGTGTTTTTTTGTGGTTCCATGTGGTTTTTGTGGTTCCATGTGGTTTTTGTGGTTCCATGTGGTTTTTAGTGGATCTATGTGTTTTTTTGTGGTTCCATGTGGTTTTTGTGGTTCCATGTGGTTTTTAGTGGATCTATGTGTTTTTTTGTGGTTTTTCAGGTTCGTTGTGTTTTTTTTTGTGTTTTTATGTAGTTCTTGTGGTTCTAAGTGTTTTTTTGTGGTTCTATATGTGTTTCTATATGTGGTTTTTGTGGTTCCATGCGGTTTTTCTGGTTCTATGTGGTTCTTTGTGGTTTTGAGAGATTTTTTGTTATTCTATGTGGTTCCATGTAGATTTTCTGGTTCTTTGTGTTTCTATGTTGTTCTGTATGTTTTTTTTGTGGTTCCATGTGGTTTTTCTGGTTCCATTGCGGTTTTTCTGGTTCTATGTGGTTCCTTGTTGTTTTTTGTTTTTCTACATGATATGATGTGGTTTTTGTGGTTATGAGAGATTTTTTTGTTATTCTATGTGGTTCCATGTGGTTCTTGTGGTTCTATGTGTTTTTTTGTGGTTCGATGTGGTTTTTCCGGTTCGTTGAGTTTTTTTTGTGGTTCTATGTGTTTTTTTGTGGTTCCATGTGGTTTTTGTGGTTCCATGTGGTTTTTAGTGGTTCTATGTGTTTTTTTGTGGTTTTTCAGGTTCGTTGTGTTTTTTTTGTGTTTTTATGTAGTTCTTGTGGTTCTAAGTGTTTTTTTTTGTGGTTCCATGTGGTTCTTGTGGTTCTATGTGTTTTTTGTGGTTCCATGTGGTTTTCAGTGGTTCTATATGTGTTTCTTTATGTGGTTTTTATGGTTCCATGCGGTTTTTCTGGTTCTATGTGGTTCTTTGTGGTTTTGAGAGATTTTTTGTTATTCTATGTGGTTCCATGTAGATTTTCTGGTTCTTTGTGTTTCTATGTGGTTCTGTATGTTTTTTTTGTGGTTCCATGTGGTTTTTCTGGTTCCATTGCGGTTTTTCTGGTTCTATGTGGTTCCTTGTTGTTTTTTGTTTTTCTACATGATTCGATGTGGTTTTTGTGGTTATGAGAGATTTATTCGTTATTCTATGTGGTTCCATGTGGTTTTTGTGGTTGTATGTGTTTTTTTTATTCTAATTTGATCTTGCTATTCAAGGTTAGCGGGTTTCTCTTCAGATATACCGGATATGCGATGCGCACAAGTTTTTTTTATAAGAGTACCTATAATTGTTTCGGAAAAATAATTTTTCATAAATAATGCAGTCTTTGTCCTTTTGTATCCATATCTTGCAAATATACTTGGATGTTGGAAACCGAAAGAAATGGTATTTACACGGACAGTTTTCTTTATTTTTCTTATTGCTGCTTCTGCAGAACATCACGGCAGAGTACACCATCATCAAAATATGCGAAATTCACGAAATAATAAGATATTATATCACACAAATATAAGAACAACAATATTTACATTGCAAACTGACAGAAGCTTGACAACATAACCTCACAAAGGTCACCCGACAAGATGCGCGTGAGCTTATCTGTTTGTCGTAGTATCATGACTTAGACCGATTTGGTTACTCCTTCAGAGATTATTTTCGTGAAATTGCCTTAATAGTTCAGGTTTTTAAAACTGAGAAAGTTTTGACTAAGGTTATAAGTTTACTCAGAACCTTGAGGTGGGTATGTACTTTTAATATAAACAATAAGATATGAGTTCTATGTAAGAATCGACGCAATGATGAGAGTATTTCAATGTATGTTTCAAAAATTTGTACAGGGTGTCCGGTAAGTGTATATCATAATTGCGAAAGTGTAAAGGAGAAGGTCCAAATAACCCTAGTCTAGTGTCAATCGAGATAATATTTTGTGAAGAATTAATATCTGGAATGAAAAATTAATCATTCCATTATAATCCAGGAACCATGTCGTCTCAAAAGGGGGGTACCTTGTGTTAGATTCAGTAGTTCTGATTTTTTGCTGACTTGTTTATGATGTTCGCCCAATAAATAATCCCAGTTTTCGACCACGAGCGTCGAACGCAACACTGTCAAATTTCAAAAAAATCCCAAGATTTCTAACTTTTATCCAGTTTTTGTCAATTTTATCCCTGAACGACCAAGTTTCCGATTATAAATATGAAAAACTCTTTTGAAGTTGACTCAATTTGCTACAATTTGAGTTCAGACCGTCACTGTGGACCCAATAATTTTTGAGATACGGCTTTCCAAAATTTAGCATTATATTTTCAAACTTGAAAATGTTTAAATAACCTTCTATCTAAACCTATTTTCTGCGGTAACAAAACAACATTAGATCTACCTGGAAAGAGTCTGCGGCCATTTTTACTCTTTCGTTTTGAACATCTAAAATGAGCCCTGCTACTGCAGATATGTTTTGAGTGACTCAACCGGTAAAGATGGCAAAATCTACTTTCAGTTGATTTCAAACATGTATTTGATCTACTTTTTTATAATGAGATTAAAACAATTATGCATAATTCTTCTTTTCTTTCAGAATTACCAAGGCGTGAATTTTCCGAAGAAAATAGGTCTAGAAATTCGAAATTCCCACAGAACAATAAATGTGTATGGTAACTAGCCTTGAGACACCTTCCAGGTAGGCACCAAAATAATATAATGTTGTTCTATTATGTAAACATCTCCAAGTGTGAAAAAATAACACTCAATCTTGAAAATCTGTATCTTGTAAAATATTTGGTCTACAGAGAACATTCTGATCTCAAAGTGTAGCAAATTTAGTCTACTTCAAAAATGTATTTTATAGTTATAATCAAAAACTGAGTTCTTCTGGATTAAAATTGCCAAAAACTGGATAGAAGGTGGAAATTTGGTTTTTTTTTTGAAATTTGACAATGTTGCGTTTGGCGCTCGAGGTCGAAAACTTGGATTATTTATTGGGCCAACATCATGAACAAGTCAGCAAAAAATCAGAACTACCGGATCTTTTGAAGTTCTTTGTTTTCCATAATTTGTCAAGACCCTGTTATGAATTGTGATAAATCATCGGGATTATTTTGATGACTAGCATTTTTTATAGGAACCTTCCAAAATTTGACGTCAATTTTCAAAAAGCAATCTGAATGTGGAATAAAACAAGAGGGTTGTCATTTAGAACAAGGAAGTTGGTAGCTATTTCAAGTGGAGAGCTACTTCGGAAGAGATAGAAAACTGACACTATTCAAAAAAAGTAGTTCAATATCATGAACCTTCATGTGTTTATTTTTATAAATGTATTATTATTACTTTCCCATACAAGATATCTAAATTTTTCTTCGGGATGGTTTCCATTTGAATGTTTAAAATCCAGAAACATTTGACATGTTTTAGATCTCTCAATAATCACAGATCGGCTTTTGCAGTGCACCTTAAGCAAGAGAACCATTCATCCGACATTGATAAAAACTTTCTTATCCTCTATAGTCAGAAAAATGGTAAAAAATTGGATTTTCTTGAAAGCATTGAGATTGGGAAAAAATTGCTTAATCGAGACGTCACTTCTCTCAATGACCCGGTATTCAATCATACCATCCAATCAGCCCATATAGCTTTGAGTTTCGCGGATAATGATAAATAACACCAGTTTTTATTTGTTAGTTGACCATATCGCTCGTGTTGTTTATTTACAAATGAAGATTTTAACGTAATTTATGTGATTTTAATTATGTGTTTCTGACTCCATCTTTAGAAATTGACGTAAGTTTTTTTTGATGGTATTGTATTGTTGGTTTTAAGCATCTGTTTATTTTATAAGATGTATGATCAAAGATCCTTGAAAATGGGCTTGTATGCCTGAAACGCGTAGGATTTAATATATTGATTTTTAATTGGAGATTTGGACTTATTTCCCATTTTAAACATTCAAATGGAACTCCATCTCGAAGAAAAATTCAGACATCTGGGAATTTCCAGTCCAGCAGTTCTACTTCGGAAATATGATCATATTTCTATTAAGATAGCGGAGACAGAAGGGCATATTTGGATCAATGGTCGTTGTTTGAACGACAAATTAGTTCCAAATTATACAGGGTGTCCCAGCAAGGGTGGCCACCGGCCATATCTCAGAAACTACTGGACCTAAAAGTTCAGGAAAAAAAAAATTATCACTAAAGTGGCCACGAGAAAATGCTGGGAAATATTTATAACTTCGAAAGTTTTCTGCTAGAGGGCGCAATCAAAGCTTAAATATTAAAATTCGAAATTTCTCCGGAAATTCTCAGATTGAGGTATATCTTTGTCAACATGATTAGAAAACCTAGACAATTTCACGTCTTTTTGGTACAGGGCTCATTGGCGTACCGATCTTCGTGTGAGTAGGGGAAGGTAGTGAAAGTGTAATTGTTCAAGTGGCTGTAACTTATAAACGACTTGTCCGATTTTGTTGCGTATAGGCTTGTTTGGAAGATAAATGTGAGTACTTTCGTATATCGTATCCAGTGATGCGTGATTGTCTCCAGAATAGTTGCTAGAAGGCGTAATTTGAATTAAAAACTGTTATTTTCGTTTCACCTCAAAAATTTAAATGGTACGGTATAATTCTGATAACAGAATCGAAATGAAGATTAAATTTACAAGAAAAAACCTCAAAACCGCAGGTTGATATCTTTTCTCGTTTTCGAGTTATGGCCGAGAAAATAATTTTTAATGATAATATTTTTTCAATGTAAATGTATAGGTAATAAAATAAATTAACTTGCCCAACATTAAGGAAAGAACCTCGGAAAGAACACGAACAAGAACAAAAACAAAAAAAGAACAAACTTTATAAATGTTCGAATTGTCCTCCATCTTGTAAAATACATTTTTCAATTCTGTGCCTACAAATAGAAACAGTTGTTTCTATTTCGATTGGTGCAATGGAATGTATAGAATTCTCAATCCGCTCAATCATATTTTCTCTTGTGGTGGGACGAGTTTTGTAAACGATGTCCTTGATTCGTCCCCACAAGTGATAGTCCAACACAGTTAAATCGGGGGATCTCGGTGGCCATGGGAACAAACTGCCCCTTCCAATCCAGCGATCTGGATAACGGTTGTTTAAAAAATCACGAACTCTCCGTGCATAATGAGCTGGGCAACCGTCATGTTGGTACCACATGGACATCCTAAGACCAATGGGAACATCTTCTAAAAGTATTTCCAAGTCATTTTCTAGAAAGTTCAAATATGATTCACCATTTAAATGGCCATCAATAATATACGGCCCAATAATTTTGTTTCCTAACACTCCGCACCAGACGTTTACACTCCACCTGTTTTGATGATCCACTTCCCGCATCCAGTGTGGGTTTTCCCTTGACCAAAAGTGCATGTTATGCAAATTAACATTTCCAGAACTAGAGAAACGGGCTTCATCGGTCCATGAAATTTGAGAGAGGAATTCAGGATGTTCGTTGCACATTTCTCGAAGCCAATAGCAATGGTCTAGTCGCCTGTTGAAATCATCTTCTGATAGAGCTTGGTGTAAGGGAAGATGATATGGACGAAGTTTGAAGTCTCTTGAAATTCGGAGCACTGAAGAACGACTTAATCCTAGTTGGTGGGAAATTTCTCCTGTGCTCAAATGCGGTGAAGCTTCCACGTAAGCGAGAACGTTTATAATATTGTCTTCATGGTTTTTTACCGGACGTCTTCTGATTGGAACTGGATTGAGCTGTACACTTCCCGTTGTTCTTAAACGTATTGCCATTTGCCGAAATACCTTTCTGCTGTAGTGCCTTCGTTCAGGATACCTTGCAGCGTATTCACGTGCCGCAATCGGAGCATTTCCAAAACATTGAAAATATACGGCGAGCATATCAAAAGCCTCGGCATTGGTGTAAGACATTTTAACAGAGAATGTTAAAATGATAATTAAGAGATTGTTATGATTGCAATATCTGTTTCAATTATCTCCATGAAAACCCGCCGATGTTTTTCCACAGCTACCTAGATTTTTTTCAACCCATCAGTGCAATATTTAATACATAATTACAGTCCGTTTCACGAGGGTTCATACTCACGTCATAGATGACGTCATTACTTGAAAAAAAAATGTATGTCGTAGCTAATTCATATAGTTTCAAGACCGTTCAAATTTTGTATTGAAGCCGAACAAGTATGTTCCAAAACGCTCTCCAGAACACGTTCAGATTTGTTTTCCATTTAGATTTTGGATTCAGGCTGGTCATCCATTGGAAGCGTAGTCGCGTGTATATCCGCCATCCGGATATGAGCGATCGTTAGACTAGGCAGCTTACAGCGTGTACTGCTTGTGACTCTACCATTAGACTCAACGCTATTCCAGTTCGCTTATGTTTGTGCATTAAGAAAATCATGTAGAATGAAATTCCAAGATATGTAGTTTTTGAAAAATCCTCACATGGAGGGATTGCAAGCTCGAGAGAGTGAAAAAATCCATACATTCGTCCAGTAGAAATATCATTATTGAAAAAAAAATTGCTGAGGAGCTGATCTTTTTGGGGGATACATTCGCCACAATTGTGTGTTTTTGCAAAAGGTTTTTTTCTATTTATAATAGTTCACAAAACGGACTTCTCTTAGTATACTGATAAGCAATCGTTGCTATATAGACACGTTTGAATAAAAAACTAAGAAAGCACTATTATCGCAAAAACCCACAATAGTCGAGTTTTATTCTTATCAGTAGACGTCCCCCCATCACTGGATGAACATCAACCCACGAGAAATCAGCTAGTCAGCATTTTTTTTCATGAATTATTAGGTAAACGAAATTTAATACATCAGTTTGGTGGCCAAAAGTAGATTAACAGCCAAAAACTTGATAACACTTTGATCCTGCAACAGTTATCAAAGATGTAATGGTGCATTAAAGAACTCCATTTGTCAGTTCACTAAACCAGCGATTCTTTTCGATTTTCATAGGGTACAGAAATTTTCCCTTTCGGATGGTGCTAACCAATTTTTCCAGAACTTACACATTTTTTTTGTAACGTGAACAAAGAGACCTAGACAATATTTTGAATAAAATCGCCATGACCGATCAAATGACAGATTGTTTGAACCATTTTAATGCACCAATAATTTTTTGATAACTGAAGCAGGATGACTTTGTAAAGCTTATTAGCTTAATAAACGATTATCATATTATATTATATTATAATATCAAAGTTCTATCAAATTTTAGGCATGTGCTGTTTATCCGACCGTGAGTGTATATTTTGATTCTACAGAGTGTATGTATTTCTCCAAGTGTTATGATAGTGTCAAAAAGAACAAAGCATCAAACTATTGTGTGCTTTGAAAATGCGGAGTAAAGGATTTTCCTTGTAATTTGCAAACCGCCTTAATAGCCGTTATTTTAAGTTATAAAAAAATGATAAATTATTAATAATTTTTTTATACCTAACTCATGAAATAACGGCCATTTGAGGGGGAGTGAAAAATGGAAACATTTTTCAGATCAGTTATCAACTGCAAGACATCACTTCCTGCCCAATCATAAGGTGATAAATAAGTCACATTCCTTACTATAGGAGAAGAAAATAATAAACGTAATTTTATTACAAACAAGTACCAGCGGAACATAGATGAGGAGACTGAAATCATGAACACGAACTGAATATAAACTAAAATCATGTCAAATTCTGCCTGCCCAAAATTCCATGAGATCTGATCTTTTAAGAGTTGTAATTTCAATTCAAAGGGCATCAGATACTCTCTACAAAAGTTCAGGAGATGGAATAGGAAATGAATAGGTACAAAGAACTAGTTTTATGAAATAACTCACCTCCAAAACTGCCTCAAGTGGTAAAAAAGGTTTTTCAGCATCTCCATCCTTTGTAAAGTAGACCACAAGCTTTTTTATCGTATTTTGTTCACATTCTGAATACCGACAAGGTATTTTATACAACAACACTGTGACATTGGAGCAGTTAACTGACTTGTGTTTTGACAACAACATTGTTGTGATTAATTACTCGATCACATAACCAAATTTTAGGTTATTATTATTCAGAGATGATAGAAATCAGCTGTTGCTCGGCGGCCATTTTGGATTCTAGTAACGACCGATGTTTATTACGTCATTAATTCTGTTTCAGTCTGTTTTTAGACCTCTCCATGAGTTAGAAAAGGAGAGACAATCAATGACGTGAGTACAAACCCTCGTGAAACGGACTATAGATTGGGATTTATGCTCATCAAAATATTTTTCATTTATTATGAGTTTTGTTCTATTGAAATAACAAATGAAAACATTAAATTTTACATAATTTGGACTAGTTATTATTATTGAAGCCAAAAAAAAAGCAGGTTGCAATACAACTACAAAACAAACAACTTTTCGAGTGTCAAAAACTCTTTTCTCGGCAATTACTCGAAAACGAAAAAAGATATCCACCTGCGTTTCAAAGGTTTTTTCTTGTAAATTTAATGTACCTTTCGATGCAGAATAATACCGTACCATTTAAATTTTTGAGGTGAAACGAAAATAACAGTTTTTAATTCAAATTACGCCTTCTAGCAACTTTTCTGGAGACAATCACGCATCACTGGATACGATATACGAAAGTACTCACATTTAACTTCCAAACAAGCCTATACGCAACAAAATTGGACAAGTCGTTTATAAGTTACAGCCATTTGAACAATTACACTTTCACTACCTTCCCCTACTCACACGAAGATCGGTACGCCAATGAGCCCTGTACCAAAAAGACGTGAAATTGTCTAGGTTTTCTAACCATGTTGATAAAGATATACCTCAATCTGAGAATTTCCGGAGAAATTTCGAATTTTAATACTTAAGCTTTGATTGCGCCCCCTAGCGGAAAAATTTCAAAGTTATAAATATTTCCCAGCATTTTCTCGTGGCCACTTTAGTGATAATTTTTGTTTTCCTGAACTTTTAGGTCCAGTAGTTTCTGAGATATGGCCGGTGGCCACCCTTGCTGGGACACCCTGTATACAACATAAATTCAAATCCAATATGAAATTTCCATACCATTCTCATGAGAAATTGAAGTATTTGAAGACAAGCATGATTAGAACTGAGAGGAGAGTTTGGTATGCCAAAAAGGATGAACTTTCGACACTCCTGAGTTTCATTCTTTTCATTACTACACAAAAAATACCCAGTACAGAGATGACCAGTCATACTAATGTTGTGAAGTCCAGAATAGAGGCTTATAAGATAAAACATTTCCAAAACTTGCGCAAGAAGATCATATTACTGAGGACTAGAAGGAATGAGATGAGTTCTAGTGAAATTAAAAAATATTCCGATCATGTCTTCCACCCAAGAATCCTGAATCTATCCGACTGCGTTCTCACAAACCAGGAGATTGCTTTGTTGAACTAAGGACTCAAGTTTTGTCCGCAATCATCTTTAAAAGAGGCCGACGTCACATCGTTGCTGGCTGACATCGAGGTGGCACTTTCATCTTCCCACACTGAGCTCACCAACACGATTAGAGGAAGTTGCAGACAACTGTTATGACCTTGGGGCATAGGTGATGTTGATCCAAAAACCTCTAATTTATTGTTACAACACAAATCACTCAAGTCCTTAAAACAGAAAATCAAACAAAATGACCTATTGTTATGTTGAGTAACCGTTATCGAGATATCGCGTCTTAAAAATGGCATTTTTGCACCTTTGACATGCTATAAAACTCAAACTATTCAAGTTAGAGAAGAATGGTTTGCACTTTCCTATCTTAACTTTCCAAGAGCTATTCAAGGAGATTAAATTCATTCTTGTGTAAAAATGTCAAAATGTGTCAAAAAAAGTTAGTTGACGGTACCTTCTATTCAAATGACAAAATAGCTCTTGAAAAGTTAAGATAAAAAAGTGCAGACCATTTTTCTCTAACTTGTATAGTTTGAGTTTTATAGCATGTCAAAGGTGCAAAAATGCTATTTTTAAGACGCGATATCTCGATAACGGTTGAATCTAGGAACATTAGTTGTATGACAATTTTTGTTCCAAATTGAAGCAAGAATTGAAATATCAATTAAAATACAGGGGTTTCCATTTAAAAAAATGCAACTTTGATGTGCCTCGACTTAATGACCGACCCTGTTTACTTCAAATTATCACTGGTTAATGGATATCTAGAAACCCTATAACTTTTGTGTTCAACTTTTTCTGGTAACTCTTATACTTTAGCCAATAATCGACTGTTGCCATACATATCAGCGACCCTGTATAATGTTATCGTAAACAAATTCGAATAAAGTTTAAATCTAGAGTGACAATTCTGAAGTAATTATATCAGTGAGCCAGTTCGCCCCTGTCCACGTCGCCATATTGCAGCTACTCCAAGCTCCACCTATCGATCCCATTTTTCTATCACTATTTGAATGTTCCTTAGCGACTCTTATGATTCTATCTCAATGATCCGTTCGCATTCACATGACAATATTAACATTACCATAGTAACAAACGATATTGTATCATCTTCAATTGAGTTTTGGTGGAATTGTTTACACAGTTACGCACAATCATTTTGATTTTTTACATTTTTCATAATCACCCTGTATATCATATTTTTATTTTCACGAAAGATCCATTCCAAGCAGCTCAATCTGGAAGAAACTAGCTTCAAAAATCAGCAAACATCATTAAAATATCTGTATTCTTGTTGAAAATATTGACCTTAGAGTTTTATTCAAAAATGTGCATGTATAAGTTCGAATGTCCGCAGTTTAGTTCGTCTACCCATCCAAAATGTGAATGAATATTATACGTTCATCAAAAACTTTCCATAGACATCAAAAGGAGAAATTCCATTGACATGAATCAAAATTGAGACGACCTATCAATTAAGTCCAACTCTGTAATAAAAGCTTATTTTTCACATACCCAAATAAAACTTGTGTGGATAAACAAGGCATAATTCAATTTTTCCGCTGACTTTCTGCCCCGGTGCAGCGTTGCCATACCGGACATTCGCGTGACACGTCCAGTGCGGACACCGGACGCTGGAATTTGTCAAGTCAGCATTTAATCGTTTTCCCGGTCACACTGTGCTGTTTATTCTGGGCTTCTATTTATATTTTTGTTCTGGACGGTGGCAGCATTTATTCGCACAGTTTCATCATCACAGAACTTATGACACAGATATGATAGGAAAAGATACATCATTCCTTGTGTGGCTGATGAACATTTTTCTACATCTGATTTTTAATAAAGGTTAAAAGAAATCAACATCGATGTTTTCAAAAAAGGTGAATACTTGCCTCGATTGATAATTCAATATCTTGATTTAATCTTTTCAACGCTTGTTTTTGCATTATGCTATTTTTGAAGCCTTATTCGATTCATCTTTTTCATCTTTTCACGATATACTGGCAAACGTCAAATACTCTGACGTACCCGCAGTTAAGCATTGAACAAACACTACCATTATCTTTGGTACAAGGAAAATGTTAAGGGGTTCGCGGTTGTTGATAGACTGTATCCTTGTTGGTTTGTTTGCTAAAAATGATCTAGACTTGATAAATAAAGAAATATAATAATCTGTCTACTTGAAATTGAAGATAATAAACAGCAGGTTTTTTTAACTATCGGGATCGCCCCAACGTACACTCAGAGGAGAGAGCAATAAATATGGACTTGCTCAGTGGTATTGTATATTAAATCTTAGTTCAAGCTTTCGCTCTAAGTTAAGGGCTTCTTCAGGAAGAATCTATATAAAGAACGTGGTTTCAGTCAACAAAAGTCAGCAAAGGTTAAAATCAACTCACAGATTAGTTACAGAGTTCTCCTCAACATAGCAAGAGGGTAGGTGTGCATTATTTTGAAGTTACAGGGTGCAGCACCGGGGATAAAAGTAATAATACCCTTATAGTACATGTGACCGTTGAAACAAAGAAACTTTTTTGTTGCTCAAAATTGACAATGGAATGACCATTGACATTGGTTCTGTCTGACCGTAGGCTAGATGAGCAAGACATGTGACGTCACTCAGTTACCCATCAGGTTAATACAAACTATTTCCTGATATTGTAAGGAGAACAGTGGGAAAAGGGGAGAACAGTCTCAAGTTACCCGAACAGATAAAAGAGCAACAGTCAGTAGATTTTTTTATAGGACAAAAGAAATTTGAACATAGTGTCAATGAAGCACTATCAAAAAACAACACTTTTGATTATTCTTCCCTCTTTCCTCCCTCTCCCCCTTCTCTTTTATAAAAGAAAAGAAAAAGAAAAACGGAAACAGAAAAGAAGCCAGACAGGTACGAAAGTGGAAACTCAGAGCAAATTAGTTAAGTTATTGTTTTACTGATATACGTATCTGGATGACAGGGTTTTTTTGTAAGTGATTTAGTAAGTAAATAGGTATAACTAGAACTTGGGCCCTCCACGTCCTTCTTGAAATCAACACAGTTGTCGCAGTTATGTATGTAGCACATTTCAAGGAAGCTCCTCTCAAAGTTACTCCTCTCAGTCATCATGACAAACGGTTGGTCGAAAACAGGTTTGTTATCTTGTTCATTAGCATGTATGCTGAGGCTAGTACTAATTGGGCGGTGTCTGCAATCACTTTTATGTGATGCAATCCTTTTTGATACTTTTTGTGAAGTTTGTCCAACGTAAATTTGTTGGCATTGACATTGGATCCCGTACACTATGTAGGATTTATTTTTGAAAACTGTAGAATCTTTCAAGTTAGAGTAGAGCCAAGAGTAAATTGGAGGCGAGGAGCAATGCATTATTGCATATCATTAGAAGATTGGTGCCCTTTCATATTTTTGATGATTTCATTAACTGTCAAAGGAATAAATTTAACTTTTTTTTTCAACAAATTAAAAAGAACAACTTAGCAAAACTCGACAAGTTAGTTGGTATCAAACGTAATAAGTTTAGCACTAGCAATGTAGAATGGTTTAAAAATGTCTCTAATATTGAAATTCCTGAACATATAAAAGGTTTTCTGTCTTCAGGACCGAAATTTAGTCTACCTGTTGGTGTGAGAGATATTAATATGTACAGTCTACTATCTGAAGTTGAACTTCTTATCCAATGTATACCAGAGGATCGACAGGACCTCATCAGATCTAAAGCCACTAATATCATAACTAATTTTATTAATTCCAAGGCAAGTTTTAGACCACTTTCGGCTGATATAGAAAAAGAAACGTCAACCTTCTTAAAGAATAATCCTGACCTTGTAATTACTAGATCTGATAAGGGTAATGTTACTGTCGCTATGACAAAGACTGATTAAATCAATAAATCTGCTCAACTGCTGGATGACGAGTCAACTTACCAAATTTGTATTAGAGACCCTACTCCAAGAGTAGAAACCAATTGTGACAAACTTATTAAGAAACTTGAAGATAGTAATTTCATAGATTCCAACGTTGCCAAATTTATTACCACTTACAATGGGATTTGTCCTAAATATTACGGTTTGCCTAAAGTCCATAAAGAAGGTGTACCTTTACGCCCCATAGTCTCCTGTATTGGAGCTTCCACCCAACCCCTAGCCAAGCATATAGCAGTGATATTGGACAGATTTTTTTGTAACTTCAACAAATTTAGAATTAAGGATACGTTTGAGTTTGCTGATAAGATTAATGGTGTTATAATCCCCGATGGTATTGTTCTGGCCTCTTTCGACAATGTTTCTTTGTTTACTAACATACCACTTGATCTTATCACCGATATTTTGGATGAACATTTTGAACTTATTGAGGGTAACTGCTCTATCCCTAAGGAAGTGGTTTTGGAGATTATCGCGTTTTTGTACAACAATACATTTTTCAGTTTTAACGGAACTTTTTATAAACAACTAGTTGGAGTACCAATGGGTGGTGCCTGTTCACCTATACTAGCTGAAATCGTCATGAACAAACTTTTGTATTACATTACGGCCAACTCTAATTTCCATTTTCCCTTCATTTACCAATATGTAGATGACCTTTTAATGGCTCTACCTGCCGACCTAGTGCAGAACACTCTCAATCTGTTCAACGGGTTTAATGCTAAACTTCAGTTCACCGTGGAGGAAGAGGTTGATTTCGCAGTCCCCTTCTTGGATACTCGGGTTGTGAGATCAGAACAAAATATCATTAAATTAGACTGGTATAGAAAAAAGTCAAGTTCAGGAAGATACATTCCTTTCCATTCTTACCATCCAATAAAACAGAAACTTAATACTATACTTGCGCTAAAAAACAGAATTACCAAAATTTGTCATACAACCTATGTAGATAAGAACTTAGAATTATTAGAACAAATTTTAATACAAAACGGATATCCTATCCATATTATTAGAAGAACTCTTGGGAGGGATGATCAACCTAACATTGTTAGCAGATAAAATGTAAATCCTGATATTGAGGTTAGATTTGGAAAATTACAATACATACAGGGTCTCTCTTTCTCACTTAGTAAACTTTTAAAAAATACTAATTTAAAAATAGCTAACTATAATTTAAAAAGAAGAGGTCGGTTCTACTCTAACTTGAAAGATTGTACAGTTGTCAAAAATGAATCCTACATAGTGTACGGTAACCAATGTAAATGCCAACAAATTTACATAGGACAAACTTCACAAAAACTATCAAAAAGGATTGCATCACATAAAAGTGATTGCAGACACCGCCCAATTAGTACTAGCCTCAGCATACATGCTAATGAACAAGATCACAAACCTGTTTTCGACCAACCGTTTGTCATGATGACTGAGAGGAGTAACTTTAAGAGGAGGTTCCTTGAAATGTGCTACAAACATAACTGCGACAACTGTGTTAATTTCAAGGAGGACGTGGAGGGCCTAAGTTCTAGTTATACCTATTTACTTACTCAATCACTTACAAAAAAACCCTGTCATCCAGATACGTATATCAGTAAAACAATAACTTAACTAATTTGCTCTGAGTTTCCACTTTCGTGCCTGTCTGGCTTCTTTTCTGTTTCCTTTTTTCTTTTTCTTTTCTTTTATAAAAGAGAAGGGGGAGAGGGAGGAAGAGGGAAGAATAATCAAAAGTGTTGTTTTTTGAGAGTGCTTTGATGTTCCATTGACACTTTGTTCAAATTTCTTTTTTCCTTTAAAAAAATCAACTGACTGTTGCTCTTTTATCTGTTCGGGTAACTTGAGACTGTTCTCCCCCTTTCCTACTGTTCTTCTCACAATATCAGGATATAGTTTGTATTAACCTGATGGGTAACTGAGTGACGTCACATGTCTTGCTCATCTAGCCTACGGTCAGACAGAACCAATATCAATGGTCATGTCATTGTCAATTTTAAGCAACAAAAAAGTTTCTTTGTTTCAACGGTCACATGTAGTATAAGGGTATTATTACTTTTATCCCCGGTGCTTCACCCTGTAACTTCAAAATAATGCACACCTACCCTCTTGTTATGTTGAGGAGAACTCTGTAACTAATCTGTAAGTTAATTTTAACCTTTGCTGACTTTTGTAGACTGAAACCACGTTCTTCATATAGATTCTTTCTGAAGAAGCCCTTAACTTAGGGCTAAAGCTTGAACTAATATTTAATATACAATACCACTGAGCAAGTCCATATTTATTGCTCCCTCCTCTGAGTGTACGTTGAGGCGATCAAGATAGTTAAAAAAACCTGCTTGTTACCAGTAGCCCCGTTACTGTCCTTCAGAAAATGAACAGATCATGCAAAAAGTTTTGACCGAACAGAATTACGTTGTTTCTTTTTCAGTTTCTTTCTGATAAATCGGAAAAACCTTGACACACGGACGTGTTGGCACAGGAAACTGCCTGGTCGACGAATTTATAATTGTTCAGGATTCTTCAAGCTTCATTATACAAAAATCGTCCACATTGCCGATGACGAAACTTCCATACATAAAAAAGCCTTTTTGCTCCTGACCAAGATGTATTTGGCACATACTTTTGGCTAGACGATATGCATTTTTTCAAAGCATCCACAACAATGTCATAGTTATTTTCAACATTGCCTTCCGATCCCCTTTTTTTATATTTCATTCATTATTCCAATCAATGAAGCAGAGGATATGCCTGGCCAACATGGTGGTTCTTTACATAATATAATAAACAACAAGTAGCAACAGCTCCATATACCTATGTAGTTGAATAATTTCGATGTGTCTCAATGACAGAAATTCGCCTCATTTATAAACTGCTAACCTTATAAAATGTAAAATAGAACCATACTGTAGCAGATTCCATGATTTTAATGTTAGCAGGGCATAAATAAATGAGGCGAATTTTTGTCATTGAGACAGAAAGGGATTGACTTGAGCTGTCGCTTCTCTTTGTTCATTATACTATGGTTCTAAAATTTCCGCCCCTCCTCCTACAAACTACTTTCTAAAACTTTTTTTTTTCACCCCCTTCTGACGAAAGGTCCAGTGTCGCTGGCTCTTAGAAGTCTCAACCCTTGTTACTTGTCGCGCACGTGGAAATGCTGCCCACATACAGGTCAATTTGAAAAGGCCCAGCATTTGATTGTGTCCGAACCAATGATAGTATGAAATTTGGCGAGACAAGTCAATTCAGATATCGAGAGGGACAACTTTCGAGGTATCTGTTGTTTTCCTGGAATCAACCCTCTCACGCTCAGGGTAGCTTCCCTTGAAATTTTAAATAGTAACCCCCACTTATTTCGCAATTTTCAAAATTTTCATGCTATTCTTGATAAGTTACATCAATTTTTTTTCCAAAATTGAAGTTCCTGATCTCACAAAAATTTTCAAACGAACAGAATCTTCTTGTCAATGTAGATATCGAGGGAGACAACTTTTGAGGTATCTAGTGTCTCGCCAGATTTTCAAACTATCATTGGTTTGGAAACAATTAAATGCTGGTCCTTCAAATTGACACCCTCTATGGTTCTAATCTGGGAGTACTCGAAGTCTTGATGGAAGATCACTGATCAGAGTCAGACATGTACATGCTTATTTTGATCTACACTACGTACATACAGACATGCACCATGTGGTCACTCCGATGCATCAACGGAGCCATGCAGGTCGACTATTATGGCCCCCTCGCACATTGAACTGTTAGTTGGCTAAGCTAAGTGAATCTTCATTGAACTTGTGCCATCCACAGGCTAGACGTGCCTGTTCGTTGTCATCACTGCTACATCCCCAAAGGTTATGCGAGCGGTAAGCGAGAGAACAGAGCGATTCGTATTCATCGTGCAATTGTTTGAAGATCCAACTTGTCTTTGTAACAAGACCTGGTTGAACCCAGAGTTTTTGTCGTTTCCTCTGAACCAAATGTTAAAATACCACATGTCTCGTCACCAGTTTCCAGGCCATCAAGCAGCTACGGATCATTGGAATATCATTTACGTAACACAGAACATCCACTTTCCAGAATATCTCTTGACATAAAGAACGTGCATGCTCAATGGATTCTCTACTGAAAAGCAAATCATCATCCACATAAAAAGATCGCCTAATGACATTCGCTATTCTGGATTAGATTCGTCACACTTATGGCCAACTGGAGCGGCTAGGTGGCTGAGTGGTCTAAGGCGCTATTCGAAAGAAGTCACCGGAGAGGTGATACGCGATGATCTGGTCCAAATCCCGAGGTGGGCAGGAATTATTTCTGTTCGACACTTAGTGGTACTCTCATTGGCTAACGTTACTGAGTAGACTGCAGTATTATTGATTACTGACAGTCAAAAAGTTTAAATAATTAGCATAAATTGATTGGTCCTGCTAGTCAAATGTATATCTAGGTGATGTTCTCCATCATCGACTAGCTAGAACTACAGTGGTCACGAGGTTGACGAAAAGGGTCGTGGTTTGCCCCCCCACCCAAACCAATATCAAATATGGCCAACTGGAACAGACAATGAATAGCCAGATAACTTGCGGATGCTTGTCCGTGGGCAACTGTAGTGAGAGTATTTGTTCCGGGTGGTTCTGTAAGGCTTTCTCTCCATTTTTTTTCAGACTTCTTCGCTCAGGATTTACTAATACTTCTCTGTACATCATCTTGCAGTCGGCTGATACCGCATAGCGTCTTTCCCGAAACTTCAATAATATGGAGAAGAAGTCTTGTGAAACTTGTCAAACACATTGGATTTTGTTGAGAGATATTCCGTTACTTGTTGGAGAACTAACATTCAACACGATGCAAAGGTTAGTCGCTGAAATATCACTTCTTAATACTTGAAGGTGAGGCATATAATATTCGAACTAATTGGGACTGAAATTCAAATCACAAGTAATTGTCATGGTATGATTATATGATTGATATTCCTGCATAAACTTGGTGTGTTCTTTTATTGATTCGTGCTTCATAAATTTTTTCTCTAGGTTATGAAACATTCTTTCAGCTTGGGACCGGGACTCGCCCAAGCGGTCTTTGGACGGTTTTGATTGCATTAATCGCTATTAATCGACAATCATGATTTCGAGATGTTGTTCACGAAAAAATCCGTTCGAACTCCGCCTCTTCGCTTGATAATTACCTGGCTTGAGGTAACTCTCCAACTTTCCAAAACCATGCTAGCATGTCTAGCAAATCTTGATTATTGGTGCTAAGCTAAGGTTGCGAGAAACCTTTCTATTTTGTTTATTTGTTCCAATTGCTCCTACCGGACCAGCTGCGACCCATCCAAGATCAGTTTCTGGCAGCGTGTACGTGCTACCTGATATTCTACCTCCTTCCAACAAACTCCAGAAGTGGTCGCAACCAGTCAAAATTTCATGTTGGTGGAATCTCAAACAATCTCAGATCAATCTTAATCTATCAGAAATGATACACCTTGTATAATGTTGAGAAACACTTCCACAAACTGCACAGGGCATCTCTCCTTAGCTTTGGATGAAAATTGTTTTTTTCACAGATACGATTGCAAAATCTGCATCAGGGAATGATGCACGCTGATCATATTGATCATTCAATATAAACATCGGTTTCGTCTTGAGTTTCAAGATATTGTAGATGTACGTTCTCTATTCTAGACCACCTTTCTTGAGTTTAGTAAATAATGTGAGAGACGCCTTGAGTGATCTTTCTGATAACCTTGTCCAGCTCAGATCTCAGGCATTATTTGTCAACGAATTACGTGAAGCAGAAAACAGAAACTCTTGATAACTAGGTACGCGAATATGTTGATCCCCTTATAAGAAGGTAGGAAAAAAATGTATAGATAAGGAACGACTCACAACTCACCCCTTATCGCTTGACTTATCTGCATGACATAAATTATTTG
Source organism: Orchestes rusci (assembly GCA_958502075.1). Taxonomy (NCBI): domain Eukaryota; kingdom Metazoa; phylum Arthropoda; class Insecta; order Coleoptera; family Curculionidae; genus Orchestes; species Orchestes rusci. The sequence goes on from OY293306.1 coordinate 13,211,190, forward strand.
CTCGAAGCTTTCACTGTGGTATTTCACTGGCAAACTGGCTGTCGAATAAATGGAATTACTGGCTGGTTTCCTCCTTGATTCGGCTCTCTAGAACATGTCGTGTGGTTTGCTGGTGTTGATGGAATGTATTCTTGTTGGTTTGTTTGCTCAAAATGAATGAACTCGATTAATTAAATACTATGTTCTGTCGATTAGAAGATAATGAAACAGATCATGGAAAAAATCTTGAGCAAGAATTACGTTGTTTTTTTGAAGCATTCTGATAATTGGTCGACAATGGAACGTAAATGTGACGTTTTGAGGCGATTTTGAAATCACTGATCCAATTAAACCGATCATCAGCTGTTATGTCTTGTCTCTTTTTATCCGACCAGCAAAACCAGCGGGGTTTTGGCAAAGTAGGCCTAGCATTTTGTATGGGCAAGGTAATTTTTGTGGGAAGACCCATTTTCTCAAGCTGTACAAATTAAAAAGAAAACTCGAACCAAATCTAGGCCAAGCGACAAGGGTTTTCTATTTGCAAAAGGTCGAACAGAAATGAAGTTGGATGGGATGGTAGAGATAGGACCCCTGATAGATCATCTAAGTCTGCGACCTCGGAGGGGTGCCGCTCGAGGGGTGGGGGAATGAAAACTCTGCTTCGCTGCGCTTGGAAGAAAATAACTCCGTTGGGGAGTGGGTGCTATAAAAAAAATTAAATAAAATATGTAGAAAACAAAACTACTCACAACTTTGGTTTTATGCTTCTTTTCGCTCCGGAAAATAATATTTGCTCTACGGTGCGCCAAACTGGAGGGTAGTTTGCAAAAACAAAATCAGTATTGCTGACCTACAATAACTTTTTTTATTTTAGTGCAAACATAATACAAGAAAATATAATTTTCAACTCATTTCCACACCACCCTTGAGGAAGAGCTGGTCAGCGCATTTTTGTTTAATGCGGTATCCCTAAGAGGCATATTCCACGGTCGATATCAGACTTGCACCAAGTCTTTATGACATTGAATTGAGTTCTCATCGGTTTCTGTTGGATCAAAAATGTTTTCGACATCTTCTGCGTTGTCTCACTTCAGCAAAATGTGGTTACTTATGATTTTGAAAGACATCCCAGTGCGGTAAAAACACAAGACTGAACATTTCAATCCTGCTTTATGGCAACCACAAGGATCACAACCTTCCTGATATCTACAGGTGATAGTGTTAACCAGAACCTCTAAAGCCGGTCCCTTTAAAATGCGTATAGCGTCTGGTCTTGTTGCGGTTTTCCGCCATCCATGATCTTCTGGAGTTTTGTGTACTCCCAGTCAGTTTCGAAATTGATGATAGGTTAGTTGGGAATCATGATAGTACGCATCGGATGTTGGTGGCAGTGACGCAAGTCTCGGTTATTGTGAAAAGCCCATATCAGAGTATGTAAGGGCGCCCTTCAAAAAATCATATCTTTCATAATATAAGGTCAAATGCAACCAATCAAGCATCAGTCTACTTAGAAAATCTTACTCTTACAGAAAAAAAATATACCATAATTGTTTAGTAGCCATATTTGTTTCAATCCTCGATTAAAGTCTGATTTTGATAAAATTTGCAGGCTACTCCAAAGTCTGGCGCACCGTAGAGCAAAAGAAATTGGTCGGAGCGAAAAAATGCATTGTGTGTGATTTCGTTTTCTACATATTTTATTTGGTTTTTTTATAGCACCTCCAACGATGCTTTTTTCTTCAAGCGCCGCGAAGCAGAGTTTTGAACCCCCAACCCTCGAGCGGCAGACTTAGATGTTCTATCAGGGGCCTATCTCTACCACCCCAAAAAGTTTTATTTTTGTTGGACCTTTTCAAACCGAACCCCATATTTTGTACCCAACACTAGGCCTAATCGATTATTTGATAAAGGGTGACCCGAAAATGGATTACACTGTATGTACAATGTGGTCACTTAAGTGTGCAACATATTGGATTTTTTTTTATCAACTGCACAACCAAAATACTAATATTGCCAAAAGCTGGTGCATGTTCGATAATCATATTGGGTGCACTTAGAATGGTTGCAAGTCAAACAGCATACAGGGTAGGCCAAAAAATATGAAAATTGTGCAAGAGTAAAGTACCCTTATTTCAAAAATTCGGCAAAATTGTATTAAGAAAAGTGGTTTGAAATTAAAAGTTATGCCTAAATATCAATTCATGGCCTCCTAAGAAAAAAAAATATATATATTTTTTTGACATCTATTTATCTCCCAAAAAAAATTTTCTTTTATATTCACCCTAAACAGTTTCATGAATTATTCTAAAACAAATCAATTTCGTATAACTTAGTTCAAATTTAAGCATTTAATTTATTCTTGTAAAATTTTCATATTTTTTGGCCTACCCTGTATGCTGTTTGACTTGCAACCATTTTAAGTGCACCTAATATGATAATCGAACATGCACCAACTTTTTTCTCGGCAATATTCTCGGCAATATTTGTATTTGGTTCTACAGTTAATAAAAAAAAATCCCATATGTTGCACACTTAAGTGACCACACTGTATACTCAATTTCATAAAAATCGGCTCACTCTCACTTTAAACTTCTGGCCTTGACTATGTCTTTTCCACAATCTATTCATCAGATCAAACAAAATATAATGTTCGAAAGACAATCTAATATGCTTTGATTTGAGTTTGAATTAAATTTTATTCCGACTTCTCAGGATTAAAATTATAAAATTGAAAAAAGACACAGTTACAGCCAATGGGCCGATTTTTTGTGTTGTTTTTTATCTTGATATACAGTATGTTCACGGATAGAGTATTCTATAGGTATAATGGAACATTTCATTTTTCATTTTCATTTTTCGACCAAAAGTCACTCTTCATAAAAAGTCTGCTTGGTTTGAAAAGTCCATTGACATAATTTTAATTTGATAATATCATACAGGGGGTTCGAAAAACAAAAAATCGTGAAATACTATTGGGAGTAAACAACCTTTATTTTTTTTTTCTGAGGCAAAATGGCAGATGAAAGAAGATTATAAGTCCTATCGAAAGACTCATTATAAAACTTCAACTTAGTATTCCAAATTTCATTTTTCTGTAACTAGAGCTTTAAAATGTTGTAATGTATTCTTTCTTAGATCATTTCACATATTATATCATTTTTCACCTATACAGGCTGCCACAGATCCGAGTGCATGCATAAGGATCTCAATTATTATAAAAGATACAGAGTCGGTTAAATGGATGCAAAGTTGCACATTTTGATGCTCAAAAAATACTTTTTTGAAATTTAAAAAATTTCGACTACTTCCAAAGATATTCGAAAAAAAAACGAAATTTCGCAAAAACGTTTCTATTCATTACTGCATTTGTTTGAAAAGACATTTCTAAATAAATTGCACTTTGTCACTGCCACTTTTTTTCCTCTACAGGATGGTGGTGTCAAATTGAAAATCTGACGTTTCGTCTTCAAGCTGCCATCATCAACTTTATTTTTTAAATACGGAACTGGATTTTTTATTTTATTTTTAGTTATCTTTAGACGTCCTTGAGGCATTGAGATGATTAGATGAGGGTGTGTAGTAATGGGTTGCGGTAGCAACCTCAATATTTTCATTTATTAGTCACCTATTATTGTTATTTTGAATATTTTGTCAAAATCGCAATATTTTTGAACACTGTTGCAGAAATTGATTCAGTTTTTTATATTTAATTTTTTTATTTTCCATGGCATTTGTGGATTTGATCTAATTTAATTGAATAAATGTATTGTTCTTGGATGTTCTTTTGATTTTGGTTCAGTCAATCAGTTTTGTTTGGTTGTGTAGGTTTTCTCATAAGAATAACGTGTCGAATAAAGATGGAACCTATTTTCTCTGGTAATATTTTTTAGTATTATTTATGAGTATTTTTTCCGACGGTTGCGATACCTCAATGCACTAAGGACGTCAAAAAATAACTAAAAATAAAATGAAAAATCCACGTTCGTATTTGAAAAAATGTACTTGACGGGGTACTTGAGGATGGCCTGTCAAAGATGAAACGTCAGATTTTCAATTCGTTAGCGCCATATTGTAGAGGATGAAGAGTGGCAATGAGAAAGTGCACTTCATTTTAAAATATCTTACCAAATAAACTCGTCAAGTAACAATAACCTTTTCGCAAAATTTTGGTTTTTTTCGAATATCTTCGGAAGAGGTGGGAATTTTTCAAATGTCAAAATGACATTTTGTTGAGCATAAAAATGCGCAACTTTGCATTGGTTTGATCGATCCTGTATCTCTTATTATAACTGAGATCCCCAGGCATGCACTCGAATCTGTGGCACCCTGTATATCACAAAAAAAAGTGAAATATGTGAGGGCTTCGTAAAAAAAAATTAGAAACACAATTTTAAAACTTTACAGAAAAATAAAATTTGGAATACTGACTTGAAATTTCAGAATAAGCCTCTGGATAGGATTTTTTTTTCAATTTGCCACTTTACTCCAAAACGAAAAATAAAGGTAGTTTATTCTTGATAGTATTTCACGTTTTCTTGTTTTTCGGCCACCCTGTTTAATATTTTCAAATTCAAAGTATGGCAATAAACTTTTCAAATCAAGCAGATCTTTTTATGAAGAGTGACATACTATATCAGAAACAAATGATGAAAATTCTATTACGTTTTGTCTAGCCGTGAAACAATTCTTGAAAAATAAAAATAAGTATCCCAACACTGGAAATGGTCTTGTTAGTAGCTTATATACCTGTTTTAGGTATTTATAATGGTTCATGACATGGTGTAAAAATATCTGTCCAACCAACTGTTGTTTCTTGAAGTAGAAACTCATGCGCTTGCTAAATTCGTTGCTGAAAATTAGGGTCTTGACTCTTATAAGTCTGAAAAATAATAAGGTTATTCATGTGTTCAATCACTTTAAAAATATTTTCTTCACATAATCGTGAATGTCTAAATTTTGTAAACACTGTGACACTCCTCGAGATTTTCCGGATTCGATTTTCGACGGGATGAGGAAAATCGTTGATGTTAAATAAAACTCGTGCGCCACTTCCTGTATTTACGTGGTAGAGGGCCCACAGTGCCTATCGGGTAGCTTTTATGCAGTGAAGGAAACCCAGGCGTTCGTTATTTCCAAAATTCCGCAAAATCCGCTCTGAAATGGACAACTGAACTTTTGAATAAAAACACGGTGTTAATGAAAATAAAGCAATCAGTCTATTGGTCCAACAAAAAAAAATAACAATTTTGACTTGCTTCCAACCGGTCGATGAAATAGATAAAAGAAAACTTAACAATAGAGACTTTTTGCACCTCTCAAATTTCCGTTGTGCTTATCGTTGTTCTGAGCATGCGCAGTGACAAAATCACAATCCTTCATCGTTATTAACCATAACGGATTCCTTTAATTAAGGAGAAATAAGGAAGGGCTTATCGTTATGGTGATGCTTATTTTTCAACAGCGATGTTGCCGTAATGTGTAAAATTAAATGGATACTACTGCTAATATTGATCTATTCTCAAGCGATTGATCAAAATAAGATGCAGATAACTACTTTACATGACAATAAACAATCGCAAAGACCAAAATGGAATGTTTTACATACAAAAAATAAACCTAGTACAATATTCTCCTCTCTTTCATACTTTTCCGGATTGATCTACTCAACAATCTGACACATCTTGTCACGAACTCAATTACGGAACACGATCTAACTCGGACCTAACCTTACTTCTCTGCTTCTGACGTCTCATCTTATAAATATTTATTGTTGTTTAATGTTGATGCTCCAACCACCAACTAATTTGTGTGTGTCTGTACTATATAGATCATTTAAAAATTGTTTAGAGTCGGAGGAGCATCTTGTTTTTGAGCACTGGTGCTGTGTGTAGTTTGAAGTCTGTGCTTTTTATAGATAATTTATCAATCCCCAATTGTATTTATGGTATCGTTCAGGTATGTCCGATGTTTAAAAAAAACTGATCATAGATATAGAAAAATACTGTCGAAATAATTAATTAACAAGAAATAATCACGAAAACTGTCATCAGTTTCGCCTGTTGGTCAGACGCAAGATAACGAATGAAGTGAATTCGTATAGTGGAGCAAAACCTCCCTTGAAAACGGATGAAGTAGATGTAATTTTCAATAAAGTTAACCATAACGGATGAAATGTCTGATGTTATTTTGAGAGGAGCAAAAAGTCCTTGATAAGCTGGTTTTCCAATCAGCCGAAATAAATAAGAATAATCCAGTAATAATAGTAGAGAAAATAAAACAGTCAAAACTCTCCCGGCGGAGATTCAGAATAACGGCTGAATAAAACGTAGTTTATTCAGCTCAAATCGGCTAAACAGAACGTGAAAAGGTGGTGTGTAACGAAGGTATTTCAGCGACGAGTCGGATTTTCACGGCGAAATAGTAAACCGAAAAACAGCGTTTTAAAGAATTTAGACATTTCCGACGACGTAGAGGGGGTTATTTCCACGAGGAGAAAAACGGGTTAGAGGCATAAAAATGATTTAGACGTCGGCTGTCTGTTTTCTGGTGACGAAAGAAAATCAATAATTAACGTAAAAAAAAATTTTCTCGCTCGCGCGGTAACTCCAGAAGCCTCTCTGTATTTAGTTTTGTTCCCTCGGAACTATCTCAAGAATGTTTATACAAATCTACAATAGTCCGGCTTCAAACGCGATATTGAACTTTTTTCTGAAATATCCCACCCGGCAAAACTCGTTACCCTGAAATCACATTATTTAAGCAAACACAAAAAAAACATGAGTTTGCCCAGAAACAGACTTGCTTTCAAAGTGTAATTTAACTCAGTGAAACTAAAATCTGTTCCTAGAAAACTCACCTGAACGTAACTTGAAAAATATCATTTTTCAAGCAACCAAAAAAAAAACCCATGAGTTTTCCCACAAACAGACCTGCTTTCAAAGTGTAATTCAACTCAGTGAAACTAAAGTCGGTTCCAAGAAAACTCACCTGAACGTAACTTGAGAAGAATATCATTTTAATCCCACCCGGTTGATTACTTTACATTAACGCGGCTTCACTTGAGAGAATTTCGACAAAATCAGTCACATTTACGGGTTCAGAACGTCTTACCTCGTGGCAATTGAATATTTTTTTTTTTTTGGTTCAGGTGTTCCGGCCCCAAGGAGAGGAATCTCTGGTCTGTCCGAGACCATAAAGTAGTGTTGGGTTATACCCACTAAACCTCTCCTCCGCATTAGGACGTCAGGGATAAGCCCTTTAGTGCCCAGTCTTCTCACTTGATTTGACCTCTTTGGTACCGGGTTACCTTACGGAAGGCATCTAGAAATACAGGTAGGAATGCCAAAAACCCGACTCCTACCTGCGCAGTCTGATCTCTGAAGACTACGAAAATAAAAGAAAAAAATAAAAATACGAACAAACTGGAGCCTCTTCCAGCAGTGAATCGCGTGCGAGACGGATTTTGTTCCAACTCACATACTAGCGCTTGGTGCGTTTTTGTCGCCTAATTTCGAACGACCTAGCTTGGTACATCTCCTAGGTTTTTTGTAAAGCGAAACCTACAACTGGTTTCTTGGTCTTCTACGAACCTGTGTACAGAGATCTGCTGGATCGTTATCCACCGTTGTGTGTAGCGGCCAGATCGAAAGTTTTCCCGGCCTTGACTCTCATGGGCAATTAAAAAGAAATTAGAAAAACCAGGGCGGGAAAAACTCGTAGTGGGTCGGGTATTTAACAGACTTGTTACGGGTTCAATGGCTCGCGGGTCAGTCCTGAATTTGCTTCGGACTCCGATCTCAGATCGGTACCTCCACTTTTGCGTCGTTTGGTGGGAGTCGGCTCTGGTACTGTTAAAATTTTACCTACGATTCGCTCGAAAGCGTGACTTGGATAAATTGAATAATTGTTTTATTGATGCGTTATAATCCAAGTTTGGTTATCACGATCGAAGCGTTAATATCAGAATATTATTTATTGCACGATGTTCAATATTTCAGAGAAAATACGGGGTCTTTCGACAGATGAATAGACAAGATACGAGAAAAAAAAGATTGCTTGAATTATAACGGGAAAATGACTCAGAAAATTACGGCGTTCGACAAAAGGAATTCAAAATTTTGGTGACCTCGTTACAACACTGTCTACCTTTATTTATAAAAGTGTATGGCATTATCAAATCTATTTTATTCCAATACAAAATATAGGCACTAAAGTAACTGATTTACTTCATTGGTTGGCCTCAGTGAACCTGCTTTGGTGCCGTATTTGAAACAGCTTCAGTGTCATTCGGAGAAAATAATGAATAGAACTAGCACAGATGCTATCACTTTGCACTACTTTTAGCGCAGGTGATGTTACTGTTTCTATCTTAGGATCGCTACCTTCGCAGAGCACGGGTGTTGTTACCCGCACTGGCTGCTCATGCAACAAGCTTATCCCACAGTGTGTGCTGTAGGCTGGATTTGAGTGTGTTTTAGTTGCACCCCGAGTTTTCCTTTCGTCTGACTGCTACGCCCTTAGAGCACAGTGGGTGTGGGTCCAGTGAAAGACCCAATCCTACGCCTTTCGTAACAATATACATAAACTCGACAGTTTACTGGCGTAAACAGAAAATAACAAAAGAAAATTACCATAGACCGTGATCCGTTGGCTTTCCTCTGGACAAGAAAAAGTTGTGACGATCAATACCTCCGTATGGATGAGAAGTGAGGATGGACGTACCATTCTTCTGACCTTTCACATTATTATGATCGTCGAAAAGAAATATTGTTAATCTCTGAAACCCATGTCCCTCACCTTCTTTTTGTTCATCATTCCGTTTATTATTATCTGGTCATTTCCCCTTTATCTTGTTTTTGAAGATGAGTTTCATTTTTTGACTTAAACAGTAGTATGATTATTTTGATACTAATATTAGATCCTGGTTAATATCATACTCAATGTATTACATGACATATCATCCAGGCTGATGTAAAGACTCCTGAATTAATTTTCCCCAATCGATTTTCACCTATACAGGCAGAATAACGTGACTCCAATTCTAATTTATTGTCGTTTTTTGTATTGTGCCTGAAATAGGGACCAGGTTTTCTAAGAGCTTATAGAGCGATATGATTGTTGATAAGGGAGCTTTCCAAACATTTATATTGTCACATCTGAGCTCTTTAATAGGTGTCTTCGTGAATTTATGGCAGCTGCGAAGGTGATAATGCTCACCCGTTTATCGTGACAAGATTATGTTCCTGATTTCGCGGACTTGAACATGTTCTTGAAAGCTGTTTTCGTTTAATTTTTGCGAACGAAAATTTATCTAACAGGACGTCACCCCACATTATATCTATCCACTTATTTGGACGGTAAACTTACAGAGTAAAATATTTATATGCTGGTCACTTATGACAAGAGCGATCTCTATAGTAGTTGATTGGCACTGCTTTATTCATAAGCATTAGCCCATACTTCCAATTTCATATAAACCAAAAACTTCATAGCGATTCATTGATGAAACATACTTTGCTTGAAAAAAATAACAATTAGAAATATCAATTCAAGAGATCTCTTCATAGATTATTATCAGCATATTGTTCGCGGGTTGGATAAGAACCAGTTACGAATCACTTCAGCACTTATTTCACTTCGTGATATTTTATCAATTTGGCATGCATCTTAGTTCTGGATTGTTCCGGACGTGGTTCGTAACCCTCACGAGAACAAAGTCACAATAATTATCCCAGGGATAATTATGTGAGCATCGAACTAAGGCTTTTTTTGATCATATTATTCTAGTTATCCCTATTTTATACATTGATAAAACATGAATTTTAATTCCTGATATTCCATGCTATCTAATTCAATTTCATGTCAAGCGAAAAAAAAATCATGGATAAAACATTATTTTATCATCCACGACTGTATTTGAATAGCACTTACTCTCTGTTTCCTATTTCCCGCATAGCGGAATATAGCATATTAGCATAATCAAGACATTGGGACGATTTTAATCAAGTTATGTAGAATTTGAACGAGTTTGTCACACATTCGCGTGTATTTTTTTAACGACTCGGGTTGATATTCCAACGAGCCAATTTTGTTTTCTGGCGTGTTTATGTTTTTAATTTTTGTTCGGTCCTGTGATTTGAATTCCAATTTGAAATCGCGGTAATTGTGCATTGTTTTGAGTGACGTGAGCAGTTTTGGCCAACTCTGTGGGTTACAGCTTGTCACTCAGTTGATTTCCGACAATTATTATTATTGAGAATCTATACATCGTGTCCAGAATAAAATGATGTACATGGCACTATACGGGGATATTGGGAACGGTAAGAGATACAACGTTGCTTGAATGGAAGAAAAGAAGCGTATTTGTATGCTCAAAAATATTCTACGTTCGTTTTATTTTGAATCGATTAGTGTTGATACAGGGTGAAAAAGGGAAATGATCATTTTTCAAAAACGATATTTTGCTTTTTATAAAAGCTAATACTTTAAAATTTTCAGGATATGAAAAGAGAATACGAAGATTCTTAAAACGGCGTCAAAAAAATTGTAGGCCTACTATGTTGTGTCTAGCAAAAGTCAAGTCCGCTTTTCTTATTGGAGCCATATTTTTAAAAAGCATTTTCAATGCGGATTTTGAAAATGGAAAAATTCAATGTGTCCCCCATTTTATTCGGGACACACTATTTTATTTTTCAAGAAATGTTAAAAAATAGCTAGAATACACTAGGCTTTTCAGAAGATGCGAATCATGAAACCTTCAAATTTATTTCTTCTCTTTGTTGCACAGCTCGACAACAAAGCATGATGCGTCACTTCCTTTTACCTGTGCCGGCCGTAGCTCCACGTCGCGCTCAAGTGTTGATTTTAGTACTCTTTTGTTTTTCGTGATGCGAAAACCAACGTTGAGTCGAGCAAGATCCCTTCAAGTACGAACCTATTTGGTTGATATTGTTTTTTTCGTTTGGAAACGATCTGAAAATGTATGTGAATGTGATTAATGCTCCTTTCATTCAAAGTCTAGAGGAAAGATAATTCCCTCCAATAACAAACTAGTATGTACGTCGGCCCAAATCTTTTGGACGACAGCCCCAATACCCGTTTTGTGGGTGAGGCATTTTTGGCGTCGGCCCATTATTTTCGCCGGACGGTGTCGGTGGCTCGCTCTTATTCGGACGTCGCCGTCGGGTGGGTACGACATGTCTGGTCGTCGGCCCAGTATTTTCGGACGTCGGCTCATTGGTGAATGTCGGCTTAATTTTTACCGGACGTTTGCCCAACCTTCCGGGACGTCAGCCGAACAATATTTTTGAACGACGGCCCAGCGTCTTGAACGTCATCATTTTCGTGAGATTCATAAAACGACCATTCCGCTGTGACTTTTCTAGCTCATTATTTCGGAACGTCGTCCAAATCATTATGTTCTTATTTATCATCTATTCCATCATTTACATGGATATGAAATCGATCGACTTGCAGATGACCACGGACAAAAATCTGAAAAAACTGCCCGAGCTAGCACTACTTCAAGCGGATTATCCCCGAGATGATCCCATTCTGAAAAATAAAGGTTGTATTAATCAAGCATCTATCAAAAAGTTGGAAAAACTGGAAAGTGGACTCACTTTCAAAATATTTAATCCTGGGGAAGGACCACGACCACCATGTTCGAAATATGATTAGATTCCTTTTACCCATAGTTGTAATGTATCAGGTTTTTAATCCTTAATCAACCTACATTTTGAAAAAATCTCTAAGAACTGAATCTAAAGATGTTCGACTGGCCCTTCACTGTAGGACCTAAAGTGGTGGCGTCCGCTATTGCTAACTGAATAAAAAGTACAGCGGCTTACAATGAGGTGATTCTTGCAGCACTCCTTGACTTGAAACCTTTATTGATATCGAGAAGGGAATTCAATAAAGCAATGAGTTTCAGAGAGCAAAAGTAATTCGAACCGGTTCAAGACAAAGTCGGAGGATAGGAAAAGTGCCAGAGGATCAAGGGAAGCAGAGGACAGGTTGGATAGAGTAGAGAATATCGTGTCGATCATCTGGAAGAAGCTTGACTCCCGAGATAATGTGAGAAATCACTGGGAAAATAACAGTGATGATGAAGAATCAGAATTACCGCGGGAAGACGACTGTGAAGAGGAAAGATCTTGGGCTTCTCCGAGTCTATCAGTCGATATGGAGTAAGAAGTCATGGAAACCGACTTTTTTCCAGTGTCAGAGGAACGAGAGTCAGCAACTTCAAAACTTGATATCCTACAGCAAGTAGAGATTGTCAAAGGCTGGATACTACCTCCTCTAACAATTTTAGATACGCATAGGTTCATGAAATACTGCATGCCTCACCTGTGTTCAGCTCTTTGTAGATATACCCTCAATGATTACTCCCAAAGCTTTTCTCCAACAGCTTCCAAGTACATTTATGCAAATCCGATTCATGTCTGAGAACTATTCCTCAGGCATGTTCTGCTAGATTGGTAAATTAATCAAGAAGTAGCCGGAAACGAGAATGGATATCGTTAATAATTTGGTAAAAGAAAGGAAATTAAGGCAAATCTCTTGCAGTATGTATGTGGCCGTCGTGACGAAATAATCGATCAGAGGAGAAAGGCTTTTCGCCCAAAAAATGATTATGCAGCATCATTTCCAAAAAAAAATCATTTCACCTTTAGATACCCACCTGTTTGAGGAAAAGTTGTTTGCAGAATACTATAAACAACACTTTCAGTCATTTCGCTCCTTTGCCGGAGCTTCAACCTCTAGGGCATATTGGACCGAAACGACTGCCAGAATTGACTTCAAAAAAATCAAAAAAATCTCCTATCAAAGCTAAAATGCAGACGATCCTGGAAAATCCAGACCGGTGCATTCAGAGGACGTGCCAGCAAGGACCACAAAGTTTACAAATCATACAAAAAAAGTAGGTCCAGTGATAGGCGTAGTGTATTCAAGACCATACGTGTTTCAGGAAGATCGGCTCTCAAGCTACCTTCAATCCTGGATAGCAGCGGGTGTTCCAAACAACATTCTTAACATCTAAAAAGGCCACAGGCAGCATTTGTGAAAAAGTCACAATTGGTACAGCCAATACCAGGTTAATCACCTTTTGAACCATTACTAATGAGGAACGAAAGGATCAACAAGTATCGGAGTCCTCCAGGCATCGTTCGGAGTTTTTGTCAAGAATGTTCGCCAGATAGAAATCAAATGGAAAAATAAGACCAATATTCAATTTGAAAGTTTTGAACCAGTACTCATTACCAAAAAAAATCCGTCTCATCAGTCATCTAAGGTCCCCCAGTTTCTACGAGAAGGCGACTTTATGGCGAAAATTGATATCCACCAAGCATATTTCCATATTTCTGTAAGTTCACAACACCGAAGTTTTTTTTCAATGGTTTTCGATAAAGTACTTTACCAGATTACCTGTATGCCTCAGACTTTCTACGGCAACCATACCATTCGCGAAAATAACAAACTGGCTAGTCTTGACAATGTTTTGAGAAATTCAAATTGTGAAGACCTTCCTCATCGGACTAGGATGGATTTAAAACGACCAAAAATCGTCAAGTCTTCATCAAAGGAAAATCGAGTATTTGGGATTATAATGAAATACAAAGTATACCGCAACATATATTTTCCAATGAAGAAAAAAAAGGCTACGAATCGAGAGCTCTCCAAGTTAGGATCTTGTCAGTGAAGTTGGATATCAGTAAAATAGCTCCTGGGAAAATCAAACTCTGCTTCCATGGCAGTATACATCGGGCCCAAAAAAAACTAGGACCGAAAATTTCCAGATCTCGGTCTATAAGAGAAATACAAACTCTTTGCTATGGAAATAGGAACTATCTATCATTATTGCAAGTATTTATACAAGGTAAATCAAAGTTACTGACTCGATTTTTTGAATTATCCTTTGAAAAAATTTATCAGCTTCTTGACATGATGGGTGGGTCAACGGAAATTAGAAAGGAAACTATCATGTCCTAATGTCAATAGAAAAATATTTATTGCAAAATACCTATTAGTATGGAATGAAAAAAAAAAACAAGTAAATTATACAGAAACAAATGTCCACTTTGTCTAGTTTTCATCATATTTGGTACCTCAAGGTATGCAGGGTGTTACAAACTTGACTGTAAGCATGGGGATATCGTAACCATTGCCTGGCTGATACACAAAGTATATCTCTCTATGTGATTGGATCGCATTGTTGATCAATACTTCTCAAGATGTCATCTTCAAAATCTGATTAATACTGCAATCCCAGCTGCAATCATATTGATTATAACCGATTAACAAAAAAACGATAATCAAAAAACATGTCTGCGGTGTCCTTGCATATAAGATTGGTTAGAGTTAAAGTTAAACGAAGCGTTAATCCTATTTATTTCTTGCTCCGACCAAAAACTGTATTTTTATCTGTCGAATAGCGGCTATTGCTACGTATTTTGTTACCGCTTCCGAAGAAATTTTCGGAAACCGTCTATTCACTATCTCAAGTTGTTCTAACTAATGGAGAAATTTTACAAGATCCGTAAGACATATGAGTACGAAGATAATAGTGAGTCACAACAATGATTCCGGAGTATCTTGAAATACTTTCTTCATTCCTACCATGTTCCCAAACTTCAAGCTTTGTTGCCTTACAAAAACCGTAATTTTTGAAGTGAAACTTCTTTCGCGACATCCTGATATTTAGTAGACAGTGGAGAGTGATCTGGAAAAAATGAAACGTTTTGAGATTGCCTCAAATAGCGAGAAAAAAGAAAGAACGTAGTGAGAATGGCCCAACTACTCACTTCAAATGCGCAGATTGATTCGAAACTTTGCACACTTGTCAAGAACCGATGACAATACAATAATCTCAACAAAAAAAAAGCTTCAAAGTAATCAAGGGTTTTTAAATAAACAGAGTCCGTTATATCATCTGACTTTTGGCTTGTCAAACAGATGGTAAATAATACACTGGTTGACGGGACTGTAGTTCTCAAACTTGAACCGCCCGTCTGATATGCAACGTTTCCAAGGTAACAGGATCTTGGAACTCGATCACGACCCACTTGAAATGCCCAGATTGATTCAAAACCTCGCACACTTGTCAAGAACCTATAACACTACAATTATTTCAAAACAAGATAATCAATGTCATTGTGATAAAAGCATTGGGTGCTTCCTAGCACTTTTATAAATAGATAACGAATAATGGCTCTCTCTCTTTCTCTCGCTCTCACTTTCAACTCAAAATTCTCTAATTCTCATGTTTGGAAAAAGTTTCACTTCTGCCACGTGTACATGGAGCACATGTTTTTTTGTGTAATTATGGGTTTGAAGATTATGATTGAGATTTCAACATTTTTCAGAAAAAAATCAATCTATGGATATTTTGTAGAAAATAATATTTTTATGGTATCGTCAAAGGGTCCATCACTTTTGAGCGATGATGTGCTAGTTCTGACGGAAATCAGTGACTTCAATACAAAAGCTACGGTCAGGGTACTCCTACACTGCAATACTTGTTAAAAATGAGCTTGTGCGCCGCTCCGCTTTTCTTTGAAATTGTGCATTATCAAGGGATTTATAACGATTCACGTTAGACCAGAGATCCATCAAATTCCAAGATCATTCTATCAAGCAGAGTAGATGGATGGTCTGCAGCTCATTCTATCCGATGAAAAGAGAGCTCTTGCTAATTTACAGGTAGGTATTGTCCTTTTTTGTACAATAAGTAAAAATGATCGCTTGCACTGGTTCCAAATCAACGTTAATACGTGAACTGTCCATCCTAATTTTTGAATCGATGGCTTTTATTGTTTGTGACAGATAGCAAGATATGAGAGTCATTCAATTCTCTCAAAAGATGTATCAGTGAAAAAACATTAATTGGCCTACATTATTTATTTCGGCCGGAGTCAAGGTTGTGCTCATTAGACTTTTCGAACATATCACAGTTTTTTCTGGATCGGCCAACAACACTTGCATATTTCAACAAAATTTTCAAGTCAGATCATCCGTTAGATCGGTTGGGGTATTCCTCTCAACCCCAGAAAATGTTGGAAAAAAGACGTTTTTTTTATGAGATTTGAAAGCGGAAGGTTTTGTGGTATGAGAAAAGCAAAAGGACCAAAAGATAAGAATTCTTTTTTGCGTTTTTCTTATTAATCATGATTTTTCTTACCTCGCTCCACAACTTTACTTCATTGTGATTAATAATAAAATCATTATCGACCAGTGAGTAGAAATTAGATTTTTCAAAACCACACCTGATTCTGCAGTTTTCCAATTGATAAAACTCAACTTCTTGGAGCCGAACGAAGTCTGTGAGATTTCCATTTCTTCATATTTCGATGAATCATTTAGAGTGAACGTGAAATCAGAACACGTTTGTTATTTATTAATTATTGATTATTATACGATACACTTGTGCGCGAAGAGTTTGCAGGTGACATAATCACTGTAACCTATGGCCTGTGACAACGATCAAATATATTGTTGATTCACCCAGGTTACCGAATGTGTCTATGACAAGCTTTTATTAATCTTCAAAATGTCAAATTGTGTATTGTTTCAATATACAGTATGTCCGCGGATGTGGTTGACAAGAGGTGAATTGGACCAAAAGTTTTAAGATACGACGAAAAGTCATTTTTGATAAAAAAAAGTCTACTTGCTAAAAAAATAGGAGCTATGATGAAAAAATCGATTCTTATTATACAGGGCGTCTCAAAAATGTGAAAACACAAAATGAAACAAGAGCAAACAGTCATTATTTGGCCTTTTAACGGTGAATGATGGATAAAAAACTTGCTCCAAATTTAGTCCCAAGCATGAATCCGAACATACTAAAAAAAAATTTGATTTATAAAATTTTTGGGAAATTGATCAATTTTGCAAGTCTGCAATTTACTTTTATACCTACAACAACAACAGGTACCTTATCATGTACATACACGTAAAAAAGTTATAATATGCAAGCGGTAAAATGCGGACTTGAGCAAGTTTTTTATTTATCATTTCACGTTAAAAGGCCAAAAAATTACTGCTCTTGTTTAATTTCATGTTTGTACATTTTTGAGACGGCCTGTATAAGAAAAATCAATTTTCTCATCGCAGATCCAATTTTTTTGAGAAGCAGATTTTCTTATCAAGAATGACTTTTTGTCGTATCTTTCAATTCTTGGTCCATTCTTGTTAACTGCATCCGCGGACATACTGTATATTTGAAATAATTCACGAATATATATTCAACATGGATAACGAGATTTCGCAAGATATTTTGGATTCTGCTGATCTATCTTATGATTGTAGAAAAAATACACTTCCTACAACGTGCAGGATGAAATTTATATATCTATTGTTATTTGTTCAAATAAGTTCCTGGAACAGTACTACTTTGCAAACAATTGAGGTGAATCTAGTGAACAGTGTTGTTTTTGTTTAGATAAAATAAACTATATATTTGAGAATCCGATATAAAAAAAGGTCCAAGATTAATTGGCCCATCTCAAGAAAATTTCTCTTACACGTGTTGCACACCAACTGAAGTTTTTCACCTCAATCAATCATTTTTTTGTCAGAAGACCCGAATAGCAAGAAGCGAACCGAAACAGATTAATTTAGGTAGGGAAACTGGACCCCATCTGAATAATTGCGGTTTTCTACAGCTCATCTATTGAAGCAGGGTTATTTGTTACACACGTTCCAGATAAATTTATTTTATATTTTATCTGATCGAATCCTTCAGGGCGAAATGTGGTCGTTACCTAAATATACATCGCAAGATATTAAAGAAAAATATTGCTTGTTTGTATTTTATATTGAAAGATTTCAGTGGTTTCAAAGTCTACGCTTTAATAAGAGCTTTACCAGGCCTGTATATTTTGTTTGTGGCATCTGCGATAAAGACCTGATTATTTTTTTTGAAGAAACTTGATTATATTGATTCAAACGTAGTGATTTGGATAATGTTTCTTGAGAGTTGGCTTTTTGATGAGGTTATGGTCAATAACAAAATATGGATCCCACCAGAAAGCCAACTCATAATTATTTTTAGTCTTGGTTAAGATTGAGTTCACATTGATTTACGCACTCCCTGGCAGAAAATTTCTGAAATATTGACCAAGTTTAATGCTTGATAACTTTTTTTAACCTATTTTTATGAATTTTGCACTAGTCTGTAGATGAATCTTTTGGGGTTCTTTTCGATTATTATAATAAGCGACCTTTTTTGTTCAAACAATACTATACAAGGGTGGATAAAAATGTTTTTTTTGTCGCAACTTCAACACATCCTGTCGTAAAGTTTAGGGGGATAATTTTGTCTACCATATCGTTTGCTGTAATCTCAAATATATTCCAAAAATTGCGCTTTTTTATTCATCCCACTATCTCTTTTCTTATACGAGCTGCAACCTTTTGAATGAAATGTTGATTCAAAGCTTTTTTCTGAACAAAAAAAATAACAAGGTGTATTCTAAAATAAGTTTACTTTACAACATAACATTCTAGTATTATGTAATTTCTCCTCGTGCAGCAATGACAGCTGCAAGGTTTATGGTTGTACAGTACAGGACAAGAACAAACGCCTCTTTTGAGTTGATCTCAGATATGTCGTTCAACTGTGTTGAGATCTGGTCTACAATTCAAATCCTGGAAGTCCAACCTTATCCAGATATTCGGTCACTACCCGTGCAACATGATGACTGGCATTTCTGCATTTATAAAAATTGGTTCACTGTTGTTGCAGCCCGTATAAGAAATGAGATGATGTGACAATAAAAAAACAAAATGTTTGGAATACATCTGACATTACAGCAGAACGTAGACAAAATTATACACCCCAACTTTTCCACTAGATGTTTTGAAGTTGCGACAAAGAACAACACTTTGATTAACCCTTGTATAATAGTGCTTTGACGCAAAATGTCACCTATTACAATAAATAAAAATAACCACGAAGGATTTATCCAACAACTGGTACAAAATTCAGAAAAATAGAATAAAACATAAAAAAGTTATGAGCATGAAACTTGATCAATATTTCAGAGTGGCGGAATTTTGTGCTGGGGGTGTATCATAATACTTCTGTTAGGATATAATATGCACATAAGAACTATTTTGTTCAAAAAAATTCTGGTGACATAATCTAATTATCATCTATTATCTACAGAGTGTCTTACAAAATAAGCCGATCTAGGCAAACCTACCTATACATACTATACAGTGTGGCTTCGTTTTGCAGCTACAGGGAAGTTTTCATTTTCATATCATTTTTTAAAAATAATGTTTAAAACCTATTTCTATTTTCCCTCATTTTGCGCTAACAATAAACTGGCGTTTTTTGACGCAAACGCGATCTTTTTTAAACGCCTGGAAATATAACAAATTCATAAACAAAAGTTTGTATTTTTGTTACTCGCAGTACAAATGACTTATTTCTTTTTCTGTCACTAGTTAACTTCATTTTTTAACATTTTTGCAAATAATAATCTATAATTTCTTGCTTTTATTCATCAGAAAAGTTTCAATTCAAAATAACACCAAACTAGTATAATTATTGTCATAGTAATTGTTCGAAATGTTCAACGTCTTCCCGACTACGTAGATTAATTCCAAATCAGACTGTCCTTGAGGCATCTTTTTTCTAAAAAATCTACAAAATAAAAACTCGGCTTCAGTAGCGATGGAGGTAGCATACACTTTTTATTCAAGAGCGCCCTACAGGAAAATGTCTAAGGGCGTAAAATCAGGTGATCTTGCTGGTCAATTTACGGGTGCATCGTTGCCTCTTTATCTATCTATTTGAATAGGTTTTATTCAAAATTCTGCTAACGTTTAACTAAAGTGAAAAAATTGACACTGCGCAAAACAATGAACAAAAACAATAGTAAATAACAAGGTTAATACCATGGCAAATACCATTGTAATGGTATGTCAGATGTCCCGAATATTTATGACACTGTTTCCTAGTGAACACAGAACAACTTTTTTATGATCAATGTTGACAGTGAATTATTTTCTTGCAGAGAAAATGTATGTCCAGCGAAAATTTTACAAGAGACAAAAAAATTTCAGAAAAAAAGCAGGTTGCAGCAGAAAAACAAAAGTCATTTATACGGGGAGTAACAAAGATTCGAACTTTCAAAACACTCTAATTTTTTTATTATTGTTGATCCCAAAATTCGTGAAAATAGATACAGGCCTTCAAAGATTATTTCGAAAAACTTGGAAAAAATCATATTAAATTGAAAGCTTGAGAGCCCCGTAGCAAAATGAAGCAACATTGAATATAGGTAAGTTCGCCTGAATCGCCTTATTTTTGATTGAGGTGTTTGCGGTTACTCGTTGTACAGTCATTTCAGGGACACCCTGTACAATATACACACAACATCAGGTCTTGAACCCCCTTGATATTTTACAAATCAGGTCATTTGGAAGTTAAATGGGAAATGTTTCGACAAATACTTATTTTGCGATACAGTTAGAGGAAAGAAAGTGTGTAACCGGGTAAAAAAATTTATTTGCGTGGAAAAGCGCTTTCGGTGGTTAGACCATCTTCAGTGCTACCCAATTTTTATCAGAAATACCTTGTTAATATTATCAGTTGTGAAGAAAATTAACTTACATGTCAATGAATAGAATCTTATCCGATGGATTATTGGACAATAACACGACGGTGACGATAAAACAGTTATGCACGCAGAAAGTATTAAAGTTGTGAAATCACAGTGACTAACATTTAAACACTCAACAGTTAAACACTTTCGAAACACAAGATGAAGATGACTTTTAAAATGTTGGTTAGAATTTTGAATATAGACAATAATTTGATGATAAGCGGCATGAGATGATGTGCACAAAACCATATCTACATTTGATCGATTTGTAAATTGGCAACCATGATGAAGTCTTGGTTGCGAATGTAATTATAATCATTGATTGATTGTCGTTACCTGAAGGAAGTTTTTCCTGAGCCGTCTGTGTATGGGCACGAATGGTCTGTTCAGGTTTACTTGGGTATTCAGACATTTGTTGTTGGTCACCAATTCCCTCATTATTCCCAGATCTTCCAAGAAATCCAGTTTCATAAAATTTCTGTTTCTCACTGGAACTAGAAATTGTGTTCCTGGACGAGCTGAAGTTATGTTTGGTGTATTTGAGATGGTGGCCAAAATGGGATTTGTTGGGGTTCTTCATGTGCTCTTTAATCCGGGTTTCTAGAGGTGTACAAGTCCGCCCAACGTAAGTCGTTTCACATTCCGAACAACCCAGTTTGTAGGTTTGTACACTTCACTCTTCTGTAGCTTGTCAATTTTGTCCTTATTGTTCGTTAGTAAAGAACCGAGATTGTGTTCAGTCCTATTTGATATAAAAATGTCTGGCAATTTGTCTCGAAAAGTTTTTGAGATCTTGTGGCTAGTCGAATGGTGAATAAATGGGAGAGAAATGTATTTGCTTTTGTTTTGGTTCGGAACAGGTTGAGTATGAGTTTGTGAGAGGGTATTCCGCACCTTCTGGATTCTCATGTCTATGAGTTCATTGCTATAGCCGTTGTTCCTGGCGATAGTTTTAAAAGTGTCTACCTCTTTTTTGTAATCATCCTGTATGAGTGGAGTTCCGAGCAGGCGGTGGATGTGTGAGTTGAATGCTGCACTTTTGTGTTGAAAGGGACGATTTGAACTACTGTGAATCACATGATCTGTCTGAGTGGATTTTCTGTAAATTTGGTAAAGTAGTCTTTTGTCCTCTATATTAATCGTAGGGTCTAAAAAGTTGATTTTTTTGTCTATCTTCTGTACCAAAGTAATTTTAATGTTGAGATGGCTCTGGTTGACTTGTCTCAGGATTTGTTGAGCTTCTACAGTGTGACCCATTTGTTTTGGGAACACCCTGATAAAAAGTTTATTTCTCAACTGATTTGGTTCGTTTTTTTTTTGGATTGTAGAGCTCGAAAAATTGTATATTCTTGGCAAAAAGTGACCTTCGCCATTTTGACTTCAAGGCCTACTATGTTAGTTTTTAAGAGCAAAATTTCAGGAAACCATATTAGCGATTTTTTTAGAAAAAATCTGTGTGCGCCACTGGATTCAGCATCCTTCAACCGAAAATATCAAGTTGAAAAAAATCAAAAATTCGCACTTTAACAATCTTTGATTCTATCAAAAGAAATGATAAATGCATTGAAGTTGATGGTGGTTTGGTAGAAGTTACAAATTTTTAGTTTTATGTCATTTTTATTTGTTTTGATAGAATCAAAGATTGTTAAAGTGCAAATTTTCAATTTTTTTCAACTTGATATTTTCGGTTGAAAATTTGTATAGACCCGTTTTAAAGGATGCTGAATCCAGTGGCACACACAGATTTTTTCTAAAAAATCGCTAATATGGTTTCCTGAAATTTTGCTCTTAATAACTAACATAGTAGGCCTTGAAGTCAAAATGGCGAAGGTCACTTTTTGCCAAGAATATACAATTTTTCGAGCTCTACAATCCAAAAAAAAAACGAACCAAATCGGTTAAGAAATAAACTTTTTATCAGGGTGTTCCCAAAACAAATGGGTCACACTGTATATCGTTGCCTTTTATCAAGAGAAAGCAGTCGTCCACATACACAAAATAGTGTTTTATTTGAGGTATATTGACTATATGATGTGCCCCTAAGTGGTGCATGAAAAGGTCGGCTGAGAAGTGAGATAAGCAGGTGCCCATTGTGAGGCCGTCTAGTTGTCGATAGAACTGACCATTGAAAAGGACAAAATGCTTGCCCATACACAGACGGCTCAGGATAAACTCTCTTTAAGTAACGACAATGATTATAATTACATTCGCAACCAAGCCTTCACCATGGTTACCAATTTACGAATCGATCAAATGTAGATATGGTTTTGTGCACATCATCTCATGCCGCTTATCATCAAATTACTGTTTATATCCAAAATTCTAACCAACATTTTAAAAGTCATCTTCATCTTTTGTCTCGAAAGTGTTTTCGTGCTGAGTGTTTAAATGTTAGTCACTGTAATTTCACAACTTCAATACTTTGTGCGTGTATAACTATTTTATCGTCACCGTCATGTTATTGTCCAATAATCCACCGAATAAGATCCTATTCATTGACATGTAAGTTGAATTTATTAACAAGGTATTTCTGATAAATATTAGGTAGCACTGAAGATGCTCTTACCACCGAAAGCGCTTTGCTAAGCAAATAAAATTTTTACCCGGTTACACACTTTCTTTCCTCTAATATATGATGTGTTGAAAAAAAGACATTTTATGCCCTACAAATTTTTTTACTGTAACTATGAGCCAAAAATGTTTATATTTTTATCCTTCGTCATGGATTTCACTTGATGCATGAACTCATCAATACTTAGATAATCTCTAATCCAAATTGTAGTTTTCTATGTCGTATTGAGGATACAACAGCTGAAGTGTACATACAATAATAATTTATTAATCGCATGGATTGGCACTTGGCATGAAATATCTGGACCTGGTGCCAGATTCAATATATTATATATTTTTGATTTGCTTTTCATATTGCCTCAGAAGACAACGTTCAGGCTGACCTGAGATATAGAACCATACATAAAGAAATAGAATGAAGATCACAGATAAATTTCAAACCGAGTTTCAAACCTTTCCCTGGTATCAGAAAGTTTATTTGGCGAAAAGTTCCAAAACCAATATTATAAAAAATATACTTTTTCTTGATAAATTATTTTTTCTTGTAACTCTTCTCAATAGAACTTATTAACAATGCTGAAAATTGTGTATAACAATTTATTTAGCTGAACCATTTTTGTTCTCACGGTTCCCAATGTCTTGGTTTTTTCTGACTTGTCAATTTGATTATGAAGCTTCTTCTTTCGGACCCTCAACAACCACTGTTCATTTTGAGCGAACGGAAAAAGAGAAATTGGAATTATTGATAAAGTCAAATTCAAACAACTGAGTTGATCACAGCGTTATCTCATTTCATCTTTTCTTTTCAAGGATCATCCCGGAATCTCTGTTCTTGAGACTTGGGAGGGTCATGTTAATGTTTTTTGTTTTAAACTTATGGAAAGTCGTATCACGAGGTATCTTCAAAGCCGATGCATTCAGAATATTCTGATGGTATTTTGAAAAAACAGAGTGTCCGGAAATGATGAGCAGAAAAATCAGGGGAGAATTCCAGAGCAAAATTGAATGGTACCTTTTCATATAATTTTTTTTTGTACTTTTTGCCACGCTGGTAATATTTTGACAAAATCTTATATCTGGGGCTTTATCGGGACGAAGAATACAAATCTGTCCATCGTTTTTGTGCTACGCTGTATGCGACTTTTGAGTAAATATTTTTATTACACTAACATTTTGACATAAAAGAGGTATACCTCTCTTTTTTCAATAAATCCAACCGTTTTCGAGAAAAACGCCAAAATAACTTTGCTTGCATGTCATCAATGCGAAATCATTCTAATTCATTTTCAACCTCGAACATAGCATACTTTGCGCTTTAAGTTACCGTGGATACAAGTTTGGGAAAAATTAGATCTGACAGTTAGAAATTTTGTTTAATTTTTTGTATTGATCATTGTCACCATCAGCGTAACAAAAATATTTTCCCAAAAAAACAGTAACTATCAAAACTAATTCCCCCTGAACTTTTCTTTACGGCAATTATAGCGCATGTTTCCAAACCATGCTATGTTTTTGGTTGAAAATAAATTAAAATGATCTTGTATTCATCACATGAAAGCAAAGATATATTAGCGTTTATCTCAAAAACGGTAATATTAATCGAAACAAAAGAAGTGTAATTTTTTCATGCCAAAAGGTCGGGAGAATAAAAATATCAACTCAAAAGTCGCATACAGTGTATCACAAAAAAGTTGGGATCATTCAAATCAACGTATAAAATTGTATGTCCTCTACTCAATGCGAAAAAACTGTGGAAAAAACTTATTCCTCTTTCCGTTAATGCCCCAGATACAAGATTTCGTCAAAATATAGTTTACATATGTATGTCAGACAATATCAAATATACAGCTAGAAAGAAAAACTCATAAGCTGGATTCATAAAATATTAGCACAAAATTCACTTACATACATATTAAAATCTAATTTCCATAAACTCGTCTAATGAGTAAAAACAATAACTTATTAAAATGGACTTGACTGTCGTATAAAATTTATTTACTGCTGGTAACACATTGAACAGCTTGATAGCTCAGTATCTGGCTGCATTCTGGCACCTTCCAAGACGCCAGTAGAGTGGAACGAAAATTGTTCTATTTCTAGTATCATGATCATGCACATTATCATGTGTTAAATAAATGTTGCTTTTCATTATACAGGATGTCTGAGAACGGTATTTACAAAATCTTACCACAAAGTCCTGATGTCAAAATGAGCCGGTTTCAAGCAACTTACCTTTTTCCAAAATTGCTCCGTTTCCAAAATACAGGGTGGCAAAGTTAAAAACTAGAAATCGAATTTTTCAAAATGTGTTAATATTTTTCAACGTATTACTTTGAAAATTGGTACACGGGGTGTTTTAAATATGCGAAACCTATATATGGATACCTTCTCATTGTGGTGGTTAGAGGGCGCTGTACACAATATTTATTTATTTTTAAATTATCATTTACGAACTTTTAGTCTTAAAATGTGCTCTTGCTATAACCCCAAATAGATTCAAATTTTGCATCCTAAAAAAACCCCGGGTACCAATTTTCAAAGTATAAGTTGAAAAATATTCACATAATTTGAAGAATTCGATTTTTATTGCTTAACTTCGTCACCCTGTATCTTGGAGACGCAAAAATTTCGAACTGAGATAAGTTACTTCAAATAGGCTTATTTTGACCTCAGGCATATGTGTTGAGGTTTTGTGAAGGCCTTTTACAGTACAGGCCTGTATATGGTTGGTTTTCAAAAATATATAGACGTGGCAGTATTAGAAGTTGACAATGCTCAAAGGCCTCCCTACAATCATCCCGGTAACACATACCAGTCAGTACCCTAAAAGCTAATCTCTGCAGTGCAGACAATCCATGCGCCCCGGATGAGTGACCCCATGCCAAGATTCTATGGGATAAATGTGCCTGAACGAGGGCAAAATGGGCAGTTCGCTGAATCTCATACGATACACTATTCGATAGGCCCCTAAGAACATATACCCTTGGACACTTTCGCACCAACTTTTGTTGTATGAGGTCTCCATTGTAATTTAGTATCCAAGGTTACTCCAAGAAATTCTGCCTCAGTTATGCCCTTCCACTCATTCAGTGGACGCATTGCAAATCTGCTAGATCTTTTTTTCATTCAATAGCAGCCTGTTTGTACAGAACCAGAGTTCTGTGCGTCCCTAGATTCTAAAAAAATCGAACGTTACAGTTGCAGGCAAATAATTTATGTATATTAGAAATTTGATTGGTGCCAGTATTGAGCCCTGAGACACACCTACATCTATCACTTCCTCCGCCGATGTCAAACCCCCAGCTATTCCATCTGGCGTCTTTTTTCTAAATAAGATTCTATTGAGTCTACACTTTTCTTATCAAAATCTTAAGCATAAAGTTTTTGAAACAGGATGTTCGAAGGACTTACTCAGGTCACAGAACAGGGCTGCCTTACAGTGCTTCTGCCTTTGCAAAATCCAAATTGGTGTTCTGTGAACAGCATTCCACTCTCAAAGTAATCAACTA
Source organism: Orchestes rusci (assembly GCA_958502075.1). Lineage (NCBI taxonomy): Eukaryota > Metazoa > Arthropoda > Insecta > Coleoptera > Curculionidae > Orchestes > Orchestes rusci. The sequence goes on from OY293306.1 coordinate 13,237,870, forward strand.
CCATGCCATACATTTTTCAAATTTTTGATTTTAAAGGCAACAATAATATTTGTCTATAATTTTCCGCCCTATTAATATCACCATTTTTGAAAATTGGTGTACCTAACTTTTGCCACCCTCAAGACATCAGGAAATGTACTCTTTTGAAGACAAATATTCATTAATTTCGTGAGCGCTATAACCGTTAGATTTTTCATAGACTTGACTAGTTTAACATTTTACCCATATTTATATATCTCTGCTGTTCTTATTTTCCAAGCTCAGGATACTGTCTCGACTTCATTAAAATTTATTGCTCTAGAAGAAAATGCATCAGAGTTTACCAAGTTTGGCTTTATGTGATTGGTAGGATCTGTTTTTGTTTTGAGTATGGTTTTTATTATATCTTCTGCGATTGAAAAGAAAAATTTATTGAAGTCATCAGGAAACGGCCTTGTATAACGTGCACGCCCACTTTCTTTTTTATTTTTGTTTATAATGTGGAAGTCATCTGTGAACTTTTGTAGGATTATTAAAATATTTTATGTGATTGTCCATTCGATTCGATTTTGACTTTTTTGATTTGTCTTTCATAAGCTGCTCTGTATTGGTTATATTCTTGAGTACTCACGCAGTTGTACTGGTTTCTTGGTTCCCGAAGAAAAACTAGCTTGTCACGCATAATCTCAAAGTTATTACTAAACCAAGGTATAATAGTTGACTCATCTGATCGGTATCTGTAGGTTTTTTCAGTAAACAAGAAAACGTATGCCTTTTCTAGGGTTGGAATAAATTGATAAAAAGAGCTTTGACCATGTTGCGTTATGAGTCTGAATGTTTTCCTATCTTAAAATTATAGAATTCATAAAATCAAGACCTGACTAGCTGTCTCCGCTAATTTGATACACCCACATCAACAGCATCATGAGTACATACCAAGAAAAGTGTGTTGGCAAAAATGTTACCAAGACAAACCTAAAGTTTACTCAAAAGATCACAGAGCTGCATAGTGCTCGTATCTGTGTTGTTGAAATGAACATTGAAATCTCCGGCTATTATCAACTTTGCAGCAGTGGGTAAGTTTGACAATATTTGCTCCACTGATTGCAAGAAGGGGCCAAAAGAACCCGATGGTGGCCTGTTAATGTTCAAAATATAACAGTTTGTTCGCTCAAAGTGTACACAACAAAACTCGATACATTTCGTACGCTTTAAAACATTAAGGGGTCTATATTTAGATCACAGAATGATAGGCAGTCTTTTAAAAAAATTGCAGGACCTTCACCAACAGTATGCTGTCTGCAGGAATAGCTTCCCAGTTGGTAGCCCTGCATTCTTATAGATTGAAGTTCATCCTCTGCCATCCAGTGCTCAGTTAGACATAGAACATCGACAGACCTGTCAGCTAAAAAGGCCTCTAGCTCATCGCACTTCTTTTTCAAAGAGCGGACATTCAAGTGGAAGACTGTCATTTTCTCTCTTAAACTTTGGTGTTCCTATTGTTCCCTTGCTTGGGCGCTGAAGGTTTCGAAATTGATTGATGACTATAACTTTAGGTCACAAATCTGCACACATATTTATCAACCTTCTCGTGAGGCATTGTTAACTTGAACGAGCTGTAGAATTTCTGTTTTTAAGTTTTCATTTTATCACAGGATACAGCGGGACTCAAATCTTGTCCCTTTAAAAACGCTTATATTTCATCGGTGATGACTTCTGATCCCAGTCCAGAGTCTAGACAGAAATAACGATCTATTTTTTTCACTACTGGTTTATTTGCTCCCTTGGCATGCCTCTGTCTGTGAATTTGGTTTGAAAGGCTCTTGAGACGTCGGTGTTGACGTTGACGCAGGCGCCGCTGAACAAGGACTAGATGACAAGCCAGGGTATTGGTTATGAATAACTTTTTTTCCCGCTTTCAGTTTTTTCTCCAGGGTAGTTACTTTTCCCATCAGGAAATCATTGTTTTCCTCCAGTATCATGTTCTAACTTCGCAAGTCCTCCACCAAAATACGAAGAACATTTGCGGTTTCATGGGCACACACGGCACTTTTTAATTTCGCTGCTTGTCGCAAACATGCACTTCTCACACTTCGACTCACTTCTTACTTCCTTATTACAGTGGAAACATGTCTTTCTCGCTTTTTTAAGAGCAGCGTCGGAATCGAGCTTCTCATCCGACGCCATCTTCACATAATAACTTCACTTGAAAAATGTTTGTTTCATCTTATGATTTATTGATATATGTATTGTCTTCGATATTCATTGGTTATTGGTTCTCGATTATTTGGAGAGTGGTGTTACTTGCCATGATATCAGACTGCCAACAATTCAACACGCATTAACTTACATTTGCACTTTTCTTCTTTTGCAGTCACTTATCATCATAAAGTTATTTTGTGCGAATTGAACGGTTCCATTGGATTTTTCTGAAAATTGAAGGGATGAATAAGTATCGACAATATTAATTGGAAATAACTTTCTGGAACAAGTCTTTTGCAATACTCATTCACAATTCAGTGGACATCTTGAAAAGGTGTTTTTGCTCCGAATTACCCTTGGACGCTAATTACTTCCCCAATTATTTTCATTCGATTCCCTTGATAGATAGCGGCGGAGTTCATAAAGCTCTGTGGAAAACAGTATAAAGACGGCACTGGCCAATTGATCATGTTCTATCGGCTGCCGCTTCAGTCTTCGTATTCTATGATCCGTGAACAGCGCGTGACGCTTGTTATTGCTGCCGTCTTTTCATCTGTACCGACTGAGAATGACATAGGATAAAACGTTGTCGATATTTTATATGTTGTCTGCTATAAAATGCAATGTATTGCAGCATATCGGAAATAATCCGAGCAGAAAAGGTTGAAGGCTTGACACTACGAACAACGATTTGCAGTCTGTTTTTATTCGATGGAGATCGTAATTTTACAAGCGATGCGTTTTTCTTTCATAGAAGAACATGAGCTATATTTGTTCCAATCGAATATCTATGAGATATCATTTAGCTTCAAGTGTGCCTAGTTGTCTTTTGCATAGATCTTGAGTCTCTATGTTATACATATATTATGTCTGCGGAGATCACAGCAGATTTTTACTAGAAACATACTATAAATGCTTGATAAAATATGCGACATATAAAAAACAATAGACCTGAAAAATCTTATTCATGAAAGTCTTATTCTGGCAATAGCTACCTACCCAGTATTCAAGCTTCAAATCCTACTAAGGTTAAGATATATTGATAATAATAGATTCAATGATGAGTTACGACATGATTTCATTTCGAATGTTTCAAAATAAGCCACGACCTCCAGATCATGTTGAGTATCAAAAACAAAATTTTGACACCTCAATAAGTTTCTTCAGAATCCACATCGTTGATAATATGGTATGACCAAGACAATTGTGTGGACTTAATTTTTCAGTAGAAAACCAATGTGAAACCAGGACAGGGACACAGGGCAGCTTTGATACGTTGAGTTTAATCAACATGGTCCAAACAATAAAAAAAAGAATTAAAGAATATGGAGGGATTTGCAGGACACCAGGTCCTGGGCTCAATGACAGATTACCATTAAACTTAAGATAAAGCGATAGTTAGTTATACATACACAATTCATTTCTCATGGCCATAAAAGTAAAAGAAGAAGCAAATATCTCTGCTTGTTCAAATATTGAGACAGAAGAAGAGTGGTGGGGAGCAGTCAGAAATTTTAGGCCTCTCATTTCTGACTGCTCCCCACCACTCTTCTCCTGTCTCAATTCACACCAGTCACGAAAATTTTCACGTACTGTTCAAATCTTGGCAGAAGTAGTGGGCAAAATTAAGTATTCAGACATAGCTCACAGATGTGGCAGAGAACACTATTACAGAGATACGAAAACAAGTGAAGGTTGGTGATGTTAGCATATAATCACGTCTCGACCTGAATAAACTGATATTTATTTGCGAGTATATAGTATCACCTGATGAAATAATCTTTGAGTTATAAAAAGAGACGCATTTATAAGCCCAGAAATACAGGGTAAAATCCCAGATACATATCTAAAGCGGACTGAAACTCGTCTCAATCATCAAGTCAAGCTGAGCAAGTTTACGTTAGCCAGCGGTTTGCGAAGCCCCAGAGTGATAACTATGCTCATCTTTTTGTGATAACTGGATCAAGTGACACATGATAATTGGTTTTTGGTCTACACTCTCTCAGTGCTAGTAGACCGCCAGAATAAAGACATATTTTGCTGCCTGATTTTCTCGTCACTGAGATTTTAACCACTGAAAATAATATCTTTGTTGAGGTCAAAATATCAAAATTTGGCGAAAACGAAGAAAGGTACGAAAAATTCTAAAAGATGAAAAAGTTGATTTTCCAGTCCGGTCGTTTCATCTGAAATAAAATATACAATGTCCAGAGATTCAGTGACCCAGTTTTTTTTTTAATAATAGATCCGATTTTTTTCTTAACCTTCAACACCCTGAATCTCGAAAATCAGACCATTCTGTATACATCTTCATAGAATCTTTTGTACTCGAATTTGGTTCAAGAATGCGTATTTCAAATCACCAGCATTCAATATGTAACATCCTGTATAAAGTGCGTACAAACACACATTTTTTCTTTGTGAGGATGTGTTGGAGATGGCATTCCCTTTGTTTAACGAGTTTTCAACTTTTTTCCCGCTGGATTTTAACGAGTATTTAACTGGAGACTGCAAACGAGTCTAAGCCTACGATCTTCCCAGCGATGATGCGTCGAACTATCAAGCGTCAAATGGTTGAGTGTATCCGTAGCATCGTCTAGAAACGGTTTTATAGTAACGTTTAGCTGATTTGCAGAGTGAACGGGGGGTGAGCATGTCTGACATAGGTCGTGACCTATCCTTGCTACAACAAAAATGAGAACGGGAAAAATTTGCTTCACTGTTTCGAAGAAACATTGCTTCGACTGGAGCCAATCGATAATTATTGGTGACAATGAACGGTGCTCCTGTTCTCTGTGGGAGGCTGGTTGTTGAAAACCTAAATCCCAATTAACACACGAATGTAAATTGAACATTTTAAAAAGTAGTGACACCATCAGAAAAATGAGTTGATATAATACGTACATTCAACTTGAAAATGTCGCAGATTTCAACGTTCTGCATAACCATATTGTCAACGTTTAACTCTCGTCAAAACAAAACCAAAATTTGACGTTTTTTATTCAACGTTCTAAATAACCAGACTATCAACGTCTGATTCTGGTATAAATGAGACCAGAATTTAACGTTTTTGCGACATTGATTTCAGACGTTAGATATAAATTTCTCAATCATCATTTTTTATTTTTTGTCATAGTTCTTCGTCGTCATTGCGGTTGGTGAATGAATATTCCATTATGCGACCTGCCACATCACTCCCTTCAAGCCCAAACCACAAATGATGCTAGTTACTAGTCTTCTGATATACAGGGTGTTAAATAATGGTATGTCATAATTTTAAGGGGGAGTTGCTGGATAAATTTCAAGTCGAAAAGGTAATATAAAGTTTGGTCTTAAAATGCCTGGTTTTTAAGATACAGGGAATTAAAGATTTATTTTATTATCAGATTTTAATACATTTTTCAAAGAAGGTGAACTGATTTTGCCACAGGATATTATGGTATAGGAACACGCTTTTTTGTTTTTTTTTCTTTAGACTCAAGTTTATATGACCTTTTCGACTTAAAATGTATCCAGGAAATCCCCCTTGAAATTATGACATACCATTATGTGGAAAATTCAATATTGGTAGCAAATTGGAAACATTTCTGAATTCACATTTGTTTGTAGAACATCATGATACGATACAATAAACTGAACTCCACTCTTGAACAATTAATATGTCGTCTCTCACTGATGTAAGCTATCATACTACGACTGGTCAGCCGCAAAGATAAATATATTAAATGGGCCGGACAGTGAAAATGGACTTGAGCGTGGTTTCAAGTGCACGTTTTGAAAACATTTGGATGAACGTTTTAAAAGCGTGTGGCGCGGCTTAAGATATCACTTATCACTTTACTCAGACGATTAAGCGTTTATTAAACATACAATTCAACGGCAGGAGCTCCAAGTTTTTCATTGATGGTAGTTCTACGTTGAAGCAACGTTTCCAAAAGTTGTTAGATTTCTGAGTTTTTTTAACGTTATCGTAACGTGAAAAACCAAAGCTTTAAGGTTTATCATGTCGGAATAGCATTATCAAAACGTTGTCCACCACCGTTGTTTCTTCAAACATAATGTTAATTTTTTATACCAGTTAGTAACCAATGATACGTAAATTAAACGTTATAAAAACGAAGGTGTGTTTATTGTGAAGGTTCAGACAAAAGAAGCAAGATCCTTGAACAAAATTTTCTTTGGATCACCAAAGATTAAATCCAAATCAACTAGAAACTCGGATCCAAAAGGACGTCATTCACACCCTAATGGTATTGGCACGGGCGCGGAATAAACCAGAGCAGGGCGAAACACACTCACCAAAAATATCAGGGGAACGATAAACTCAGGAATCATTTTGTGGATTGGAAATCGCCGTTCGCCGTTACCGCTGACGTTTTTGACTTTCGAGATAAGCATATGGACGCGCCTGCATACATTTATAGCACGCCATAGGCCGTTGGCGCAACGCTCGAGATGGTTTATCTTCAAAATAAAAACTCCCAGAAGAAGCAAAAGTTAACTATTATAAGGGAAAACTACATGAAGGATATAATTGATCACCAATAATAAAACAAAATGTAGGGAGATAGCAGAAATAGCACATATGGATTCATGATCAAAGGAAAAAAGAAATAGCAGATAAAATGAAAGAATATTTCTCTCAAGTAGTTCGTGAATTGGCAAACCAAATCACAAAGCCAAAAATATCTGCATCAAGACAGAAAATTATTCATTCTATATTTTTGGAACCAACCGACGAGAATGAGATATCGTGTGTATAATATACATGGTGCCCGGAAATGATGAGCAAAAAACTCAGGTGTGAATGCAAAACAAAAAATAAATGCTACCGCTTCCTATAATATTTTTTCGAAAATTAATTATTGACGGAGTTACAGGGTGTTCAAGTTGCATTTTATTTGCAGTTTTTTTGCAATAGACCGATTCCATGTGACGTAGAAAACATCTGATTCCTGAAAAGCATGTTACACGTTTACGTAATTTTCTTTTTTGAAGTTAAAAGTTTTAGGTTGAAGTCGCCAAGGTTTTCAAAGTCACGCTTACGCCAAATTCAATGTAGTTGGAAGCATATCATGCTCGTTTGCCAAGCAAGAATTTGACAGTTCCACTTCGAAATTGAATTGAATGTAACTCAGGCATAACTTCAACCTCAAATTCTCAAATATGTCACAATGGTTTTGGTGTGTCACTTTCAGGAATCAGGACCCGTATTCCGTGTACCTGTGGAACTCTAGCAACATGTCGCTTTCCCATCATTTTACACAGATAGCGTCGTGTTGCTATGGAATTCCACAGTACACGGAATCTCGCCCCAGCTGAGATTCGTGACGTACTTGGAAACGATCTATATCTTTTGCCACACTCATGATATTTTGCCGAAATCTCGTATTTGGGAATTTATCTGGATGAGCAATTCAAATTTGCCCCCCGTTTTCTCGCATGTTGTAGAGGGCGCCACATACGAGCCTATACTTTGATTTGAATGGTCTCAATTGTTTGTGATACACTGTACGTTAAATTTGACCAAATATTTTTATTCTCTCGACGTTTTGACATAAGAAAGGAATACTTTTGCGATAAATCTAAATGTTTTTGAGAAAAACGCTAAAATAACTTTGCTTGCATGTAATGAATACGAAATCATTTCAATTAATCTTATCTTAATTATAGCATGCTTTGTGCTATAGTTGCCGTAGAAACAAGTTCCGGAAAAATTAGTTTTAAAAGTTGGTAGCTTTTTAAAAATTTGTTGTTACGCTGTTGGTAGTCAATGACAAAAATACTAAAAATGAAAAAAATATAAAAAATGTGAACAATAACCGACTTTCAATACTAATTCTAATCAAATTTATGTTTACCGAACTTATAGCGCATGATTCGAAAGCATGCTATGTTTATAGTTGAAAATGAGTTGAAATAATTTCATATTCATCACATGCATAAGCAAAGTTATTTCAGGGTATTTCTCGAAATTAGATTTATCGAAACAAAAGTGGTATATCTTCTTTATGTCAAGAGGTTGAGGAAATCAGAATATTCACTCAAAAGTCGCGTACAATATAGCAAAAAAGAGTAAGGACCATTCAAATCAAAGTATAGGTTCGTATGTGGCGCCCTCAACAAAATACAAAACAACGGTTGGCAATTTTGAATTCCTTATTCCGGAAAAGCCCCAAATACGAAATTTCGTCAAAATATTATGAGGGGGGCAAAAGGCATGGCCAAAAAACTGCAAATAAAATTTGAGTTTAAAAGCTTAACACCCTGTAACTCCGTAATCGATTTCCAAAAAAATGGAAGCATTTATTTTCGGTCTATGTAGAATGCTTCTCTGATTTTTTCTGCTCATCATTTCTGGACACTCTGTATAAAGTGGCGCCGCAAAAAAAGCTTTCTAGATCTATTTAAATAGGGGTAGATAAGTGTTTCTTCTTCTGCCAGTTACGTACTCCGGCACTGCTATCATGTATAATATGGTCATTGAAAAACAATAAAACTCCTGGCTATGACAACAACAGTGCAGAATTCCATCCATCGTTTATCCTCTGGATCATTTGATAAATGGAGCTCTGAAAGCGGGTCAGTTTCCTGATTGTTTGAAAAAGGAGTTCTCACGCCAATCTATAAAAAAGGTGTTTCAAAAGACAAAAATAAATATAAGCCAATAACTATGATCTCATGTCTGTCCAAAGTCCTTGAGAAAGTCATAAAGACCAGACTTTATTGATAAGCACAAACTGTTGTTACAAAAACAATTTGGTTTCCAAGAAAAAGTATCTATTGATGACGCTGTTATACAGTGCGACTCTAAAAGTTCCTCCCCCCCTTATTTTTAATGTGTGCACCAAAAATTTTGAAGTTTGGCATACTTTAATTACTGTCGAAATACTACTTTTTGATGTTACTGACGTACTTTTAGTATTCAAGATGGCGGCTGGGCGCCATTTTGAAACATTTTTTTCAAATGGAAAGGGGGGTCGTGTGACACATCATTCGAAAGGTCTTATCGAGTGGATTATTGTGTGAAACTATATTTGAGAAAGAAAATACTAACCCCAGTGATGAATCATACCAGAAGAGCAGATTACTATAGCACCCTATCGATCACGATTACAATACAAGACTTAAGTTGAGAGTGAATACAACCACCTTGGAATTAAACAAAAAACTATCGCGAAAATCATACTGGTTCTTGGCACCGTACATGTATCGTCTTCCACCTGCGTCAGTGAAAAACTCACATGGTTCAAATTGTTTCAAGAAAAACCTGAAGATCTGGTTATTATCTCAATCGAGACAAGTTATTCATGATAATATGATGGAACTAAATCATTAAGATACTTGTAGGAATGCTTATGTATATGTATTTATCTTATATTTTTCGTATACGGAATTCACATTGTTTACCTTATTTTAGAGTTTTTTTCAAGTTATAATAGTTGTATGGAGTATGCGTGGGAAGGAATGCCTCAGACAAGTCTTTTGATCTCTGAGGTTGTATCTTTCCGATCTCTTTTTCCATTTTGTGTATTTTAACAATTTTATATAGCTGTTTCTTACTCTGATTAAAATACAGGGTGGCCCAACGAAAAGGTCCCACCCTTATTTATGACTTTCCTGGTATATTTTGGTAAAAACGCTCGGACACGTCGATTTTTATTTTTAGGAGGACGTCTTTTCGTGTATGACTGTATAGTACAGGGTGTTACAAAAATAAGATATCGCATTACACTTGACATTTTTAAATGGAAACCCCCAATTTTTTTTCTATTTTTGGATCCTCCATGGAGTTTTGAGTAACTTTTGTAAAATACAGTTAATACCTATCTTCAACCGTTTATTTAAAAAATTTAAACAAAAATTAATTACTTAGCTCTAATGTGTCAAAAAGTTCAATGTGGTCATAAATGTTATAAGTGGTGTCCGTTTACCTCCATGCAATAATAAAGATTTTGCTCAAATCTATTCCTAACATTTTCACACATTTCTGGAGTAATTTGTCTGCATTCCGCCGTGATCCGCTCCCGAAGATCTTGGATGGACTCTGGCTTCGTACTTAAAACCTTACTTTTTCAATGTCTCCAAAGAAAGTAATCTGATAGACTCAAGTCCGGAGACCTTGGTGGCCACTCAATGGGGCCGCGCCGTCCGATCCACTGATTTGGGAAATGAGTGTCCAAAAACTGTCGTACTGGAGCTACAAAGTGCGGTGGTGCACCATCTTGTTGGAAATGAAGAACATTTTTATTAAAATTAACCACTTTTTCAATTATTTTGGTTATTCGTGGCTCTATTGTATTTTCCAACATGTCCAACATGCTGAATTTCTTGCTGGTATCCGTTATTATCATTTTTTTCCGTTCGATTTATTATCATCAGTATTAAATTAAATGAGGTTAATTTTATGAAAAATTCAAATATCTATAAACTGTATTATACAAAAGTTACTAAAAACTTCATGGAGAATCCAAAAATAGAAAAAAAATTGGGGGTTTCCATTTAAAAATGTCAAGTGTAATGCGATATCTTATTTTTGGAACACCCTGTATTATACAGTCATACACGAAAAGACGTCCCCCTAAAAATAAAAATTGACGGCTCCGAGCGTTTTTCCCAAAATATACCAGGAAAGTCAGAAATAAGCTTCATTGCGATCTATAGCGATCTTTGATGTTCGGCGATGGGAGTTCAAAGCTTTCAATACAGCCTGTGTATCCCAGAGAATGTAGATGTTCTGGTTATTGCAGCCCAGTCTAGCTATCTCTTGTGCACATGCTTGATTTTCGCTTCTTACACAGTTGTAGTGTACTCTCGAGTGATACTTAGGCTTGTGCAGAGTTCATTGGCATCCGTCAGCTTCTAGGAAACTCATATGCCAAGTGTTCAGATAATATTTTCAAAACCAATCCACTTTTGCGAAATACTTTCTCATAAACTGGAAGGCAAGCGTTACAGTTATTATTTCAAAACAACATTTGGGTTTTTTGCGCAACACATAGAAAATGTGGTATATGTCGTTGAGAAGTACTTACCAGATTGTTGGGGATGTTTTAAAGCCTTACCATGAGGAGAAAGATAAACATCAGATACAGATATTTTGTAAGGCTTGTAAGCTCTCTATCTCCGATTTGCCCAGCAATAAGTTAGAGTTATTTAAAAATCAAAGCGATGGACCTGGTGGAATGACGAAAATTACCATTTTCATAATAATTTCTCCATGCTTAGAAAAAGATATTCATTAGTGGATTACTCATTTGAGATGTTCAAACTCTATAATATCATCTCCTTCTAGACAGGTACTGTTTGATAGTGTTCATGATTTCTCGCGATCGAGTTGTGTTGTTTGTGGCTGCAAAGTGTCGCAGGGTTTTTGGAATTTCGAAAATCATTGGCTTCATCAAAATTCCTTGGATGGCAGCTTCTCAGCAGCGCCGGCTTACGTGTCTTTTGCGCCCACTGCTACCTACCAAACAAACAACATAAAGAAGGTTCACTCTACGTGAAGAAGCATCATCAAAAGCATCAAAAGACAGCCCGACGAGTCATTCGAGAGCACATCATTTTCTTAGCATCGAACATACGTGCCGATAATTGAGAATCACGAGAAAGCGCTTTACGAGGGTTACTTCATAAGTTCTGTGATAAATAACTGCTGTGAGGATAATTTATGAGGTGTGGTTTTTTCGTTTTATTGCAGATCTCATATTATTTTGGATTGATAGGGGTTGCGTATCGGAAATGCTGATGAATAATTGAGGATTTTGTTTGATGAATGATTTCCGCGGATGATTTGAAGATCGAAAAGTGACATTTATTTAGATTTTCTCTATAATCTGTGATTGGGTAGGTAGATATATATTTTTTTTGTCGAATAACATGATGAAAACGATAATTTTTCTGATTGTAACTTTTTGATTGGAATCATCAAAAAGCAAAAGATGCGAAAGGGCCGTAAAAATGTTGTTTTCAGAGTCCCTTGGCTTGTTTGATGAAAAAACTTTGGCAAATTTGATGAATGAATCTTGTTGGACGAACACTTTAAGTAAGTAACCATTTCGTAGAAGAAAAATACATTATTGATTTATTGTCAAAACTCCACAGTTTGCCATGAAGCAATTTCCACCAAGCAACCATTTTCTTCAATACACCTATCATTTCTCTTGCGAATATTCAAAATTACATTTGGTGTTTGAGTAATTTGATTTCACCACAGACCCAAATTAAAAAAAATGATAAATCAATGAAAAATAATGCCGGTAGAATTTGGTATGAGCCCGTTTTGAGGGATGCCAAATCCAGTGGCGTGCATAGATTTTCTTCTAAAAAAATCGCCAATATGGTTTATCAAAATGTTGCACATGGAAACTGGCAAAGTAGGCCTTGGATTTTGTATGAACGAGGTCATGTTTGTTGAGAAGATACAGTTTGTCAAGCTCTACAATCTAAAAAAACTCGAGCCAAATCGGTCAATTATCGATCATTAATGATTTTTTCTTCAGGGTGACCCGAAAACAAATGGGTCACACCGTATGTAGGTATACAACTTTTTGGGACACGCGGACACCGAAGATATTTCAGGGTAGCGAAGACTATCACAATCAGGTTCAATCATAGCCCCCATGACGACATTTTTTATTGAAAATTTGCTATTTTTATTTATTAATTCATTTATTTATTTTATTAGTTGCCATGAAGTGATTGTGCACACAAGTTGATGGTTGGGCACTTTCAAGCTTATGCATTATGTTTATGCTTATGCACTAAAATAACGGTTTGATCAATAATTATCACCTATACTCTCGCTAAACTCGGCATATTGATATTATGTCACCCAAATGGGTTTCCAAAATCATACTAACTCTCCTCTTTGTGTGTAGCAAGTAGCTACCACAAAAAGACATTATTGAAGAATACTCATTCACCACACCACTCTATTCAAAACATTGAAATGTATTTATTTCAATGTATCAAAATAACAACACAACATGAACAGTGACAGCATTGACAGCAGGTGGTGACAGTGATGGTGGGTCAGCATGAGAAGTCCTTGGCGAAAGCACGGATACAAATCTAAAATCACAAGGCACGGCATGCTGTGTTGCCAAGTCATCGAGTAGAGGTTTTCAAGTTTTATTGCGGATTTATAGGTAACGCTCCTGCCCATATGGCTGCTCCTGCCCGAGTAAGAAGGTACGCTCTTGCCCAGCGTAGCCGGTGGATGTTCTCTTGAATATCGTTTGAAAAGTAACACTCCTGCCCAACTTATCTTGTGCTAAGATCTTGTATAACCTCAACTGGTTTTGTCGTTTTCCTGAAAGACTGTCGAAACAAAAATGACAATGTTGCAAATAAATTGTATCCGCGCTTCCGCCAAGGATAAGTGGTCCTCATGGGCGTAATTGCCGCGTTTTGATTGCTTGAATTTTGAAGAGTTACAACTAACAACAGTCATGGCGGGGCGATTTTGAATTTTCTTTGGTTTATTAAAGATGATTTGTTGAAAAATTAACAGATTTAAAAAAATTGTCACCTCATCAAAATTCAGAATCGCCCCGCCATGATTGTTGTGAGTCGTAACTGTCAAAAATACCTCCAATCGGAACGGGTATGTCACAACGAATAAAATGTCAAAACGTGGCTGGGTATTTGCTATTCAAACGAAGCAAATTACAAATTTAATAATAATTGGAATTAGTCACTAAGTTAATATTATGATCTTTAGAAGCCGTGTTATACGCCCAGTTTTAAATAATTGAACAATGAAAATTCTCATATTTGACATGATTTAAACGGAACAAGTCACATATTTGGTGTAATTTAAACGGAACGCGAAACGACGACTGAGCTGAAAGACTTGATTTTTTTTATGTTAGTTTTGAGTTTGAGTTTTGAATATGCCCATATTCAAAACTCGAAATTTTCCGCCTTCGCAAAATGTATAATGGGTTGAAAAAAGATCTAATATACAACTTGGCAACGATGCGCACAGATGAAGTCATGATATTATCGATTATTCTTATCCGAAGCCACTTTAACGTCGTTTGTCGTTTATGTTTGTCAACATCATCAGCTGATGATCATTAGGTTTCAGCAGTGTTCGGTTCGAAAAATAGTGATTAGGTATATTATTATATTTTCAGTTATTGTTAACCAGTTGTTCTGATCGGCAAATAGTCGTTTGTGTTTTTGATTGTGAAGGATTTGTCAAGGATTGAACGGTGGCATATTTGTTGTGACGCCAAACATGTTTTGGCAGCGATTCTTGGCAATTGAATTTGAACGGTAGTTTGCTAAAAATATACTCTATACTTATATCAAGGATTTTTTTTCAATTTACTAAATGATTCATTATCATATAGGTAAGCTTCCATTTCAATCATTTTCTAAAAAACGGGCAAGTACCCAGCGTCCCACCATCATAAGACCATATACGTAACGCGACCACCTCGTATAAAATGACACCAACAGAGCTTCTTATAATAAACTGATACATTTGTCGATGAATACTCTGAAATTCCCCCAGCGGGTGAACGGGGCAACGTTTGATTATTTGTTCGGTGCTGTTAGTATCGCCCCTAGAAATCATTATTCAATAAAATCTGAAATTACTGTATCATTTTTATTTAATATGAGGTAGGTAGAAAGAAACAAGGTATGTCAGCATCACGAGAAAAAAATGACTTTTACTGCGCAGTGACGTCATACACGGCAATAAAGGTAGATTACTAAATTATGTAAAAAAAAAACCTCAAATCAAAGTTAGTGATTCAAGAACCGCTAAGCGATTTTTTTTGAATTCTTGTCGTTAATTATCGTTTCTGAAAGTAGCCCATTTGCGATAAATCGGCAAAATGGCAACACTGTATCTGTTTCGCAAATGACGTCACAATGAGGTGCGCTCTGGCATACCTGGTTTTTTCTTCCATGATATTAGGTAAAAAAAGTTCGTATATCGGAAATCATTCATCAAAATTAAAATTATATTTTTTGGCGTTATTAAAAACATTCCTGATAGAAAAAGTGAATCATGAACAATAAACAAAACTTAAGAGATTGGAAGAATTATTACAAAATGATAAAAGAAGTTAAGATAAAAGATAGTTAAGACTATAAAAAGTGAAGTTACATAGTCAAATAAGAAAGTGTAGCGAAAACAAGTATTCTAAATTAGAAACAAAATCAAATGGTCGAGTGATACCTAGTTTTAAAGGCCTTTCCATTATTATAACACCCTGAAAGTTTGAAGCCGCTGTCTTATTTTTCAATTTTAAGCTTCATTTATTTCAAAATTGCGCCCAATTATTGCTCTTTTAACTTTCTCAGCTGTCACTACTCTGTTGAGAAACGATGCTCATATATTGGGAATCCAAACTTCATCCTTGTTTAAAAAACTGCTTGAAAGTGAAGGTTGGGGGAATCAAAGAATTACACAGTTTAAATGGGATAGAATGCACGTAACACTATCATCCACATCTTCTTTTCAAAGATATCTGGCAATAGTGTAAAGATCGCGATATCGAGGTTTTTTATCAGATAATGTAGAGAATTGGGCTGATATTGAATCCAGACGATTGACACAATCATTTACCAATCAAGTGTGATTGAATGAGATACTTCACCGTATGCGACAGCAGTGGTCGACGGCTCCCAATGATATGTGTGAGGTAGGTACAAAGCATAGTTGGATTTTTTCCCATTTTCATCAACATGGAGATCTGCCTCTCCATTATTTTGTCATAGTAGCCACCAAAGAAATGTTGATATACAGAGTGGCTCTGAAAGGTCTCCCTCTGACATAGTGGTGACAGCTGAAATAGTCAAAATTATAGTTGTGGTCCATTTTGAATGCAAAAATCATAAACTTGAAATCATGACGCGCTCGTGTTTAGCAGCCGAACGAACAAAGTCCGTTTTACTGACGCTTGAAGAAGAAAAATTGGATTTGTGCTTATCGATTCAAAACATTCAATGATTTTGAAAGCTCCTCTTTTGTTGAAACCTTCGACAAAGGGTTGATTTTATTCAAAGTTCTACTTTTAAATCTCAAAACATATTCAGTTACCCTTTGCAGACGTATTAGAGCTGGGTATTTAAAAAAAAAAGTCGTCAAAGTGACCAGTGAACTTTCTACTTCTGGAAGATCTTAAACTTCATCACTGGGCGTTGAAGTTTCCATGAGTTGATTGAGGCTGTGATCTTCTAGTAAAAATGATGGTCCGTACCACCGTATTTCAGAATTGATTAACTCTTCTGGTTCTATACCAGGTGATATAATGTCTGCGGCATTATTCTGGCTTCGTACATGACTCCAGTAAGTAATGTCATTATGTTCTATTATTTTTGCCACTCTATTTCCAACTCATATGTTACCAAGATAGTACAATAAAAAAAAAGAGCACTTAAAAATTTTGTAAAAAAAATCGTCAGGACACGCAAACTAACAAATGGATTGAAGTCTTTAAATACACCACCAGTTCTTAGATAACTGATGTAGGGTCAAAGTTTTCTTAAATAATAGGCGGTTCTTCGTTTTTGTCCATTAGTTATCTTTGACCTTGATTATCAGAAAAACATAATATTAATATTAGGTAAAGAGCTGCGCCATAACCTTTATCACTAGCGTTACAACAATCATGCATGCAATTCCACTGCATTGTCTGTATTTTGAGAAACTTGTCTCTTGATTTGAATTTGGTTCAACGTGGGTATTCGCAATAAAAGCTTAACTCAAATTTTTTTCAGAACATCTGGTATGGGCTTATGCCATCTCAACTGCAATTGCCATAACTGCTAAAGTGAAATTTTTGCCCTTTATTAATGCGGGACCGATAAGTCCTAACGGATCATAAATCCGTGACAATACAGAGAACATACAGTGTGGAAGAGCCAAATGAAATAAGTTCAATAGCTAATGAATCCATTGTGCAACTTGTTTATAACTTAACATAAAAGGTTGGTAAGGTTTATTAGGTAGGACATACATAAATTGTGACATGGGGGGGTTTGGCTGGGCCATCTAAAGGTAGGAATGTGAGACGGACTGCCATCCTGAATGTTTGGTTTGACAAGAATACACTTTAAACCGATTAAAAAAACCATCACAGTAACACAATGTACGATACACAGCCGTTAAATATCAGTAAACTACTCGTCTAGATATACATCTTGACTCGTTATTTGAAAAGTCATTTACCGCCTTAGTAACGTGAGCAACTATTACACCCTCCCGTCAGAATTTTATCTTCCACTTTTTTTCTTTCCTCCAACTTAGTCTCCAGAGAGTAGTTGGAATATTTTGAGCACAGGAAAAGCAGGGGACGAAAGTTTTACCATTCTGAACATATGGTCAAAGAATAACTTACTTTCGGGCATGGTACTCTCGTACCCGCTGCGGGCGGTCCTTTTTTCCTGGTTGTACACCACCCATGGAACAAGGATTCAGAGCTGGAGGGATTCAGAAGGGTGCACTGCTTATGTCGATTTCCTCGTTAGCAGCATGATACTAAAATTTACAAGATAAGCTCACTAGCTGAACAAAATTGAAACCGATCCGCGCATGGTGACCATTTGAGTCACCATGCAAAGGTGAGATTTGAAAAAATAGGTATTAAAAACATAACCCAGCAATGGGCATCGAAGACCCTATGCATTTTGAATGGCCGGTCACCGGGAAAGATGCACGTGAGCTTATCTTGTTTGTTATAGTATCATGCGTTAGCAGAGTCATCTCTTGGACCATTACCTAACGTCATCAGACGATGATAGATTTTTCTGCTTGGATAATCATTTACATGATCATTAGTATTCAAGTTTTTTCTGTAAAAATGTCCTGAAGTGTTTGACATTTCTTCTAACTCGCATAGGTGCTGTTGGAGTAGTTTACACAAACTACGGCATGGATCAGAGTTTCCTGGATGTCCTGGAAGTGACTAATTTTTCCTGATATGTTTGGTGGATGGCTCTGATACCCAGACTAACCAACCCAAACTAACCCAAAACAAGAAGTTACAATTTATGTTGAAGATAGGATTATACTTCCCGATGAGACTGGTATCCTTCTCATTTCAAGTAATCGCTCAAGTTATTAGTGAAATCGATCAAAATAATGAGACGCTACTAGACGCGAACTTGCAAGAAAACTCCTAACTTGAGCAGTACAACAGATTTTTCAGTTCTACACTGTGGGCCAAATTAAATTAGAACCTAATTTGACGCTTGATAACTTTTTTGTTTGTTTATGGATTTTGATGATTTTTGGATATGATATTGGTCAATATGTTCTGACTATTACCCTAAAATTGAGCCACCGAATTTCAGCCAGCACCGGACTTAGAACGTTTCTATGAAGTGGGTGCATTTGAGCTCGTTGCAAAAACAAACTGCGCTACTCACAGACCCACTGATATATTTTTTGAGAAGGGCATAAGTCGGAAAAGGTATCCTGAAAATATGAATATTCTAGAACTATAACCTAAGAAACGATGTTTTTTTCTGTATGATGGTGCTTGTCGGCATAAAAACTATTTCACTTTATTTTGATCAAAAGTTCTTGTTTCTAGGTCCGTCAATATCAAATTCAAAAATCATCAAAATCCATAAACAAACAAAAAAGTTATCAAGCGTCAAATTAGGTTCTAATTTAATTTGGCCCACAGTGAACATTTCAATGTATGACTTGAATACATTTCATGTAAGGTGCTCAAACCTTTGGCCACAAGAGTTTCACTTTTCATTTATTTATGATGATCGGCGTTTGGTGGTCGAGACTCTCATACAAATGATCATATTTTATTTCTTATATGGAACTATAGCTGTCACAATTATTATCTTTATTGGACAATTTGCACATTTTTTGGAAATATGAAAAATATAAGGATAAGTAAGAACTGATGCCATTAATGTTCAAAAAATCAACCTGCGACCTCTAATAATGTAGCAGTCACCGATTAAAGAGCGCCAATCAACATCCAATACGTCACAGAATACACTATCTATCTCCGTCTGACGTATTGACTGAGATGACTCTCTCTCTCTCGGGAGGGTAATATGGCCCACCCCTTTTGCGATCATGCAGTGAAATTCGCGTCTTCTTTTTCATTCATTCAGAATATTTTTGGGTACTTCCGAAAAACTTTTTCGCTGGTGACTTTCAAATAATGTCTGGAATACGTATATAAAATTTCAAGTCATTTGAAAATGTATGCAAATTGTCCATTCTGGAATACTTTTTTGAAGATTACTTCTTATATCTATATCATGTTTTTGTTTAAACTGTTTTGGCCACGAAAGTTATTCATGACTTGTACAGGATTATTTATTATATTTTGACCTACACCTAATAACTCTTTAGTCCATTTATTCGAAAAATATAGGAAGAATTCAAATCAACAGCTAGCTGACAGAACAGAAATACTCATCACTTGGGATTTTTTTCTCTATTTTCTTTGATCAGCACGTTTGGATGGAAACATTTCATTCTAGTTGCTTTAGCAGAGTATTAAGGTGGATTGGACTAAATTGATTCGAAGAGTGTTTTACGAGCATAAAGCTTGATGTATTTCTCCTCCGAACAAAAGATGACAGGAAAAACAAAAATGGTGTCGAGGCTTATTGAGCCGCTTCACGGACCTTCTAGGACCAAATTGAGTTTCTCCATGGACGCACTTTTTATTTTTCCTTTGAAATTCTGGAGTTTTTCTATTTTATTGATGAGTTGTGAAGAGATATCGTTTTTTGAGCATGATTCGTTTTATTTGATAAGAAACATCATACCATCACGGGATGAACACGTCTTGATACCATGAGACATAATTGAGTAGCAATGTTAAAATAATGTACCTAGCGATCGTGAACGAGGATAGACTGGAAATTTCCAAATATAGATTTCATTAATACGATACGGTGTAGTAAGATTGGGTGGTGGAGTTTATTTTAATAAAAGATGACTCAAGAAATGAATAGTTCATCAAGCAACATCAATGAAATAACTATTTTGTGATCCCTTCAGATTAGGTATCAATTTCAAACAGCCCACGTCCAACCGTCTAACATTACAATGTTTTCTCTACAAGGTAATATCCCCCTTCGTTTATATACAGGTAAAAACATGATGATCAGTTTGGGAATAATTGACAATTGCATGGTCCTTGATGATATCTTCGGACGATGGAGATGATAACCTACAACGAAATTAATTGATAAATAAACTTTTTAGTGATCTCCAAATCCGGGAAAGTCTTCGAATCTGTAGGCTATGTCACTGATTTCAAAACAGTAGTTTATTTTAGATGAATTGAGTTGATTTCTGCAAAACAGTTTCAGAATCTCGTAGTGATCAATATTCTCTGTCAGCTGCCACCGTCCAGCTCCCTAGACTTGGAATGAAGACTCATTAAAACTATTAGGTAGATACTTTGAATTGAAAATTGATGCAATTATTTAATACTATTCTTATCCAAAGTTATCAATCAGACTAGTGGACTTGAGCGACTTATACAGTGCGATATGTGAGGACGTTCTGCATTTTTTGACATAGTAGTGACAGCTGAAAATGTCAAAATGACAGCTGGGCATCTTTATTGGGCTGTTTTTCTTGCCGATAGCGTAAGGCGCATGCGTTTTAACCAGAGCAAGTGACAAGCAGTGTCCCGTTTACGAGCGTGCTTCTATCCTTGTCTAGCTGAAAGTAGAACAAGGATAGAGCATAATGCGAACGCGATAATAATTCAAATTATTATTTGAGTCTATTGAATGTCAGACGAAATTGTTCTTCCATTTAAAAGCAAAGTTGATGATGGATGTTCAGAGAAAAAAATCATAAATTTGACGACACCATTTTGTGGAGAGAGTGAAGTGGCTGTGAAGATGTGACATTTATTTTGAGATATCTCTATAAATAAAACTAGAAAAAAAATTTAACCATTGAAAAAATTAGTATTTTCCCAAATTAATAATATCTTGGGAAGTATTTGGCATTTTTTGAGTTCCCAAACGGCAATAAATCGAGTATTCACAATTTTCTCATAATTATTGGAGCTTTGTTGTATCTTTTACCGTTTTTCAACGATGGACATCGAATTTGTAACAGCCTAGATAATGAAAACGCCTCACTACCCGTCAGCCAGATCAGCATGTTTGTATTTGGGTTAGTCTGGGTTGTCAAATACCTACTGAGAAATGTTCACCAGCTCTTGGACTGAGAGCTCTTTGAAAAAAGGGCAAACAAAATTCAGATGTTGATTGAGAAAAAGCTCGCAAAAGCTGATAAAAAATCGCAAACACCCAAATTTTACCCATAGTAAGCACTTACTAATGACTGTCATGTCGCGAAGACACATCTCTACAAGTTCAAAAGCAGAGGTTATTATATCGATTTTTGAAAAATGCACAGATTTATCCGATTGTTCCGGTTTTTCTCGGCTGCTTATCAATTAACATACAAAAGTGCCAATCTTTTTCGTTTTTTTCATTTTCCACAACTTTCCAGTTGACACCACTGATCGCTGCATAAGTTTAGACTCCATCATCGAAAAACAGAAGAAAAATGCAATTTTGACACGATGACACAATTTTGAGGCCCGGTTTTTAAATGATGGTTCAACGTTGAACCGGGTTCAAGTTCATTGAACTGTGCATCTTCAGCCGGCTCCAGACTCACGTCACGAAGTTGCGGCGAAAAGTCGCGCCGTGAATAATCTGATCAGAATAATAACACTCGTGTTCACGAGGCTTCACGGGGGTTCGCGGCGTGAGTATGGAGCCGGCTTTTGAACGCAACCTTCGTTGAGCTGGACTTGAGAAACCGGGCAAAATTGTTTATAACAAATTAACCGCTCATATTTCACTAGAGATGATATTAATTCGTTTTGCTATGTACCCATTAACTACTTGGTAAACTTGGTTATAGTTCATATTTCAAGTATTTAATACACAGCGATATAACGATAAATAAATAAGACAAATTGATTATTTATTTGTACATTTATTATTAATAAGTCAATTTATCATTTCACACAAAGTTCACAAGAATGTTACCTTCTGGATTTCTAAGACTCCTGTATGATGGTAAAGGTGATATCAGACGGTTCATTCCGGATGAATTTTCACTCGAATGAATGTTCTCTTTTTTTTTATTCCACTTTCACACAGCAGATACAAAATGAGCACAAAATGAACGTTCTCCTCTTAGATTCACGAATATGTTGTCGAACGATGAAGTTGTGCGCTTTGGAATTCGAATAATTTGCGATCATTACTTCACTGACTTCCAAGTTTGAGTCCCCAATCAGCGCTTTCATAGCATTTCCCCGTATTGTTCTGTCTTTATATCCAATGGTTCCAATGACAAAAATAATTTTTAAAACACTTCAAGAACTCAACGTATTTTGCATTCCACTTGAATACCATGTTTTCCAACAATAATAATAATTCCACGGAAGGAGATGGAGGTTGCCGAGCGCGAGCGACTGAGGAGTCAGTCGAGTGAACCTATTTGTGTTCATACCTTTCATTTTTCGTTCATTTGTCCCCGAGTGAAAAATGCCGAATGAAAACATCCAACATCTCTGGATCGGTTCACTAATGAATTTATTCTTCACTTCTGATACATTTTATGTCTAGACGTTTCACTTTGAGTGAAAGATGATGGATGAAAGGCAGGAATGAATCAAAAGTGAAACCGTCTGATATAACGTCAATGCTTTCACTGCGGAAGGAGGAGTCCGAGGTGGAGTCTGAGCTCTCAAAGCAGGCTCTGGAATATATGATCCTGCTGTTATGGCGGAGGCTTTGCTGATAGACGGCTATGTTTGCAGTTATACTTTTCAGTTTAGTACCACACCGGCATAGTTGACATATAAATAACCAATTGTAAAAAATATCAATATAGATCAATAAATGCTTTTAAAAAAGCTTTATAAGTAGTTATAGCTAACCCACTTCTGGACCATTGGACAAAAATTCCGATAGGTGGCGCCGCGATCACGAAATGTAATTTTTTTATCTCCGCATGTCTTATCACACAGACTTCCGTTCATATATGTGTTATCTTTGTTTAGTATACGGGGTGTGCAAAAAAAAAAAAAGTATGCGGAATGTGGAGATTTGAGTTCTATACATTTTGGTCTTATCTCCCCATGTTATTCTTATGGACTTCCGGTGGTTGGAATTAGTGGGCGGAGCCAAGAATGGAGCGTTCTGATTGGTTGAGATAGTGTGTTATCTCTGTATACGGGGTGTGCAAAAAAAAGTGTGCGGAATGTGGAGATTTGAAGGTATGACGTCATGGCGTTTGTTTGTGGTGTGCGGAACCAAAGTATGTGGCGCGCAATGTATAGAATTTTAAAATGTGCATTTTTGAATGTGGAATTGCTTGAATTTGGCTTTGTATAGTTTTGGTCTTATCTCCCCATGTTATTCTCATGAACTTCCGGTGGTTAAAATAATTAGGCGGAACCAAGATCGTATATTTGTGCAGGAAATTGTTATCACGTTCCAGCTGATAAGATGAAATTGCATTGTTGTCACTGTTTATAGTTAGATTTATGGAAATATGGATTGAATAGCAAATGTATGTAGTAGTAAATTGTTGTAAGTCAATGAGGATAGTCAACGCTGCAACCTTGAACTTGGGCTGTTGATAAAAATAAGTCGCACACACACCTAATCTCTGAAAAGATATTAGTTTGAAGTCACTTTCCCAATCATGAATAATAATTGTTGTTCATCCATAGAAATTATTATGTTACATATAAATGGGGAAAAATAGCTGGAAGATTTTGCAAGCGAAGAATTGGAAATGTTTCCTTTAAATTATTTACTGAAAAATGTAAGACCATATGAACTGTTAAATATTTGGGGAAAACTACCAATAAGAAATAGGAATGAATATTCGCTTCAAATCAAACTTCCATGTTTCATACATTATAACCCACCTCATGAAACAACACATCTCGATGGACCTGCCAGATCACAAGAGAAATGCTATATTTGTAATAAAAACACTATATATATTTAAAATTTTTATTAGAAAATATCACATGAGACCCAAAATCTCGTCCAAGATTACAAATTAATATTTTTGAATAGGAACAGAAAAGTAATCCCCACCACCTTCTCTTAGTATTTAAATGAATAAAAGCTACACAGTCTCAGAGTCTGATCAGTCTACTTGAATACTTGAAATAGAATTCATAAAATGGAGCACTCCATTCCAATCAATCAGCTCAAAAAACCTTGCACTTTAATTAACGAAACAGTGCACTATCTGAATAAATCCAAATCCAAGTGGCTCAGTGTCGGTTTATCTTTGAGTGAGAAATTCATTCCCATCGTCAAACTATGTGGAAACAAATACGACCAAAATGTGAATTTCAGTGAAAAACAATGGTCATCATTCTTGTTTCATCAAGATGTGATGCTGAACTTCCTTCATCCAACTGACTTTGGATGGCAACCTATTCAAGGAGATGATTTCGAGATCCATTTTGTGTTTTTTGGTAAAACACGAGTTATCAAGATTTTCCAGTATAGTGGATGTGAGATTTTCTTGGCTAGAGATACTATCAATCAAGTGGTGAATATAGCTGAATTAGTCTTGTATCGTTTAAATTTGTTGGAATCGCAAGAATTTTTATCATATTACAAAACTTTGTTAAAGGATGTTCATATGTTGAATGGTGATTTGATAACAAATGTATATAATATTATTTCCCCTTTAAAAAACATAAATAATGTGAATATATACTGTGTACTTGAAATCCTTCATTTACACCCTGATCAAATTAGTACAGATGCAGGAGAATTCGCATGTGATGAATTGTTAAAAAAATTTACTAAGCAATAGAAAATATGTTTCGTACATATTGTTTTCTTTACTTCCCCTCTCCTTAAGAGTTTGCTATTTAATCTCAGACATTCCGTTTTATTCATCAATCAAGTCAAGTTCCATCCAAGTATAACCATCATACAAGTTCTATCTAATCAAGATGATACCATCATACGGCATGGTTGCTGCAATGGAGGAACTGGCTAGAGAATTTCGAGATCTTCAATATGACGCAACATGAGGCGGTTTATGGTATGGAGAGATTTTACACTGAAGGAGAGTGCAAAAATCTGGAAGAAAAATATCGGAAAGCTGCTGAAGCCTGCGATTTATTTCTGTATACATCGGACCTACGATTTTTCTTGGAGACTATGAAGGAAATGAATCTTGTAGGTTATTTGATTGATCTTGAAAAATTTATACCTGTCAATATTTATAAAGAAGTATTTGAATTGGAATAAAAAAGTTCGTTTAATAGATATGGTGTTTTATTTGTAAAAATGGTGGGCGTTGTGGTGTAGAGGTCTATGCATCGGCTTCTCACAGAGTGAAAATTTCTTTTCGATGAAAATTTCAATAAAAAATAATTTTTTGGTAAACGGTATTTATTCAACCAATAAACAATTATTATACAAATTATGAACATTAGTAAGTGCCCACATTGCAGGTGATGATAAATGAAACAAACAATGTGGTTTTTCTAACGATAAAGCTGGATTGTCATCAAGTTCGATTACGGGCTTCGATGAATATTTCCTAATGTATTGCGCCTTTTCTTTTCCTTTCACGTACACATGATCCACGTTTTTCGTTAAATTTTTCACAATATTAGAGAACTTGTGTAATTGAGTAAATCCTTCATTCCACGAAATACAATGGTGATTTTTTATCAACCAATTTGCTTGATTTCGCAGTTCTGGAGGCAAGTGTTCTATCGCAAAAGGAGATCGAAATATATAGTGACATATTTTTTCTCCATCAAACGCAGCTAATTCTTTGGGGATAAATTTTTTGTTCTCAATTATAAATCCTTGTACATCCAAAACAAGCAGCTTCATATTTTCAATTGTGAGAATTTCACCAACATCTGCTTTTTGTCACTATAGTCTTGAATTTGTTTTTTTAATTCTTCCAATCTCTTTAATTGGTTAGATAAGCGAAGCTTCAATTCTGAAGACATACTGAACATCATTTAGATAAATAAATGGTTTATGTAATTATTTGAGAACATGCGTATTACAATTGCTTGACTATTTTGGTTAAAGGACTATAGCTAAATAATTTATCATGTAAAATCAGACAATATACTGATGTATCCTTTTTTGTATTATTATTTGTCTCGAATTCAACTCTCAAAACAACAGTGCCTGTTTGAAGTGTTTCTTTCTGATGAGAACAATCAATATGTGTGATTGGACACTTATTTTTAAAGTTTTGGGGGTTGAAAATTGGTTCGTTTGGTATATCATAGTAGGAATTTTTGAAGTTTGCAAACATTTCATAAAGAGCTGAAAACTTGTTATCATTGAAATTCAAATACAAATCATGATATGGATATCTTTCAGAATTCAAAAATACTCTAATATTTGTAAGATCAATATTATCGAATTGACTAGCATCTTTCATGATGTGTCCTTTTCGATTTTCTTGAAAACCAAATATTATATGACGAGGTGCTTCAAGTTTACTACTTGTTTTAACAGGCCAAGTATGACGGGACGCTTCAGGTAGCGAGGAATATTCCACAATTTCCCAACTACGAAATCCAATTAACAAATCTTTATTAGTCTCAAGAATCTGTGTTAAAGCTAGTTGTTGTGGTATATCAACTTGAATATGAGGTACTTTCCAATAGATCTTGTCAAATGTAACTTTTGGATTTTCCGCTTCGGGTGTTGGATTTTGCGCATCTTCAACATATAAAACTGCATCAACATCATCGCTTGCTCGGATCAAAACCAGTTCTTGTTTCATATTCAAGATGATTTTCTTATAGTCTTCAAAAAATCCCATCAACATTTTCAAAGGTATAGATACCTTAAATTTTCCTTTATCATCAACTAAAATGTTTTCCTTTTCATCTCTATTTGGAAACCATCCAGCATTTTGCAGCTTTAGACTTTCATTTGTAATATATGAAAGATAACCCTTCAAGGTTGAAGCTAAACCAACATTTTTTACGGAATCTATAGTAACTCCATTGAGTTCATAGCGAATTTCTCGAAACAAATAAGCTATTCCATTGTTGACAAATTGTAATTTCTTAGAATAAACACCCTTATTGTTGGTCAAGGTACCTTCAATGTAAAGATGACTCCCTGAAGGTAGTGTGTATATATCAAGTTCTTGAACAGGTATGCGAATTTCATCATTGTATTCAAATTTTGAAGAGACAAACGGTTGATATGAATGAAGCTCAAAGCTTATTATTGAATTATCTACATATAATTTTTCATTAACGTTTAATATATCCATTATTTCAATACTTTTAATCCCAGAGATATAAGAAATTGGCGATTTTGTGATGTTAACTTGTTAGAGTTTCGTCTTGGACTGGTTTTTATAGACAGCTTTTCCTTTTTATATGGCGTTAGTTTGAAATAGCGATAGTTATATTTGATAACCATATTTTCTAATTTTTTAGATGTAATCGAACTGTTATGGTCTCGTTTCGGAAATTAATCAAATCACCGTCTTGATCTACTATTTTAACAGTGATGTTGTTGATTGTCTTGACGCTGATGGGGAAATAAAGTATTGGTAATGGTGATTCCACTATTTTATACCCTGGAGGAACAGATGGAAAAAACTGATGAATTATATGAACGGGTAGACCATTACTATATGATCCTATGCAAATGTCGCAATCAACACAAATTGCATTTACTTTACATATATTAACAACTTCATCAGATTCAGATAATTCATTTGATGCGATTTTTCGTTTTTTAAAACCCAATATTCTCGCTATAGAGTCATTTGGTGTGAAATCTATTTCCTTTGTGCAATAAATCTGACATTTTAATGTATTTGGATTTGCTTTCATTATAAACCCAACTTTTTCTCCAAAAATGTCGTCAATTACATAATTAATATATGTTTCAATATCTTTTAAATCATAAGTTCCTTCTGGAATTGTAATAACTTTATCTGCTACATATATTTTATTGCTGCCTTGTTGTATGTTAGGTATACTCATAAACGATTCAAAATCAGCTAATCCTAGAAAATATTTTTTATTTTCATCCAAAAATATAGGTGGATTAAATTCTGCTTTTAACACAGAAGTATTTCCTGTTATTGTTATAGTGCTAGTCATGATGACACTCTCAACGTTACTGTTGGTTCTCAATCATGTCATATTATTATATAGAAATTCGATTGACAATTGTCCACAATTATTTGTATTGAATTTTTGTACTGTTTCATAAGAATACCAGATTTGTGTTTTGTCATGAGTTTTCAAATAATTAACAAGTTCGATGGGTGGTTTCAAGTTTCCATAACTATCAAAGTAAAACGCTTTATTTTTATTTTTTATGTATGCAGTCCAATGAGTTCCTTGATTTTGTTCACTATCTAGATTCAAGATACCACATTCCTTCACTTTACATTTTTTGGGTAGGTTGTCACGCATAAATACACCTCTAAAATGTGGAGTATTCAATATTTTCACATATTTTAATATATCTATATTTGAAAGGGGTCTCTGTGGAAATTTTATTTGATTTTTTTTTTTTTATGGATTTTTTCTTGATAGTGCCTCCTTTGTAGGGTTTAATGTATAATCCCCTGCCCTGCTTGGAAAGATTTTCCATTTCTTTATTGTGTCGATGTAATTCCTTAAGTTGCTCTTTTGATACTTTTATATCATTAACGGCCTTAGCTATTCCAGCTGCACCACCGCCTAAAGCTCCTAGTGCACCCAAAATTGGAAGTAATAATGGAAGAAATCCACCAATTTTTTTAGGAGGTTTGATAACTCGTTTTTTCTTCTTTCTTTCAGTTCTCTTCATCCCCATTCCAAGTTTCCGTTTACCTTTCATAATTCCAGTAACTGCTAAAGCAGCAATTCTTTCTCCTACCGAGGAATCTTTTGCTCTAACTCTTTGCCAAGCTTTATCTGCTAGAACTTTATCCGCCCGGTGTCGTTGAGGTGAATCAGTTGTTTGTGAGTAAGCGATATCGTGTTGTCGACACGCAGCATCCAACGGATTAATACCAGACTCCCCCCTATTCAATCTTTCTTCTAAATTTGTACCAGGACCACAAAATTGATAGCCAGGGATATGAAGCTCAACTGGTACTTTATTAATTAGAGTGTTTATTAAACCTCGACCTTTCCTCTTAGAGTGTTTGGAGGAAGTATACTTTCGTGAAGCATGTACAATCATTTTATACCTATAGAGGTTTGTGGGTAATATTTAAATACTATTTTTCAGTTTGAAAATCTGCAACAAGATTGTCTATCGATTTAATGCTATCTGTTCAATATGTCCATCTGATTAATGTATAAATACTTTCGCAAAAAGCAATTCTGTTTATTGATAGCTAGAATGCGGATAGAAAAACAATCGTTTTCCTTACCCATCACAAACCATGATGTGAAGAATTTTACGAAATCAATCCAAAAGCATGGTGATTTATTTGGTGGGGAATCAAAAAGGTGTCTCATTGTTGGACCATCTGCTTCAGGTAAAACCAATGTGATGTTGGCTTTACTTGAGCGTCCAAATGGAATAAGATTTGCAAACGTTTACCTTTATTCCAAATCATTACAACAGCCAAAGTATGGATATTTAAGACAACTATTGGCACCCATGAAAGAGATTGGATATTTCGAGTATGAAAGCGATGAAAATATTATTCCTTCTCATGAAATAGCACCAAATTCAGTCATCATATTTGATGATATACCATGTGGAAGTCAAACTATAATAAGGGACTATTTCACACATTCGAGGCATAAAAATACAGACTGCTTTTTTATTTTTCAAGGTTATTCATCAATTCAGAAAAGACTTATACGTGAGAACGCAAATTTGCTAATTTTATTCAAGCAGGATTCTATGAATTTAAATCATATATATAATGATCATTGTATGCTGGATATGTCATTTGAGCAATTAAAGGAACTCTGCGCACACTGTTGGAAAGAGCCTTATAGTTTTCTGGTTATTGATAAAGATTGTGAACTGAATTCTGGAAGATATAGGAAAAATTTTGATTCATTCATATATTTATAAAATAAATAAAAATGGATAAGAGGATGGCTGAGGAATTGATAAAGTCAAGAAAAGCTGTCAAGGATAAATATAATAGTCTAAAATTAGCTATGACCACTACACAATCACAACTAGAGCAAGCTTACAAACCAATAACTCAACCACTACAGCAACTTATTTCTAAAATAAATGAACCTTTCAACATAAAGGAAGAATTTGAAGAAGTAAAAGAAGAACCTGAAACTTCTATGTATTACGCAACACCATTTAAAAAACCTAAACCAAGTTTAACTTCAAGATTATTTTATGAGACATCAACACCTACAAGACCTACGACAAGAACTGGTAAAACCCCCATTCTACCGATGGAAATACCATCATTTTTTGATACAAGCCTTGCATCTGTTAGTCAATTACCATCTATACAAGAACCTAGTCAGTTACCTACCAATATACAAGAACGTAGTCAGCTACCAACTATACTAGAAACTAGTGTTATAGCTCAAACTTCCCCCGAAACCTCGGATAATTTCAATGTTTCAGATATATTGGAACAGTCAAGGCAATCGATTCAAGATTTAATCGACACTCAACCATATGAAATATGGTTACAAAGTTTTGATCCACTACCAAGAGTTTATATCGATGCTAGTGTGAAGGATACCGAACATAATTTTGATCATCATTATGGAATAGTACATGATGTAGATACTGATAAATTCTATTTGGGGACCACACTTGAATTTGTAGAAATTATTGGAAAAAATGTAAAAGTAGATGGAAAAATTTATGATGGTACAAAAGGATTGTACGAATTACTATTTAAAAAATATCCTAAAGACTATGAAGATGAGGATTTGGATAATTATATGGATATTTTAGCTAAAACCAATGCATATCGAAGAAATTCTGATCCAAATGAACGTGTGCAGGGAAATGGATCTTCAAAATATATAACCATAATAGGACCATACCTACAAAAACATGGCATAACTAAAACACGACACATCAAACCATTATATTCTCGTTTTTTAAAGAAACTGAAACCTCCAATAAGTAGTAGTAGTAGAGCAGCTCGGACAGGAAAGGGATTGTGGAAGATTAATAAAAGAGATACAGACTATGTTTATTGGAATAATATCAACGAACTTGTCGATAGATTGAGACTAATAACAGCTTCTATGAGAGCTGGTCATACTGGTCATAATAATGAAATACTATCAATAATCGAAGAACTGCGTGAAGCTTAAGTCATTGCATAAATACAATCTCAAATACGTAAAACGAATCAATCCGAAAATGTCACTCAACAAGTTCGGTTCTCATTTATTCAAGAGAGATGAAACAGAAAACAATATCAAGTTATTTAATCTTTCTGAGGTTAATTTATCTTATGTAATGGTTTTACCATTTATTGGCCGATATGTAGAAGGTGAGACAAATTTTGTTTTAATGCCGGATGGAAAACAATCATATAGATTTCCTTTCGAACAGGGAAACATTTTGTATGGAGAATATTTAAAGAAAGATGTCTCATTGTTAATTAATGGTAAAGGGGGAAAATTAGAAAACAGAAGTGTTAAAAAAAATGACTTGATTGCGTTTAGACGTGAAACTGGTAGTAAAATAAAAGAATTTTATGGCGAATTACAAATAAAATGTCCTGTATTGATTGAAAATAAAACAGTTCAATAATGAATACTATCAAAAAAGATGTGGTGGGTGAGCTACACAAACCAGCCAGAAGATTTTTTAAAAGAAGAGCAGTAATTGTAAAGGGAATCAATGATCTTTTTCAAGCAGATTTAGTTGAAATGCAACCATATTCAAAAATAAACAAAGGATATAGATATATTTTGGTCATAATTAATGTGTTTTCAAAATTTGTTTGGGCAATTCCTTTCAAAACCAAAACTGCTAAGGAT
Organism: Orchestes rusci; assembly: GCA_958502075.1. Lineage (NCBI taxonomy): Eukaryota > Metazoa > Arthropoda > Insecta > Coleoptera > Curculionidae > Orchestes > Orchestes rusci. The sequence continues at coordinate 13,270,029 of OY293306.1, forward strand.
GTGACCACAGCAATGAAACTAATTTTAACCAGTTAAAAAATACCTCCTAAAAATTTGCAAACAGATCATGGAAAGGAATTTTTTAATACAGAGTTCCAAGATTTGATGAAAAAATTCAACATCAATCACTACTCAACATTTTCCAACATGAAAGCTAGCATCGTAGAAAGGGTGAACAGAACATTGAAAAACAGAATGTGGAAAAAATTCAGTTTGCAGGGAAACTATAAATGGTTAAAAATATTACCTGAGATAGTATCAGAATACAATAATACCAAACATTCTGTTATTGGAATGAAACCTATACAAGTATCTAAAAAACATGAAAAGCAGTTACTATCAAAAGTTTATGGTCGTATAAAAACAATGACTCCTTCAAAATTCAAAAAGGGGGATTATGTACGAATAAGCAAGTTCCGGGAAATGTTTTCAAAGGGCTATACGCCAAATTGGTCAAATGAAATATTTGTGATTGAAAAGATTAAAATGTCCAATCCCACAACATACATTTTGTGAGATCATAGAGGTGAGGAGATACAAGATGCATTCTATCAGGAAGAATTACAGAAAGTTAAACATCCTGACGTTTACTTGGTTGAGAAAATTCTAAGACGGAAGGGGAATAAAGTTTATGTTAAATGGCTGGGAATCATAATTCATGGGTTATGAAAAATAATGTATTGTAATATCTTGTAATTCAATAAAAACATTTGCTAGTAGATAATTCTTTTATTTCTATACAAATATCCTAGAATGGGTAGCATGATACAAAAAATGAATGCAGAGATTGATATAATGACTAATTCTATATGATTTTCACATTCAAACGAATCAATAAGTACATTCCAGTTTGTTGGTTCAAAATTTTCATCTACAAAATAAAGTCTTAACTTGTAAGCTAAATATGACACATTTCTAAAGGACTCATAAATTTTATAGCTGATCAATCCATTATTAACAATCAATTTTTTCCAGTTTGATGGCCAAGAGTCATTATGATTGGCTGATACGCAAATAAACGTTTCTTGTATATTTAAATCTACTTGTATATACAAGGTATTGTTAAAAAAGCGCTCAGAAACAATACTCCTGCTGGAAGTCCTGTTGACATCATCATTGTTAATTTTTTTTTTTTTTTATACTGAATGGATTATACTACTGTGACAATATTTATCTACTTTACTCCAAACCATCAGTTATTAAGCCTACTTCCCCAAATCTTACACAACAAATTTCTAGTCTAGACTGTAGTGGCCCCATGGAAGAGTGTCGTGACTGTTATCAATCAAACAGCGTTTATCATCTAGGGCATTAAGGGCTAATTTGGTTTGTTCAGTGCTGTAAACGGAATGTTTGACTGATCGGATTGTACATTGTTTAACCATTTTTTCCACATTTGTCTTTAAACGTTTCACATAATCATCAAAAGTTATTTTGTTTTTTACAATACAAGACTTTACCCCTTTCGCTTTTTTCGTACATTTTTGAACACCTTGAATTTTATATGAGTACATTTTTGACCTCAATCCCACAAAATGTGTCATAATTCTACCATTTGCTTCATCCTTCATCAGCCCCAAAACTTTTTTATTTACCAATGGAATCTGATAAACGTTATCTGAAGGATAATCGCTGGTGTCAAATTTTGAAAGATTTTTTTTGATGAGTTCATCATACACATCATTACACTTGATTTCATAGATGAAACTATCCGTGTCAGTATACAGAAGCTTAGGTTTTTCGGAAAAAGATTTTTCAAGCATGAAATTATAATGAAAATCATACATTGCAATTTTTGAAATGTCCAAAATACACATACCGATGTAAAGTGGTTTATTGAAAATGAGATTCGTTTTCCTCATTTCTATAGCCACCAGATCTTTGGCGAAAATTGTAAGGTTATGAAATGCTGCATTGGAAATCAGATTGCTTGCACCATATCGACCCTCCCATTTATTAACCAGTTTCACAATACGATGTTTTCAAATGTTTTCCATTGTTTTACCAAATACAGCATTATTCATTAACTTGAAGAGATTTTTGCTGAAATCGTTAGTGGCTGTTGATCAAAGTTGAGTGTTTAGTCCTTAGTTAAAGTCATACATCATGACTTTAACTAAGGACTTTGCTTGAATTTCAAAATTCTATGTATTTGTGTAATTTTAATACCATTGCTCAGAGCTTGCTTTAAATTGCGGTAATGGATGACGTATTTTGTTTTGTTGTAAAGAGTTGTTAATAATTTTGGAAATTTGGACTTTGGAGGTGCCATATGTTCAGGACAGAATGGAAAATCGCTGTGCAAGTCATGAAGTGTTTCGGGGTATTCCAAATCTACCTCCAAAATATAACCCTCCGGAGCATCATCCTCGATTAAAGTAACATCGAAATTTGGTAAATCAATGGGATCAACCCACTCGAATCCATCGTATGGTAGATGTTGAATCATTGCCCACCCATAAAGATTATTCACATCGAGGTAGAGTAGGTAGTTTGATGGTTTGGATTCATCATATTCTGCCATGTATTTATTATTTGCTTCAGCATACCTATTTGAGCACATTGAAATTCCCCCTCTCAACCCCTTTTCAATAAACATAATTTGATCAATGTCTTTCAACAGCCTCAGCTCACATTTTGTATATTTCAGCATACAATCCCAAGTATAACCTGGTAAAGTGTAATACCACGCTGGGTCCAAACCATAAATGTTATGTGCATTGATTCTAAAGTTTTCAAAGACATCACTCAACAACAACACATCTGTTTTCAAATACAGATCGCTGTATTGACCCAAATTCTGAATATTGAATTCATCCCATACTTTTTGGGCATGTAAATACTCCTCATCACTGATATTTACATCATATAATTTTGAATAGAACATTTCTTTGGGTGGTAAACTTGTTTCCTCCAATTTAGCCATGTTATCAACATAATCATAGCAAAAGACCCCCTCACGTCTTAATAATTCGAATTGGTTTGAATAACATGAAGCAAATTCCCTCTTTAGATTTATCAAATCACCCAATTTCAATGTAGATGCTAATGAACTCAAAGATGAATTTAAAAATCGTAGTGAATCGATATATCTAAACTTTATACTAGTTTCATCATCAAACTGAGTGAAAGAAATGTATTTTTCTTTATTAATTGGAAGAATACTGAATTTTTCCACCTTTCCTATGGCTTTTAAGATGAAATGGGAATCGTAACCTGAGAGATTGTGAAATACAATTGGAACAATGAATTGTTTCTTGAAATTTAAATTATTACAGTTTGAGTGAGCAAATCCTCTGACATCACCTGTCAAAGCCAGTGTAAAATTAGTACTTCTTTTGGGTATTGGCAACACTGCGAATCCTTGTACGGATCATATATGACCCGATTGTCTTTTGTTGTAGATCCGATGCCAGTGGCCTATTTTGAGTTTTGAGAAGAATTTTTGTTAGGTTAGGTTAGAAAATAATGTCGTGATTGTCGTTGACCAAAAGAACGGTGGGTTGTGAATGAGAGAGATTTTGATCGACGTTTTTCGAAGTTGTTTTCGTTTTGAGTATTTCTCTTTCATATTGTTACCAGTAAAAACTCGCGTGGATATTTTTCGGTTGGACTATTCAATTGAGTGTTGGGGTAACATTTCTGATGTGATTAAAGGTTGGAAACGTTTTAACAGCCTTTTATTTCGAAATCGAACCGACGTTAGTAGTGAGGACGGGTAGTTCTTGACGAACGCGACATAGATTGTGGCGACCGTGACAGGACAGAGTGTTACCCGATTTTTCGTGAAAATAGTTCAAGATGGAGCGACAAAAGAAACATCGTAGAGTGTTACGTACGGCATTTACCAAGGTTGCGAAGGAGTTGGAAGACCTGTTGGCCTCTCAGGAAGTGGAACGCCATTTGATACGTGTATCGCTGAACCTCATGCAGCAAAAATTCGATAGTCTCAAGGAAGCAGATGGGGAAATTTACAACTCAATGTTGGAGGCGGATGCTAGCGAAGAGGATCTATTGGCGGAGATGGAAGGATGTGATGGTTATGGACGCAGGATGGGTATTTTGTCTGCTCGATGTGTGGAGTCAGAACAAGGGAGTGCTGGAACAAATTCTGTGAGGTCCGAGAATACCAACTCTTCTATAAGTCAAGGTAGGCGTAAATTTAAATTACCAACTCTGGAGTTTAAAAAATTTGACGGAGCCATCAAGGAATGGTTGCCTTTTTGGTCACAATTTTAAAAAGTGCACGAAGACCCTGATATTGATTCTGGTGACAAGGTCGAGTACTTAATTCAGGCGACAGTTTCGGGATCAAGAGCTAGACAAGTGGTCGAAAGTTTTCCTGCCACTGGTGAGAATTACCTCGAAATAGTCGACTGTTTAAAGTCTCGTTTTGGTAGAGATGATCTTCTGATAGAAGTTTATGTGCGGGAACTGCTCAAATTAATTATAAACAACGCTACGTCTGGCAATAAAACGGAGCTTTCGCTATTGTATGATCGTATTGAAACGCAATTACGGGCGTTAGAGACTCTCGGTATCACCTCCAATAAGTATGCGGCAATGTTGTTCCCGTTGATTGAATCGTGTTTTCCGCCGGAATTACTCCGAATCTGGCAGCGTTCTCCACGTGATGCTGGTTTGTCAGGAGAGGGGGACTCAAACGGGGAGACTACTTTGGAGAATCGACTCAAAAGTTTGATGCTTTTCTTGAAAAACGAAGTGGAGAACGAACAGCATGTGGGTTTAGCCATGGAGGGTTTTGATCTTGGATCTAGGTCACACCAGATTAATAGCAATAGGGATGCGTCTCGAGTAAACGGCCCCAAAGGAAGGACTAGGAATATGTTTGAACCTAGATTTGAATCCAGCATACCTACAGCCACCGGATTATTGAATAACAATTCTGTTAACAACTGTATCTTTTGTCAGAATCCTCACGATAGTGCAAACTGTTTCAAAGCACAAAAGCTCACTTTAGATGAAAAGCGTGATACTCTTGCCAAGAAGGGAGGATGCTTTCGGTGCCTCAAAATAGGTCATACGTCACGAAAATGTAATGGTAGGGTGAAATGTATGGTTTGCAAGAAGTCCCACGTAACCTTGATGTGTCCAGACGTTTTGGGAAACAAGGAGAAGCAAGAAGCGAGTCCGAGTGCAAATGCTGACAGTGTGATTTGTATTCCTCCAAGTTCTAACCAAACACTCACGAATAGCACGAACACTCAAGTCTTTTTACAAACGTTGCGAGTGAGAGTAGCAGGAGGGGGTTGCTCACGAATTGTACGTGCTTTGATCGACACAGGGTCGCAGAGGTCATATATTTTGAAGGCTACCGCCAAATCTCTGGGATATCAATCCAAGCGGCAAGTGAGTCTTCAGCATGGACTATTTGGTGGAGGACATATGTTGCAGAGACATGACGGTTATGACATACATCTGAGACATGGCAATTACGGTTTTACTCTCGAAGCGTTGGATCAGGAAGTCATTTGTTCTGAAGTTTCTCCGATACACGAAGGCTCTTGGATCAAGGAACTAAACCAATTGAACGTTCACTTATCAGACACTTTAGGCACAGAACCAATCGAGCTGTTGATTGGATCCGATGTAGTAGGAAAACTGTACACTGGCAAGAGATTTATATTAAAGTGTGGATTAGTAGCCGTTGAAACATTGCTAGGATGGACCTTGATGGGAAAGATACCTCACGAAGAGGGTGAAACTGCAACTATGTCTGCATTGTCTCTTTTCAACAGGAATGCTACGTTGACTGACCTCTGGGAGTTGGAGGCCCTGGGCATCGCCGATCCAGTTCAGCAGAAAACGCAAGAAGAGAAAGCAGCGGCTGTCAGGGATTTCTTTCTGGAAACGGTGTCCGTGGAGGCAGATGGACGTTACAAAGTCAGGTTACCTTGGATAGATGATCATCCAGCTTTGTCATGTAACCTAGGAGTAGCCAGGAAGAGATTGGATTCAACGGTCAAAAGGTTGACTAACGATGATCGGTTTGAAGCTTATGATCAGGTCTTCAATGAGTGGCTAGACGAGGACATAATAGAGGAGGTTTTGGAACAAAATCGGTCCAGTGAAGCCCATTACTTGCCACATAGACCCGTCATCAAAGATTCTCATGCCACTACCAAAATAAGGCCAGTCTTTGACGCGTCAGCCTGTGAAAAGGGTAAACCCTCCCTGAATCAGTGCCTAGAGAAGAGGGTAAACTTGATTGAATTGATTCCCAGTTTGTTGACCAAGTTCAGGATGGATAAAATTGGAGTGACATCCGACATCAAGAAGGCATTTCTTCAGATAAGCGTGCATGAGACAGACAGGGATTATCTTCGTTTTTTATGGAGGGATGCGAGTGGTGTTCAAAAGATTTATCGTCATCGCCGTGTCGTCTTCGGCCTAAATAGCAGTCCTTTCCTGTTGGGAGCAACATTGGAGTACCATTTGTCAAGATTGTTGCAGCTAAGTGAGTCCAATAATGTGCCATACTCTAAAGAAACTATATTGAAACTTTCGCAAAGCTTCTACGTAGACAACTGCGTGACGAGTGTTTCAAATGAAGAGGATTTGCAGAAATTTATTCGCGAGTCAACAAGGCTAATGGCAGATGGCAAATTCGATTTGAGAGGGTGGGAGAACACTCATCAAGTCCACTCGCCTGGACTCTACTCTGGAACCCCTGTACTTGGACTTACATGGAATACGACGGAAGATAATATTGGTTTGAATATGGAGGAACAAACTGCTGATTTGCTAAGTCAAGTTGTTACCAAGAGACTTATGCTTTCTTTGACACAACGTGTTTTTGACCCCATTGGGTTTAGCTGTCCTACGAGTTTACTACCAAGGCTTTTGTTACAGCAAGCATGCGAAAAGAGTTTGGACTGGGATGTTCCGGTGGACTCCAATATGACCAGCCAATTCCACGCATGGCTCAAAGAATTGCCATATTTGGCAGCAATAAAAATTCCGAGATGGATAGAAGCCGGACGTGAAAATGCTGCACAATGGACCCTACATACGTTTTGTGATGCCAGCAAAAACGCTTACGCCGCTGTTGTTTTCTTGAGAGGTGTTCGGTATGATGGCACCGTTTTTGTTAATCTATTAGCAGCTAAGTCTAGAGTGGCTCCAGTAAGAAAACTATCTATACCCAGACTTGAATTGATGGCCGCTATCATTGGTGTCCGATTGTTAAGAAGTGTTAGAGACAGTTTGAAGATGATTGATGTTGAACCTTTCTTTTGGAGTGACTCTTCTACAGTGTTGTTTTGGATTCGGAACGATGAAGAATGGGCTACTTTTGTCTGGAACCGAGTGAAGGAAATACATCAATGTAGTCTACGTGAAAATTGGCATCATGTTCCGGGCCTATTGAATCCAGCTGATTTGCCGTCTCGTGGCTGTTCCGCCAAGAAATTGCTACAGTCTAAATGGTGGGAGGGACCAGCGTGGCTAAGTCAAGAGCCTTCTCATTGGCCTGGAGATGATCTCAGCTTCAACAAGGAAGAAATCTATCAGGAGGTGAAGAAGTCAGCTAGTAAAACAATGATCAGCACGGGAGAAGAAGTCATGTCTTTGGAGGATTGGCACCTACTCTATTTTTCCAAGTTTTCAAAATCAGTCCGTATGTGTGCATGGATTCTGCGTTTCACTCATAATTTGAAGAATAGGAGCGATAAACGTGATGGATCACTTACTTGTGAAGAGATTGCAAAAGCCGAACAACTTGTTTGGAGGCTGGTGCAACGAGAATCATTTCTCGAAAAGGAGGATAAGCACTTAGCATCATTGGACTGGCACAAGGATGGAGATGGAGTGATGAGACTTAGATCTAGAATCAGCAACCGAGATGATCTGGTGAGTTTTCGCTTCCCCATAGTGCTGCCTGCTAGACATCCTGTGGTTGGTCGGTTGGTATACCAAGAGCATATCAAGTTGTGTCATTTAGGAGTGCAGGGACTGATTAATGTGCTACGTGAGCAGTATTGGATTTTGGGTGGCCGCCGTGCGGTAAAAAACGCGATAGCCAAATGTGTCGTGTGCAAGCGGTATAATTCTAAACCTATCGATGTCAAGTCTCCTCCGCTACCAGTGGATCGTGTTCGAGATGCGATACCCTTTGAAGTGACCGGTGTAGACTTTGCGGGGCCGCTATATTTAAAGACTGGAGAGAAGACTTGGATATGTGTCTTCACTTGCGCTATCTATCGCGCAGTCCATTGCGAATTGTGTTCGTCATTGTCGGCTGAGGTGTTCATGCTGGCGTTGAGACGTTTTATTGCCAGGCGGGGACGTCCGAAAACTGTCTATAGCGACAATGGAACCAATTTACTGGAGTAGACAACGCCTTATCTCATTTAGATTTTGACAAAATCGCCGAATATAGCAGTGTAGAACGAATCGAGTGGCGATTCAACCCGCCGACTGCTGCATGGTGGGGAGGCTTTTGGGAGCGCCTGATAGGAGTTCTCAAGCGCTTGTTGAGAAAAGTATTGGGGCGAGCTTCGCTGAATCATGAAGACTTATCTACTCTCCTGTGTGACTGTGAGGCAATCATCAATTCTCGGCCCCTCACTTTCATGTCGAGCGACCCAAAGGAATTGGTTCCTATTACTCCTGTCATGTTCCTGAGAGATTTGGCCGAAAGTGGTATTCCGGACTTGGACGCTGTGGATAATCAAACATTTGGTAGAAGGATGAGGCATAGATTTAAACTGATGAAAGATTTGAGGCAAAGATCCCGAAGCGAGTATTTGGGACAATTACATTTGTTCCAAAAGAAGCGTGACGACCGCTGTCTAGCTCTAGGAGAAGTTGTTCTTATCGGAAATGATAAGGACAAACGACTGGCCTGGCCGATTGGGAGAATATCCGAATTAATACCTGGAAAGGATGGAAAAGTTCGTCTCGTTAAGGTAGTCACTGCTAAAGGGTACCTTCTTCGGCCGATTCAGCGGATCTATCCTTTGGAATGTCGAGACCAGAAGTTCGAGAACCCAACGGCTGATATGGAAGCTGTCGAACAGGAAACTGGTGAGCTTAACAGGCAGATGGAGGAAAAACGCGTTTGTGTCGCGGAATCGGGAGTGTCTAAAAGCAGAGCATTCGAAACGGCCGAGTCATGTGTCCCAGAAACGGGAGTGCGGAACAACGAAGTGTCCGACTCTAATGAAATTGTAACGCGTGCCGGTCGATCTATAAGAGTGCCGCGTAGGTTTCGTACTGAATAGAGATAAGAGTAGTTATAAGTTTTGTTGTTTCTCCTGGCTAGATGTGATGGACTGTTTCTTTTTTTTGTTTCTGAAACACCTGTTGGGATGCTACAGGCGTCTCAGGTGGGAGGATGTCAGAGCCAGTGTAAAATTAGTACTTCTTTTGGGTATTGGCAACACTGCGAATCCTTGTACGGATCATATATGACCCGATTGTCTTTTGTTGTAGATCCGATGCCAGTGGCCTATTTTGAGTTTTGAGAAGAATTTTTGTTAGGTTAGGTTAGAAAATAATGTCGTGTTTGTCGTTGACAAAAAGAACGGTGGGTTGTGAATGAGAGAGATTTTGATCAACGTTTTTCGAAGTTGTTTTCGTTTTGAGTATTTCTCTTTCATATTGTTACCAGTAAAAACTCGCGTGGATATTTTTCGGTTGGACTATTCAATTGAGTGTTGGGGTAACATTTCTGATGTGATTAAAGGTTGGAAACGTTTTAACAGCCTTTTATTTCGAAATCGAACCGACGTTAGTAGTGAGGACGGGTAGTTCTTGACGAACGCGACATCACCTGTAAAATGATCATGATCAACAACAATCTGATCTGTGTCAATAAACGGTTTTTCGCAAATGTGACACTCTTTTGCTATACACTTGTCCAACACTTCTGACATGGGAACAACTTTAGACAACTTATCTTCAACAAATTTCGCAATATTTTTAAGTTGATCCCCTAACCAATCTAAACAATTTTCGCCGCGGTAGCTTTTGTGAAAGGTTAGCGAGTCGTCATAGGAACACTTGAATAAAAATCCAATACTGAATGGAATATGATTTTGAAAATTGACAGTTTTCAAATGTGTTAATTCATCAGGAATTTTTTGTAAGATTGATTCAAAATCCCCATATATGATGAATGGCGCTTTTTGTTTATAAATGTGATTTCTGAACGAAACGTGATCATATTTGGGAAATGAAATCTTTGAAGCATTTTTTGTTTCACACACACTTGAATGTTCACTCAAGCGTTCCTGAGACTGAAAATAGTTCAAACATCTATCGCAAATGAATAGTTTGTGTCCATCTTTTTTAATTTGTGATCTCACTTACCTGGATAGATCCTTTATCAAACAATAATGATAGGAAATCTCAATCTCATTTTTAATATTTGGCAATGGTTCAAAATCATTAATTTTTGGAAAATATTTGTTTTGAATAATTAGTAAATTGACATGATTTTCCAACTTATTGTTCGTCAATCGACATGGTACAACACTGAAGAATTCGTTCTTTTTATTTTGAACCATTTCCAACATATAAACATTTACACTTATATCATTAATTTTTTCAAATTTATGAATTTTGTCAACTGTCATTGGAAAATCCAGGCCTTCCGTATTGAGGACGCGGGTGTAATGAGGATATGAGCTGTCTCTATCTGAATGGATTCTACTAGGATACAAAGCCGCGACTATACACCAATAAAAACATGCATCATCGTCATTTTTGATGTTGATACATGCTTTTTTCTTTGAAATTTGACTGGGCAGAGGAATGTAGGATGAAGCACCCACCCCAAAGCTATGCTTATTAATACAAATTTCTAGACTGATAATTTTTTTTAATGCCCACCCACTGTCACGTTCTTGAAAATCCTCCATTTTTTGTAAAATTGGTTTGCTTATACAATTTTGAAACCACTCAATCAAATCTGTACCCTTATCCAATACTTCATTTTTGGTATGAAAATATTTAAAATCAAGGTTTTCAACATTATTTTTGTTTACAATGAACTCACCACAAAAAGTCGCATTCACCTTTATAGCACTGAACACTTTCAAAATTTCGTTGATGTTTTCCTTGAACAAGACAAAGGAATCATCAAAAAAATCCCCTAGATTCACGTGTGTTTGATTGATAATCACTCCAGTTCTTATGCGAGACTCAAAGGATGTTTTCAAGTCTTCCCACTTGACCCGCCTGGTAAGATTTTGTTCCATTCCTTCACCCACATGCGTCTTGGAGATTTGTGACTTGACAAGCATCCGGAACCTCTTCAAATGACCCAAATTGGTCACCAATTTTTTCCTAGATCCAATAGATATTGGTGCAGCCATCGCCCTTTGGAAGTCTCGGATGCTACGATTCATTTTCAACAGCCACCGCTTTTTCTCCTCTTTTCTGACGGCACATAACTTGGGGTATGCCTCTTTGAACTTTGTCACAATGTCACTACTCAAAGAGGCAATTTCTTCGAAAGAACTCATGATTTGATCTATCTAAAATTGATATTTTAAAACACCACTTAGATGGGGCGAGTGGGTTGACTTACCAATGCAGCAGATGATAACAATGAAAGAGAACTAATTTCAACTAGCTTATTAATTTGATGTTGGTTATTTGGAGCGATAGGTTGAATAAACGAACTGTCTGATGTCTCGATTACAAATGAATCTCTAGACCACAATCTCCTATGTTAATAACTAGAAAATCACATCCTGCACTGGGCATATTGTTTGATATCATACCAACCGCAATAACATGAGTCACCATTTCCTTTTAGCAGGACGTTGTCGATAATTGCAGCGTTGACTATCCTCATTGACTTTCAACAATTTACTACTACATACATTTGCTATTCAATCCATATTTCCATAAATCTAACTATAAACAGTGACAACAATGCAATTTCATCTTATCAGCTGGAACGTGATAACAATTTCCTGCACAAATATACGATCTTGGTTCCGCCTACTTATTTTAACCACCGGAAGTCCATAAGAATAACATGGGGAGATAAGACTTAAATGATACAAAGCCAAATTCGAGCAATTCCACATTCAAAATGCACATTTTAAAATTCTATACATTGCGCGCCACATACTTTGGTTCCGCACACCACAAACAAACGCCATGACGTCATACCTTCAAATCTCCACATTCCGCACACTTTTTTTTTGCACACCCCGTATACAGAGATAACACACTATCTCAACCAATCAGAACGCTCCATTCTTGGCTCCGCCCACTAATTCCAACCACCGGAAGTCCATAAGAATAACATGGGGAGATAAGACCAAAATGTATAGAACTCAAATCTCCACATTCCGCATACTTTTTTTTTTGCACACCCCGTATACTAAACAAAGATAACACATATATGAACGGAAGTCTATGTGATAAGACATGCGGAGATAAAAAAATTACATTTCGTGATCGTGGCGCCACCTATCGGAATTTTTGTGCAATGGTCCAGAAGTGGGTTAGCTATAACTACTTTTATAAGCGGGAGATTTGTGTCCAAACCCTTGCGGGGGCTAAACTTTTTTATAGGTATTTCTGGAGACTTGAATGTAAGAAAATATGCAGTGCTTCCAATTTGATTTGTCACACTTTCAAAAGGCCGTAAAATATTAATTTTTTGGGCTAAAAGGTCGACCAAAAAAAGAAATTGTAGGGTGTTTTGTAAAGTTTTGTGCTATTGAGTCAAATATTTTCTTAACTGTTAAATGTCAAAATTATTGACATAACTTACTTTTTTTCAATGGCACAACCTATATATCATTACATATTCAGAAAGGCGTCTTTTTTCTGATCACGAAAATATAGCACACATGACCTTTCTATCCACTAGTTTAGCGCAAATTGGTATAAATAAGATTGAAATTGTAATTTTTCAGCATGCAAAAAGACGAGTCTATTCATTTGTTTCCAATAATTGTCAGGGTTGCACTCGAATGGACAATTTGCATACATTTTCAAATGAGTTGAAATTTTATATACGTTTTCTAGACATTATTTGAAAGTCACTAGCGAAAAAATTTCTCCGAAATACCTAAAAATATACTAAATAAATGAAAAAGAAAACGCGAATTTCACTGCATGATCGCAAAAGAGGTGGGGCCATATTACCCTTCCGAGAGAGAGAGAGTCATCTCAGTTAATACGTCAGACGGCGATAGATAGTGTATTCTGTGACGTAGTGGATGCTGATTGGCGCTCTTTAATCGGTGATTACTACGTTATTAGAGGTCGTAGCTTGATTTTTCAAACATCAATGGCATCAGTACTTACTAATCCTTATATTTTTCATATTTTCAAAAAATGTGCAAATTGTCCATTGTTAAATGTTTTACGTGAATACTGTTCCTTTACACTAAGTTGGTAGAAATAAATAAATGTGTATACTTCTTGATTTGAGTAATTCATCAAAATGCTGTATTTACAAACCAGAAAATCACGTATATTTTAGTAAATATTCAGAACAAGACTTATGAAAGTTATTGGAAGCAAAATAAAACACGCCTGTTAATTACAATTTCGATCAGATTTATAACAATTTCCTCCAAATTATTGAATAGAAAGGGCATATGTGCTATATTTACTTGATCAGAAAAAACACGTCTTTTTTATTATGTAATGATATATGGGGTGTGCCCATTCAAAAAAAGTAGGTTATGTCAGTAATTTTGACATTTGACAGTTAAGAAAATATTTGGCTCAATAGCACAAAACTTTACGAAAAACCCTACAATTCCTTTTTTTGGTCGACCTTTCAGCTCAAAAAATAAATATTCCACAGCCTTTTGGAATTGTGACAAATTAATTTGAAAGCATTGTACAGGGTGTTTCCGCATATTTCGTCTGCAGACTAACTTGCTTATTATGCAAGATAGATAGGGACTTTGAATACAAAGTGGACTCAACTTGAACTTTTTTGAATGAAACACCCTATATATTATTTTATAATCAAATAGACATTATGTTTTTGATCCCCAAAATATACAACATGTGTAGGTATTCCTTCCAGCCGTTTTCAAAATAACTGAGATTCAAAGTTGGTTTTTTGGTATTGCCAAATTGTAGTATCTATGACTACAATAATTATTGTTTGGACATTATTCATCCATCTTCATCCTTCCAATAATACAAGTGAATACATTATATTAATGATAAATTGATATCATGAAATGCATTTGAGAAAATGTGATGTGAATAACGGCGGGCATATTCAATGATTGCATTTTATGATATTATTATCAATTTATTAATGATAAAATGTTCACTTGTTATATTTGTTGTTTTAGATTATTGGAACGATAAAAATTTATAAATAATGTTCAAACAATCATTGTAGTCATAGATACTAAATTTGGCAATACCAAAAAAACAACTTTGAAACTCAAATATTTTGAAAACGGCTGGAAGGAATGCCTACATGTTGTATATTTTTGAGATCAGAAAAAAAATGTCTATTTGATTATAGAATAATATATAGGGTTACCCATTGAAAAAATGCAAGTTGTGTCTGTCACACTTTTCCCGTGCACCCGGTATACAAAAAAATATTTTTTTCTGGCGGTTAATACCTAACAACTTTATATTCAAAGTCCCTATCTATCTTGCATAATAAGCGAGTTGGTCTGCAGACGCAATATACGGAAACACCCTGTACATGTGTGATTAAATTGATACTTACAAAAAGAAGTGAGATCTCAACAAAAAAATAAAATGTGAAAAATAGCTATTAGATCTTTTCTAACACCAAGTCAGATATTTTAGTTGGTACCTTTTTATGATAGCACTTATTCAACATCATTGTTGTAAATTGTTGTCTGGTAAATACCTACCAGAATTAATTGTGATCGTATCGACATCTTTATTTCAATAATAAATAAAATGGTAATCATACAGGGTGTCCCAACGATAGAGTAAAGTAGGTTTTATCATATAGGATATGAAAAAAAATATCAATATCAATATGCGTCATATGGTTAGGGGTGTAAATAGCGCACATTCTGAAAATATTTGGAAACATACAGGGTGCGTCACAAAAGTATGGCACGAAAAAGTATGATTTTTTTAAATGGAACCGCGTTTTAAAAATGGTCTGATCAGTCTGCATGACTACAAAATTTCGAACGCCGACTTTTTCAAATAGGGAAAATACAGGGGTGTACTAATCTTATCTGCGACACACTGTTTGTTAAGAAAATTCACAGGGTTCGGCACGGTAAGTGGCCTATTGGAATATATCGTGAAATAAAGCGATTAGGATTCTGAAAATTTGTAGGGAAAGATTTTCGGAGCTGCTCTTTTCAAATAAAATAATACTGACATTGCGCGACTTCCGGTTTTACCGGAAGTAGGTGTCAACTCGCCTGTGTCAAATGGAGCACCCTATATATTATTACATTTTTGGATTCTTCGGTAAATTCTAGGCAGATTTGACTATGATGCTCGTGTAAATGTTTCGTATGAAAAAGCCTTACTTGTTCAATTTGTATTGAATTTCTTGTTTAAAGGGCCCTACTTTTGAAGATTTTTCACAATATTTTGATAACTATTATACAGGGTGGCCCAAAAATAAGAGCAAAAAATCAATTAGGAAATCAGCCAAAAATAATTTTTCTCAAATGGAAACCCCCAATTTTCATATTATTATCTTGGTGAGCATTGAAAATAATTATGACTTTATACAGGGTTATCCACGTTATTCGAACATTATGACTAGATCTCGGGCTAAAGTATCTTATTTTGAAAAAGTTTTTTTCATCTGTGTAACTTTTTGATTGCTATCCCAGCAGATTAAATTCATTCTTGAGGAAAAATGTCAAAATGTGTCGAAAAAAGTTGAAAGTTGACGGTACCTTTTATTCAAATGACCGAATAGCTCTTGAAAACTTAGGATGGGAAAGTGCAGACCATTTTTCTCTAACTTGAATAGTTTGAGTTTTATAGCATGTCAAAGGTGCAAAAATGACATTTTTAAACCGGGGACACCCTGTATAACGTGAAAATATTTTTAAAATGTAGCCTTTGAGGGTCCCTATCATTGACTTTAAATACTATAGACTGGGCATCTCATTCATCAAATGGTATTAGTCTGGACGCCAACATCACAATAAGTGCGAAAGAGACAACACTATGAGTGGAAAGAGATAAAACGAGGAATCCGAACCCATCGGGCAACACCGCATGAGAACATGTGATTCTTATAATACGTACGTCCGAACTCGATTTTCATCTGGAACAGCGGCGGCACATTTCGAGTTTCTACCGTTTTGCATGAAAAATATAAATGAATATTAATTTGGGTAGGCACCTATGTCGTTATTGTTATATGACAGTATATCACATTTTTGACTTTCTGAATCAATAAAAATTGAAATTTTCATAACATTAAAAATTAAATCTCCTGCTGTTCTTCCGACAATAATGAATTACGGTTCCGAATAAAATGACAACCAAAATACAAAATATATTTCGCCTTTCCTACATAACTCTAAGGCCATTTTACTCAATTTGCCATTTGATTTTTGTTTTTGGAGACGGGAAACTGTATGGTCTGCCGGTGAGTCATGATTGGCAAGCTTCCCGGTTTTAAATATTTGATTCCATCAATGTCACGTGAATAGTCTTGTGGGTTAAAATGGGCCGAACACAAAAAGGGAGGTTTGATTCGAAGTCGGTCCTCGTCAATCCTCACCAAAGAACACCAAATATTTCGCAGCTCTTCATTTTTTGGAAATCTAAAATTGGATAACAAGAAAAAATATAAAAAATAGGGTACAGCAACGTTTTACTTTTCTTGTTTCTAATACATAAGTATATGTACAGGCGAAAAGTATTATAAATAAATGGCCGAAAAACTATTTTTAACTATACCAAAATGATTATCAGTGCTGGAAAGTGAGTGGAGATAAATTCAAAGAAATATGGTGCAGGAGTCATACTAAACAAAGACCGCAAATATTGGTATACCTGCAAATTGAAGCAGGTAAGCAATATTGTTTATTGGTCTATTCTTATTCAAATTAATGTCTAGACATAAATTTAATTTTGTATGTTTAGACATAAATTTGGCCCAAAAACATTTATGTCTAGATATTGAGGAATACCGTCCCCTCTAATTATCATCAATCACACTGTCAGTTAAAATCAGTCAAATATAGTCGTTAACCCATATACCTTATGAACGACCTATATTACGCTGATATGCAAATACTTTGCGAACATACTATATTATACGCGCGCATCATCATTGTATTGATTTCCTGTCATGTGATACGCGCGCAGGAGTTTTACGAGGAGTACCGGTCAGCGAGAGGCGAGAGAGCATGTATGATAGGGGCGTTGAAGGGCTGTGAAAAATTGTGATATAACGTGTTATTACAGGTCAGTAAAACGAACTCTATATTAATACTATATGTCTTGAAGATTGTCCTTATATTTCATTTATTCTGTGGTGTACAATTTGTCTTGTTTTGAATAACATGTGAGTGTTTAAAAGAAACCGTTCAATGCTGTATACGATTACGGGTCAAAAATGGACGTCAAGTAGAAAAACTCAATAATTACTTAAGTTTCCGCGCTGGGATTGTAGTTATAGTATGATTGAGGGTATGTGTGAGCCTTGGTGAATCTACTAATATTTTCCTATACACCGTGACAGATGAATATCCTAACAAACAAGTAAACAAAAGTTAGAGATATTCTTCCAAAGACCCACACTGTGGCCGAGTAGTTTTCCGCAACCCAGGGACCTCAAAAGTCTATAAAGGATCAGTAACAAACAACTCTTCAGTTTTGCTTGTAGGTATTGTGTTTTTGAAATGTGGGACTGCAATTTCGACGCGGAAAAACAGTAATTTGTTGATTGCATTAAAAAAAAATACAAAACAGTTGTACAGCATGGTTCGGTTTTTGGAATTGCGATTGTGGGTTTCTCTGCCGTGCTCTTTCCCCACATGAATTCCAGGCTGAGTACGGCACTATTTTTCATTCACATTTGTAATAAAGTAGGTGTATTACGAACGTTGCGTTTTAATTAACATCCCAATATCCTCAAATTTCCCAAATTATTGTTTTGTCGGGCGCATTCGAGGTAAGTAAATTTTTGGAAGGTGGAGTCATCACAACGTAGGTCCAACGTAGGTATTCGTCATGAACGTCATAAAACTTACCTCATTCAACTTTGTTGAACGAACCCGGGTATGTTATACTACAATATACATTCAAAGAAGTATGGGCAAATAAACAATACATAATGCGTAGGTTTCCTGCTTCAATTTGCAAGTACCAATATTTGCAGTTTCTATTCACTTTTCGCATTCTCCAGAAAATTAAACATTTTTTATATATCCTATACCTACCTTGAAAACAAAATTGCCATTTTTTCTGGCACGTTTTAAAATGTAAAGGTTTATTCGGAAGCCTTGGGAACAGGGTAAATATCTATTTTCAACCATTGAACTTTTATTTAAAACTTTTTTCCAAACGTCAAATTAAAAAGTGAATTGCGGGGTCCATTTAGCTGTGCCCTGTACAAGGTTTTTTTATATATCAATTTAGACCCCCTTTATCTTTTTTATTTGACGTTTCTGACAAAAATGTCCCTTCATAAAAGTTGATTGGTCTCGAGCAAATTGTTGGAAAAACTATATTTCGCTTTTACAGGAAGAAAGACTGGGCGTCGTCAAAATTTTTAATTCCAATTGAAAGGTACAGGCAAAGAGGGCGATATGTCAAAAAGTTAATTTCGAGATGAACGCGAGGTTTTAAGAGCTCTAAAAAGTGATTATAATGATAATAATGGTAAAAGTAAGCATTCTTACTGAAGACTTCAACCTTATTGTAATAAAAAAAACGAAAATAAGACAGTTGAGGAAGTATCCAATAAATAATTCATCTTTACTGTGTATGAAATAATCGAGGAAATAATGGAATAGGTATTCAAGTAATATGAATATCCTTTCTTATTTGAGAAAAATCGGTTCCTATTGCATAAAACACTGCCATTCAGGCTTTTTTCCAAATCAGTTTCATTTTTTCGTTGTTACCTATTCACGAATAAAAACAAACATTTAAACTTCCTGAAGATTGAAAAATCCTCATTTTCATAAATGAAATATGATGATGCCTACACTCTACACCACTGGATCCCTCTCCAGTCAATGCTCAATGCAAATTTGACACTTACCTGTGAATGGTGATTTCTGGATCCGAATGGTCCAGTTTTTGACACAGCAAGCACAATCTTACCATTTTTCACAAATAAAGTCACAATACAACACTTCAGAAGCACGAAAGTAGAAGTTTTCAAGATGAAACCCCATGGCATCACCGCACTACCTTCAAAATCGAAACCAGCTGTTTAAAGGCAGCGTTGCCGTGTACTAGGACTAATATTTACTATGTATCGCCTGTTTCCAATGCACAAAAAATCATTATTTAATGAATGTTAGTGATTAGGCTTTGAGTAGCACAAAAATGTTTCACATTATTTATGATATGAAATGATATCATCATTAGACACTATCACCGTTCAACATTGAGTTGATTCACACGAAATCATGGTTGTAAATGTGTCAGATTATGCGATAATCTAGAATAGTGAACCTTGATGCACCTTCTTGAAAAATGAACAATACTCAATCCTCCTTAATTTTCATTGTATCATGTCTTATCAATCAATTTTGTACACAGAGGAATTTTCATTGATGAAGATTTGCCCAAATCGGCAACCGCGTCCAAAGCAGGTCAGATTTTGGCGACGCAGATAGATATAACTCGACAAGGATAGCGATACAGTGAATTTCTCAAGACATACGTCCAAAATTGGATGATGGTGCCATTATTTTTGAAGGTTTCCTTCTCTAAAGCCTTATAAAACTCAATGGTCCCTATCCATCCAGAAAAAAAAACTATTTCAAAATCAGATACTTCAGCCATAATGTTTCGTGTCGAATAACGTGAATAACCCTGTATACGATTGTCCATTCAAAAAATTTTTATTTTTATTTATTTTTTTAAATTTTTGGAATGAACAATACTATATAAACTCACATTTATTTTCAAAGCTCAAAAAGATGAAATTATACGAATTAGGAGTTTCCATTTGAAAAAATTATTGGTCTTTGGCCGTTCTCTCTATTTTATATTCGATCTTATGTTTGGGCCACCTTGTGATGATAGTTATCAAAATATTTTGAAAAATCTTTCAAAGTAGATCCCTTTAAACAAGAAATCAAATGGAAATTGTACAATAGAGGATCTCTCATACGAAAAATTCACATTCAAATAGGAACCTATAAACGTCATTTTTCAAATGAAAACTCAAATATTTCAAAAACGCTTATACTTGGGTATAGATCATGATGTTTGAAATCTGCCTGGATTTTCACGTAGAATCCAAAAATGTAATAATATGTAGGGTGTTCTATTTGAAACAAGTGAGTTCACACCTCCTTCTGGTATAACCGGAAATCGCGCAACGTCACTATTATTTCATTCGAGAACCGCATCTCCGGAAATCTCTCTCTACAAATTTTCAGAATCTCAGTCGCATTATTTCCCGAAATATTTTAATAGGCCACTTACCGTGACGAACCCTGTATATTTTGACCTGGATATGAGAGCTTTCACACAAAATACAGGTCCTTCTCAATAATCATTATCGGGCTTATTTTGAAACCCTCAAAATATTCCAATTAGGTATTATTGGTTCAGTTTATTCATGTTTATCGCCGTTTTTGGAATCAAATACTCTCAAGGAACGGATATTTGAAATTTGATAAACATTTTTGTCGGGAATTATTAGCAGTGAATAAGAACACTTCAAGAGCAAATACATTATTCATCATACCAATAATGAGAAACATAGTTTCCATAAATTTCGGATGAACGTTATGTAGACGTGTCTATAGAGTTCTGGGAGCAAATTGCAATGGATATATTAAACCAATACAATCACGTTTTCGTGACGCGATCAAAATCAAATAATTCAAATAGTCAGATTGCATATATTGAACACACCCAAAGATCTGTATTTTATTCTTAAAAGATTATCCTCACCTTATATCTCCCAAGAATTTGAATGAGGGAAATTTCAATCTTTAAAGTTCATGATTATTGGAATGATAAATTCGTTCTCAAATAATTCGATCTCTCTTGATTCTTTGAGGTTTTTTTATTTCATGCGATTGCACGGAGACTATATTCTCCATAGGTATTTGGTATTTCGAAAGTATGGTGATTGATACTATGCTATCAAGGGTTTGTCAAAAACGCATTGACTCAACCTTAAAATATTGGCAATAAACCTTGCATATACATGGTTACTAGACATTTAGCACAAGCGCAATCTAAATTTACGTGTAAAGAGAGAGAAAAATTCAAAAAAAAGGGGAAAACATGACAAGAATAACAAATCTGTTGGAAATTTCTTTTTAAAAAATATTTCACTTGTGCTGGCTAACACATACAATTCAAATTCAAACGCGAAAAAATAAAAAAAATCCTTGTAACCGTTTCTCTGATGGGTAAAGAGAACTGGAAGAACATAGATTATGTTCATAAATAGTTTTCAAATTGTCACCATGTATTATCCAAATGTCTTTTCCAGACCTTATGTCGGTAGTGTTAGAGATCAGAGGGTTGATGCCAGACGAGATTTATACGAAAAATTGACTTTCGAAGTTACTTCATTTGATTTATCTAACGACAAGATAATATTTTGGTCTGACAAGGCTTATTAAGCCATTTTATCCGCACAACAACACAGTTATTTTAAACATATAACATCCATTCCCTCCCAACATTCCCCAGGCGAGACCTATTGGCATTTTATGAGCGATATTTGCAAGGAAGATTTAGAATGGTAGAAATAAATTCAAAGAAGTATGGGCCAGGAGCGTCATACCAAAGTTTACTAATTTTATTATTAGTAAACTTTGGCCATACTAAACAAAGGCCGCAAATATTAGGTACCTGCAAATTGAAGCAGGTAGGCAATATTGTTTCGTAGGACGCTTCTGGCCCATACTTCTTCGAATTTATCTCTACACTGCATGCATGCGAACTTCAAAATCATGATATAATAAACTGCATGGAAGATTTTATAAAAGAGAAAGGTACGTAAACTAGACTTTTAAATAAGGACTGACAGACAAACTCCAAGTCACGGTTTCAAGCAGACTCAGGTCTCTTTGTGATAATAGACGCTTTTATCTATTAGACTTTTAAAGCTGTCAAACACTTTAGGGATGGTATCAATATATTTTATTAAAATCAATTCACTTGTATAACAGTATCATATACCTAATGATAAATTATTTGTAGTTATACGAAGAAAAATACAACTTTGAATGTCCATAAGAATCAAAAATCGGATTGTTTGCTGAATGATGCTCTGGGTGAAAATTCAAAATCTTTTGATGCCTATATCTGAGGAACCCGAGAAAGAACCAAATAAAAATAAGTTTTGGTTTCCCAGATAGAACCATCCAAAGTTTTTTTGATTGTCAATTTGAATTGCTTCACTTATAAATACCTAGTTAAATTATACAGGTGACCGTCCCTCAGAATATCTCGAGAAATAAGACGATTAGAATTCTGAACATTTGTGTCGTAGAATTTTGAATTATGCTTTTTTCAAATGAAACAATAGCGACGTTGTGCGACTTTCGGTTATACCGGAAATAGGTGTCAATTCGCTTATTTTAACTAGAACACCCTATAATAATTATATTAATTCATTTTTGAATTCTACGTGCAATTCTAGACCGATTTGATGTATCATGTCCTATGTCTGAGTGTTTGAAATATTTGGGTTTTTATGTCAAAAATTACGTTTGTAGGCTCCAATTTAAATGTGAATTTAAACAAAAATAAGATCAAGAATAAAATCGAGAAAACTGCCAAAAACCATTTTTTTCAACTAACCCAAACTAACCCAAATTTTATCATTGTTCACAATGAAAAATAAAATTGAGTTTGTATAAGATTGTCCTTTCAATTTTTTTTTTTTTTTAATTTTGAAGTGGACATTGTTATACAAACTTACGTTTATTTCCAATGCTCCACAGGATGAAATTATGAAATTTGGTGGTTTCGATTTGAGAAAATTGATTTTTGGCAGTTTTTTTTATTTCATTTTTGATCATATTTTTTGACCACCCTGTAAAAATAGTTATCGAAATATTGTGGAGAATCCATGTATATGGTCTCTTTCAACAGGGAATCCAATTCAAATTCAATAATAAAGACTGTCTCATTGGTAAAATTCACTTTTTAATTGGAACCTACAAACGTCATTTTTGACAAAAAAAAGCTCAAATATTTCAAAAACTCAAATACTATTCTACGTACAATTCTACGAAGAATTCAAAAATGTAATCATAATATAGGGTGTTCCATTTAAATCAAGAGAGTTGACACCTACTTCTAGTATTACCAGAAGTAGCACAAAATAGCTATTATTTCAATTGAAGAGAGCATCCTTGAAAATCTCATCATACAAATTTTTAGAATTCCAATCGCGTTATTTTCCAAGATATTCCAATGGACGGTCACCGTGAGACACCCTGTATGTATATGTACATACAAGGCATCATTTGAGAAATATATATTATGCATATCTTGGCTAACAGTGTCATGTTATTGGATTATTTGATGACTCGTTCCTAAAAAAGATATCTGTATCCTGATCCTAATTTATGAATCACATTGTTGAACCAATAAACTTCTTTTTCCAGCAGTTCTCGTGATAGGGCTAAATAACTTCAAGCAGTCCAGCGAATATTTGTTACCCTTATCGTATGGTCAAAAGGGTCAGCAACTAGCCCTGATAGGGCACACCCGCGGTGAAAAAGAGTAAAAATAGAAAATTTATACGCATAGTATGTCAGCTTCGGAGTATTTATTGACCTTCTTTCAATTACTGTGTTTATATAGCATTGCATTATATAATACAAACATTTTTTTCATAGAACTTTTAGAATATCCTCACTTAGCTTGAATGCACTTGGATAATATTATTGTCATTCTCTTCAATCAATAGGAGCATATTTCATGAATTTTAGGGTCATGATAACCCTGTTATGCTGACATAGTTCATATTGGATAAGTTATAATAATTGTTACTACTATGAATAATAAAATAGGCCGATCAAATAATATGAGTGAGTATATATCGATGTCAAGCCTATATGAAACATGTTGTTGATGTAGACTTCATGTCGTACTATCCAGACGTAAAATCGAAAAATAATGATTGCATCTCTCAGCATCCTTGAACAGGGTGTCCCATTTTCGATGTCTTCGCGGAGTATATCCTTTATGGGTGAAGATAGGGAGATGCGTTTTTGATATACAGGACAAAATCCCTCGTATCTCAGCTTTCATCAATTTGAATAAAAAGTGGAAATGTGTAATCAGATTTTTTTTTACCAGTAACCGATTCGGAGATATAACGCTAACATTATATTTTTTTTGAATAGGACACCCTGTATATTTTTGGTTATTTTGAATAGACTCGCACTGAGCGTTCCAAAAATATGATACACTTGATACTTCTTTCCAGTAGTAAGGTGGAAATCTACAATTTTGAAAAAATCAAGCAAGTTCCAGATGATAGGTACTATTCTTATAAAGACGCCTATGAAAGTTAATAGAAACACTGAAACAAATTCAACGAAATACTTGTTTTGATGTATTTTTGTTAATTGAGTAGGTATATTTTACACAACTTTTACTACTATGAAATCAACGTATCGAATTACAGATACCTATAGTTCAAATTGTTCTCCGTTGTGTCTCGCGCGTATGTATTTCATAGATTTTCCTGATTCCTCGTGAAAAAGTCGATTAATGTTCACAATTTTTAGAATTTACCTTACCGTTGAAAATTCAAATTTTGAGTGTTGTATGTACAGGGTTATTGATTATAAATGCCCACCCCATCTAACTTTTAAATTTGACGTTTTAGAAAAAAGTGTTCCAGATGAAAGTTTCATGGTTGAAAATGAAATAAAAAAAACCTGTTTTCACATATACAGGGTGTTTCAAAAAGTCTGGGCGAGTTCTAACTTTCTTATTTCAAATTGATACCCTATTTTTTCATTTGATGTTTGGATTCTTCTTCAAATTTTAATAATTTTTTATGTAGTTTTTTATGTTTTTATCCTATACCTAAGTTGGATGTATAAAATGATATTTGATAATTTGTTAATTGAATAATACTAATTCATTGTTTTAAAAAAGTGAAATATATCTATGGTTTCGAAGTATTGACGTGATTGTGTGTGCAGGATATACGAAAACTTCTCTGATTCTAAATTGATACCCAAAAAATGAACAAAAAATTAAATAACGTCTTATATAAGGAAAAATCTTTTGAATCAAATGCAGAATCAATACTTTGATACTTTTACACTTTAAAAGTACTTGATGACGTGACATTTTTGTCAATACGAGCGTCAATAATTCGAAATCATAGATATATTTGACATTTTCACAACAATAAATCATTATTATTCAATTAATAAATATCAAATATCTTTTTATACATTGAACTTAGGTCGAGACTAAGGTGTTATAGTTTATTAATTGAATAAAGTCCGAAGCGTTTGATAAACGATATATTGTGAGATTAAATTATACAACTGCCACTATCAAAGTAATTTTACCAATGACGTGATACGATAAAACTCAGATTGACATTTTTATATATAGGTTAATTCCTCTTCTCATGACAGCCAAAACATATGTTCAGGAATATAACTAATACAGTGTTACCTTATCATTGAACACACCCCCTCAATTTAAATGTAGCAATAAACTAAACTTGACTCTATATAACTTCAAAAACATTTAAATTGCTTAGCGTGAACATACTACAATTGGCTCAGAACAAAAGATCTAAACTTAACAAACTTCTCCTTTCCCAAAGATTTCGTAAAAATATCTGCACAGTTTTCTAAAGAACACACATATTCAAGCCTAAGAGTTCCTTTTAAATAAAGATCCTTGATAAAGTGGTATTTTATATCGATATGTTTCGCACGTTTAGAGTTTTCACAGTTCTCAATCATTGATATAGCACTCAGATTATCCAAATTTAAAGTCACTGGTTCAAACTTACCAACTCAAACTAACCCAACACACCTCTAAGATTTACAAGTTCTTGTGCCGCAAGTCCTGCAGAAATAAACTCCGCCTCCATTGATGATAACGCCACGCAGTTCTGTTTTCTCGAGTGCCATGTTATAGGATTTTTCCCATGGAAACACACAAATCCACTAACACTCTTGCGTGTAGAATGATCTCCTCCCCAATCAGCGTCACATACACCAATCAATTCGTCGTCTGATTTAGTAAAAACTAGTCCATAGTCCATAGTGCAACTTAGATATCGAAGAATTCTCTTAGCTGCATTCCAAACACATGAATTCGGTTTGTCCAAGAATCGAGATAAATACGAAACACTAAATGCAATGTCCGGTCTGGTCACTAAAGACAAATATATTAAACTGCATACCAATTTTCTATAGGGAACCATATCCACTTCTGCTGCAGTCATATCCACTTGAAAATCAACTTCCATTGGAGTTGCAACTGATCGCACCCCCTGCATACTAAATTCTTCCAAAAGTCTTTGAATCATCCTTTTCTGTGTTATTTGTATGATATTATTACTCTTCTCCAAGTCCATTCCTAGAAATGTCTTCACTTGACTCATGGTTTTAACTTTCAACTCTTGGAATAAATTGTTAATGAGTTCATTCGCTTCAGCTTCTGGTCCAATAATTAGAGCATCGTCCACAAATAATACAAGTGCTATGTTGCCATTCAAATATAAACAATAATCATACTGTGATCTTCGGAAGCTTTAATTAGTCATTACTTGATTAAACTTCATGTTCCAACATTTGGGTGCATTTCTCAGTCCATATAAAGCACGTTTTAATTTTAAATACTCACAGTTTGCTTTCAAGCCTTCTGGTAATTTGATGTATACATCATTGTCCAATGTTCCATTAAGAAATGCAGTGGGAACATCGATTTGGTGTAGTTTCCAACCATTTTGTAAAGACACGGAGATGAGCAATCTAATTGTAGCGAGCCTACACACTGGTGCATAGCTGAACTCATCATTTTCACTATATGGTACTTGAAAACCTCTGGCAACTAATCTGGCTTTCTTTGTACCATCTTCCTTTGTTCTGAAGATCCATTTTGTATCTATGGCCTTGCATCCTTCCGGAAGTTTTGATGGAATCCAAGTTTGGGAATTTTCATGAGGTTGAAGTTCCTTTTCCATAGCCTCTCTCCAGTCTGCATTTCTACAGGCCTCTTCATAAGTTTTAGGATCCTCTGGAATAGTGGTGAGCAAACAATAGGCACTGTAAATCTCAAAATCACTGAGATTTTTAGGTTTATTCACAGTCCTTCCATACCTCGTAGTTGTTGCAGGTTTATACATTGGTAATTGTTCGTCTTCGTCATGCTCATCACTACTTGATTGTCCACCTTCATCTAGTAAACCATTTATGTAATTTTCTTGCCTCTTTTCTCCAATTTCTGAATCCTCTTCTTTATCTGATGAATACACATTTGGCTTGTCTTCTTTCTCTCTTCTATCTCCAATATCTTTCTTCCCGTGAACTTCTTTGTACTGCATCAAACTCTCATCAAATCTGACATCCCTGGATTTGATTATTTTCTGCTCCTTCGGTAACCACAATCTATAACCGCCGCCACAATACCCAACCATAACAGCCTGCCTTGCTTTGGGATCCAACTTGTTTCCTTTTGGTAAAAGTGTGTACCAAGCTCGACATCCAAAAATTCTGAGTTTGCTCAAGTCATTCCGTTCATGCCAAATTGTTGATGGTGTAACTCCTTTGGGTAAAGCTCTTGTTGGAGTTCGGTTGAGTTCGTAAACTGAACATTTTAATGCTTCATTCCATAAAGTTTTAGGAATACCGGAATCAATTATTTTTGTCCTAATCTTGTTCAACAATGTTCTATTCATCCTCTCCGCCTTGCCATTTTCCTGGGGTGTATATGGCATGGTATACTGTAATGCCATACCATTTTGCTTGCAAAAGTTTTTCAGGTTATTTGACACAAATTCTCCCCCATTATCTAGTCGTAAAGCTTTGACATTGACTTTGTTTTGTCTTTCCAGATCCTTCACATATTGAATAAGATTTGTTGTTGCTTCATCTTTAGTTTTCATGATTTTAATTGTCAGAAAATGTGAATAATCATCCAAAATAGTTTGGAAATACTTACTACCATCTTGAGTTGGTGGATTTATTGGGCCACATACATCACTGTGTACTAAATCTCCTATTGAGGATGTGGTTCTGCTACTCCTTTGAAATGGGCACCTCGCCGCTTTTCCCTCCATACAACTGCTGCACACCTTATCGGATTTTGATAATCCCAGCTGTACGAGCGATTCACCACATGCATGACCTAACCTCCTGTGCCATAAATCCTCCACTGTAATCTTAGCCTCGTAGATCACCGGTTCTATCAGTTTGTCTACCGTCAGTACATAAAGTCCATTTTTGTTTTCACATTTTAACATGAAGTTGGTTCCATTTATGGTTGTTCCATTTTTCTCTACGATGATTTTATGTCCTTTTGATTTTAGTTTTGATGCTGACAGCTAATTATGCTTCATTCCTGGAACGATCGATGCTTCTAATACCAACTTAACTCCTTGACACTCTGCTCTTAACAATCCAATTTTATTTGACTTCAAAATCTCTCCATTTGCAATATATATTGACACATAGTTTGGTAGCTCCTTGATGTTATACATTTTGTCCTCCATATCTTCCTTAACAAAATGATTACTCGCCCCCGAGTCTAATACGAAACTCATTCCTTTGTTTGTATTACTGCAGTAATTAGCCGCATATAACAGCACCTCATCAGTGTTGGCCTGACAGTTCTTCTCTCCATTTCCCTCGCCATTTTCTTTTGCCAAATGACCTCTGTAACCCGCTCTGTAACTTCCCCTAAAGCCTCTGAAGTTGCCCCTAAATCCTCTTTGATTTCCTCCTCTTCCTCTTATGTTGCCCTTCCTACGTGGACACTGAGCTTGAAGATGATGTGGGCTACCACACACAAAACATGTCCTTGTTCCTACACTGACATTGAGACCTATCTCATCTTCTTGGCAACTTTCTTCTTTGGATTTGAATTTCAGTTCCTCATCCAACAGCCTAGCCTTGGCAAAATCGAAGGTAACATCTGACACAGTCTCCAGGGCTGTCACGACTGTATCGTATTGGACTGGTAGAGACAATAACAAATGACAAACTTTATCATTCTCACTTAGATCTGATACATGCTCTTTCAATTCTCGAATTATCGTGTCAAATTTGAGAAAATGATCCTCAAGCCTCTCATTTGTATTAGTCTTGAGATTCAGCAACTTTCTCCACTTTTTAACCTCAAAAAATCACCCACGCACTTTCTACAGTCTACTCACAATATTTCGCTTCTGAGCACTGGGCCCATAACCTGTTATAGTTTATTAATTATTGAATAAAGTCCGAAGCGTTTGATAAACGATATATTGTGAGATTAAATTATACAACTGCCACTATCAAAGTAATTTTACCAATGACGTGATACGATAAAACTCAGATTGACATTTTTATATATAGGTTAATTCCTCTTCTCATGACAGCCAAAACATATGTTCAGGAATATAACTAATACAGTGTTACCTTATCATTCAACATAAGGTATAGGATATGCTACATAGAAAATGTTTAGAGTTAAAAGGAGAATGAGTACGTACCTGGTTTGTTTGTAAAAGGACGTGTTGCAGATAGCTCCGATACTAAACTCAATTCCGGGAAGTATCGAGTTCTAGAAGTAACACAAGTATATACGCAAATTAGACAGTGTCAAGCGTAAGCCATTAGGAAATCAACAGAAAGGTACAAAGCATTAATTATTGAGACAAAACGTAAACCCCGTATCACACTAAGAGTGAGGTTAACGGACTACTGTCTCACACTACCGCGGTGTGACAGTGTTGTCGGTTTGGAGCTTGAGCACTCCACGAACAACAGAGACGGATTAAGGGAAAAATGGACTCCGACGATTATTCAACAGATGATGGAAAACGAAGAAGAGAAGGTGATGATATAACTGAGAACGCTAATAAAAACAAGAAATGTATGAGGAGCCCGGATCAAGTTGCTAGAAGAGAAGAGAGAATGGAGATGGTTATCCAAATGCTACAAAACTTAACCACGGAGATGAAAGAACTACGAAAAGAACAAAGAGACTTCAAAGAAGAAATACTGACTCTGAGAACAGAGAATGAAAACATTAAAAAAGAAAATCAAGCAATGAAGATGGAAATCGGAAACATAAATCAAAAATTGGATGCAATGGAAAAGGAAAAAAGAAGAAATAATATTGTAATCAAGGGGATAAAAATAGCAGGAAAACCAGGAGAAGAACAAAAAACCGAGGTATCAAAATTTATTACGGAGAAATTAGAAGTTAGAGTGGACATTAAAAATGTATACAAAATCGGGGAAAAAATGTGGCTGGTCGAACTCAACAATAAAAACGATAAGCTAACAATCATGAAAAACAAACAGAAGCTGAGAAAACTTGAGTACCCTATACATATAGATGATCACATGACGAAAGATGAGAGAAATATACAATCCAAAATCAGGAACAAGGCTAAATTAGAAAAGGAAAGAGGACAAAATGTGAAAATTGGCTTTCAAAAAATTATCATAAACAATGAAGAATGGAAATGGAACAACGAACAACAAAATTTTACAAGGATGGTGAAAGTACAACCAAAAACTTAAAAAACAATAAAACAAGCACGAGACAAAATGGTAAAACGACAAAGGATTTCGAAATGGACATTGATAAGGAGAACCGAAAAGAAAAGTTGAACAAAAATAAGAAAGAATTTGAAAATTGGAGGATAGGAACATGGAACATAAAAACAATTCAAGGAAAACAGGACGAACTAGAGACAGAATTTGAAAGAGCAAATTTGGACATACTGACATTAACAGAAACAAAAAAGAAAGGTAATGGAGATATCATAATGCAAAATGAACATGTACTCATATACAGTGGTGTATCTAAAGAGAAGCGTGCAAGAGCAGAAGTCGGATGTATAGTTCATAAAAATATGAAGAAAAATCTACAGAAATGGACGGCTGTGTCTGAAAGAATTTTAGTAGTTGAACTCAAGAATGAAAATGGGAACACAAGAACCATAGTGGCAGTATATGGACCAAACAAAGATGAGGCAACAAGAAAAAAAGACCTGTTCTGGAAGGAGTTGACAAAAACTATGGAAACACTGAAGGGAGAGATCTATCTAACAGGTGACTTCAACAGCAGAGTAGGGAGAAAAGATGAAAATTACCCAACAGTGATTGGCCAATATGGAGAAGATACAAGAAACAACAATGGCAAACGGTTGCTTGACTTCTGTGTGATGCATGACCTAGTCATTACAAATACACTCTTCCAGCACAAAGATATACACAAATACACAAGAGAGGTTATTTCCAGAAAAGAGAGATCAATTATTGACTATGTGGTTGTAGAGCAGAAAAACAAACCAAATATAATAGACACACGAGTGAAGAGAGGACCAGAAATCGGAAGCGACCACTTCTTGGTAACAACAAAGATTAGAGGAAGACAAGAATACCGTAAAAGAATAGAGAAAAATCATACAAACCTGAAACCAAAACATGAAAAAATCAAAGCCTACAAACTGACAGAGAAAGAAGTGGCAGAAAAATATGCACAAGAAATTTCCAAAAAATGTGAGAGATTAAGAGAGCATATACATCTACGAACTATTCAGGAGATGTGGATTAATTTCAAACAAATTATAATGGAAATAGCTACTGAGACGTGTGGAATCAGCAGAATACTAACTAAACAAAAACAAACGGCATGGTGGAACAATGAAATCAAAGAGCAGATAAAGAAAAAGAAGGAAGCCTGGAAGAACTACCTCAAGGTAAAAACGACAGAAAAATATGAAATATATACAGAGGAAAGAAAAAAGGTAAAAAATATGGTGAATCAAGAGAAAAAGAAAAAATGGGAGGAATTTGGACAAAAAATCGAAAATGCGGCGAAGGGAAACCAAAAGCTTTTCTACAATATAGTGAAATCATGCAGAGGCGAACCCAAAGGACAAAAAACATTTAACATGAAAAGTAAGAAGGAGGAAATATTAACAGATGAACAAGGAATCATGCAGAGATGGGTCGAATACTTTAAAGAATTGCTAGAGGCAAACAAAAATACAGAAGCAACAGAAGGGATAGAAGAGGAAACAATGAGTTCGACTTGGGAGACGCAAGATGAACACATAACATTTGAGGAACTTGAAAAGGCAATAAGGGAACTTAAAAATGGAAAAGCACCAGGAACCGACAACATTACAAGCGAAATGATAAAATACATGGGTGACGAAGGAAAAGAAATATTACTGGTAATCTACAATCAAATATGGAAAGAAGAAGAGCTACCGGAAGAATGGAAAACATCACTCATCGTGCCGATTTATAAAAAAGGAAATAAGCAAGACTGTAATAACTACAGAGGAATA
Source organism: Orchestes rusci (assembly GCA_958502075.1). NCBI lineage: Eukaryota > Metazoa > Arthropoda > Insecta > Coleoptera > Curculionidae > Orchestes > Orchestes rusci. Next base: position 13,302,682 of record OY293306.1, read on the forward strand.
ACACTTATCTGCACAGCAATGAAAATATTGGAAAAAATTATAAACAGTAAAATGAGCAACATTATAGAGAATTCAATGCACGAAGCACAAAGTGCATTTCGGAAAGGAAGAAGTACACAAGACCATATATTCACAGTGAGACAAATCACAGAAAAGAGAATGGAACAAGGAAAAAATACTCACCTGGCTTTCATAGATTTGGAAAAAGCTTTCGATAAAATACAAAGGAGTAAATTGTGGGACATATCAAGAAAGAAAGAAGTTCAACCAAAGGTAATAAGACTGATAAAGGAAATGTATGGAAACAATAAAAACTTCGTAATCAGCCAAGGCAGACGCTCAAACTGTTTCAAAATTGAAGAGGGCCTAAGACAAGGAGGTGGATTAAGCCCAGTCTTATTTACCATATATATGGATGAAATGATAAGAAGGTGTACAATCAGGACAAAAAAACTGCAGGTAGGCTATAGAAACATGCAAAATATACAAATATCAGAGGCAGCTTTTGCAGACGACATTGTATTATTTGCAGAAAATGAAAGAGACCTTAACAGTAACATCAACATATGGAGTCAGGTGACAAAAGAATATGGAATGCAAATCAACAAAACCAAAACAAAAGTTACGTTGGAAAAAACATTCATCAAATGAACATTCAAGTGGAAGGAGAGAGAATAGAGCAGGTCAAAACTTATAAATACTTAGGGGTGGAACTGGACCAATTAGGAACAACAGAACCAGAAGTCAACAGACGGATAGAGACCTCAACAAAACTTTACTATGCAATAAACAAAAAAATAATAAACAGAAAAGAAATATCCAAAAACACAAAGATGAAAATATTCAAAACTATCTACAGACCAGTACTGACATATGGATGTGAATCATGGATACTATCTCAGAGACAAGAAAGCAAAATACAGGCCATGGAAATGAAATACTTAGGAAGAGTAATGGGGGTAACAAGGATGGACAAGATCAAGAACAACGACATCAGGGAAAAAATGGATATAGAATCAATCCTAGAATTTATTGAAAAGAGAAAATTGAGTTGGTGGGGACATTTACAAAGAATGGGGAGCAATAGGCAGGTGAAACAAATCTGGGAAGCAAGAGCGGGAGGAAGAAGGATGAGAGGAAGACCAAAAAAAACATGGAACCAGACTGTAGGGGAGGCACTGGAGAAAAGAGAAAAATCATGGAATGAGGCTAAAGCATTGACCAGAAATAAAAAAGAATGGGCCAGATTCGTGCACAACTAATGTAAATTGAGAAAAAAAAAAAAAAATGTAGACATGTATACACCCGACACCATTTCAAATGGTACAGTATGGGGTTTTTTGATAATATATATATATATGTCGTTTAAGTTGTCTTAGTATTTCCATCAGCTTTCATGGCCTTCTACTATCCAGAGCCTGCTTGATTTTTTCAAAATTGTAGATTTCTACCTAACTATTGAAAAGAAGTAGGTATCAAGTATTTTTTCTATGACTATTCAATAATAGATGTATCAAACATCCTCTTTATACCAGTGACTTTTTTTTTCATCACTCAATTGTTTTTAACCAATCAAATGATCTTATCTCATAACTCCACAGTTTTAGAGCCAATCAGAACATTTGACAAAATGTCAACATTCAAGTACATAAGTTTGAAACAGCATTTTTGACCGTCCATACTTGTTTTATAGTCATTGTCACATCGTGTTGACAACCTAACCTCACTTTAAGTAAACTAGTTCTCAAAAAGTGGAGATGTCTTGGGATGATACTGGTCATCTTGTTATCTCTGGCTGCATTACCAGCCAATTCGAGTACTTCAGCAGCTAAATATTCCATTACAGCTACCAAATAAATGAGGGCACCGGCTCTTACTCTTTCAGCATAGTTTCCTTTACGCAATAGACGATGAATACGTCCCACGGGAAATTGAAGTCCAGCACGGCTTGAACGACTCTTTCCCTTAACTTTTCCACCTTTACCGCGACCTGACATAAAAAGTGCATTCCAAATAAAATTGAATATTTCAAAGTTCGCTTCAATTATTGAATAATCATAGAAAAAGTATAATATTCTACTTGGGAGAAATGAATATTACTTACTCAGATGATTACGTTACTCGCCTACGGCTCGTAGCGCAAACTTCATCCTCGTGAGTAATATTAACCATTTCCCGCTCGTTGAATTATAGACTATTATACTTTTGAAAATCTTCGAGTCAGTGTATTGAAAACAAACCAAAAATTTACAGGGTATCCCATTTGAAAAAACATTTTATGTTTGCTTCATATTTCCAAATCGGTTACCCCTAAAAAAAAACCTGTTTACACCACTGGGTTCTTCGCAAAAAACTCAGCAAAAATAAATTTGTGGTTTTTATATAAATTATATGACAGCCAAGCTACAGGGGGTGCCTGAAAACGGACCATTTTTAATATCTTCCTGTTGGGAAGTGAGCTATGTAAATTTTGTAGGTGTCATCGTTTGTTTCATGGAAAAGTAGCACAGCATCGCGAGAACCACATCTCTCTATCTTCATTTATAAGGGAGATAACCCGCAAATACAACAAGAATGGGACTCCCTGTACAAATACAAAGCACACAAAATACATGGGGGTTATGTTGAAAAACGGATTTGGTAGTCCGTGAGGTTAGATTTAATGAGTTTTCAGAAGTTCTTTGAGCAAAGTGTGTAAACTTTTGGCGTTTGGTGATAAATAGAGATTGGTTTCATAATATACACATCAATTACCTACTTTTCTTTGCAGGCTTGCGATGATGCGAGCTTTGTTGAAATTTGTCCAGTCAGTGTCATGTCCTAGTGATTCTCTCTATAAGGATGATGTTCATAATACACCAAGTTGTAACTTCTAGAGACCATCACAAGATTGATGGAATCGCTCGATATTTATTCCAGTCTTTATTGGTATTGTGAAGTTATGAATAGTGACTAGCCTCCAGAATGTAAAACACTTTCATATTTTTTTCCATGACTATTACTTACAGTACCACACACTTAGGAATGGAACTGACTGCATTGCAAAGATGCTGACAGTGACTCGCTATGGATTTCAGTAGATAGTTTTGGAAAAACGCACAAATGTAGTAGTTTTCATCCATCGACATCAGCTACCTAGATAATCTATTCCAATGCTTATTTTTTTCTTATTGAAAAGCTTGATTTTTGCACAAAATCTGACAGGATCAACAATTATTATGGTAATGCAGACCTTTTTTTGATGACGCAACATAGGGATTTCCACTTTATATTATTCTAGACCCATGTTAGTGCAATTTTTGTTTAAAGTGCGCGGCTAATGAAACTTACATTAGATGAGCTTTGGCGATTCTTCATTTTGTTTTTTCATCAATTACCTCAAAAGAACTTTGAAAAAAAATCAAAAAATACTTTTATCTCTGATTAGGAATTGATGCTTTTCTGTTACGTGTTGCTTGGGTCGACTGTTGCGATTATGGTTGAAACCAAATGGTGCAACGATAACCGTTGAAGACTATGTGGAAATTGCCCATTTTTTTTTCATTGTATCAAAGTGTGCGTTCATGTTCAAAAACACCGTATACCAAATATCAGCCCTTGAATCGCACTAGTTATTTTACAATAAATGATCAAAGTTGATATAGACGCTGAGAAAATTCAAACAAAACAAAGAGCGCGGGAAAGTTTTGACGTCATAACGCGTACCTTTGGCAACTATTTGAATGTTTGAGGTCTGAGGTGACATTCAGTTGGTTTATTTCGTAGTTTTTGAAAAAAAGAGGATGGTATTATAAATTATGCACTCTGCCGCAGGCCGCGGTGTAGGTACTGATTGAACTTTGAAATTTCCCAACAAGTTTTTATTCGTGTGCCTGATGACGAAAATCGGCAAACAAAACTACTGAGAGTATCCAGAAGATATGTGAGGAGTATCTCATTGAAAAGCAGTGCTATTCATGCTCTGCACATTGAGTTTTTAGAGATTTTATTCTCAGGTACGTATTACCTCGCATCTTACATAATATTACAAATTAAAAATATGCAACTTGTTATTTTATTTTACCAGTATCCCACAGTATTTCCGGCGATGAGGTATACAAAAGGAAAAATGGGCCAGAACTTTAATTTCTCGAGCAAAAGTAATTCATTAAAAAAATTTTTGTTCAATTAAGAAAAACGATTGTCGATGGAAAAAAACCAAATTTCATTCAAGAGAGAACTACACCTACTTTAATAATATATTCATAGGTTTTTAGCAAAGATGTAACTTTAGACATTCTATTGGTTTACAGTGTTAATAATGGATCAAAGAAGAAACATTTTTTTATTTCCAATTATGTATTTTGAAGAAGGCGAAAAATTAATACTTTTAACGTGATATGTTAAATATAATAAAATAAACCAATAATTATTAGTGATAATTAGTCAAGGCATAATTCATACAAATATGTAAAAATAATCGATCGATACCACACCTAACAATAATAATTATTTCCCAAACACCATAAACCACCGTTCAGTGAAATACAGATTCAAATTGAAAAAATGTTGGCTTCCCAATTTGATTGTTTTTATCTTGCCAGAAACTTTCAAATATGGAGGGGTAGTTCACGCTTTCCGCTTGAAAAAAAAAATATATTCCATTTTTTTTAAGGGTATTCTTGTATAATTTTTTTTTTCATCGACAATCATATTCCTTTAACAAGCAACATTTTTTAAAAAATTACTTTCTCGAGATATAAAAATGTTGGTCCATAATTTGTCCTTTTGTATACCTCATCGCCGGATATACTGTATACTGGTGAAATACAAAAAAAGGTTCATTTTTTTAATCTGTCACATTACTACATGATCAAAGTGTACCTTTCCAATGGTAATTGAGAATATTAAAAGGGAAACAAGTTTGAAAAACCAGTTGAAAAGTTCAGCTTCAGAAACACATATTCTTGAGATTGCGAACAGATAGGATTATAACTATTGTTATTCTACAATCTGCAAAAATCAGAAGGGGCTCGAGTGATGCTCGATTTTGAAGCTCTTTTCATACTTATTACACCCTGAAAGTTTGAAGTCGCTGTCACGTTCTTATTTTTTCAATCTTAGGCCAGATTCTTTTCTCAAAATGTCACGCAATGATTGCCATTTTGATATTCTCAGCTGTCATTACTGTGTTGAGAAATTGAGGTTGTACATGCTCATTAATTGGAGATCCAAACTTCATTCTTGTTCATAAAACGGTTCAAAAGTGAAGGAGGGAGGCATTGAAGAATTACATTGTATAATTAACAGATATACAACGTGACATAAAAAGGAGATCATATTCCGTAAGATTTGATATAAACAAGCTTTGATACAAATTTTCATAACTCCCTTGAAAAGAAGATATTATCATGTCAACTCAAAAATCAAAATGTTCCGAATAAATCAAGCTTCAATAATTGGTATGAAAAATTCAATTTTTTCAATTTTTATACCCACTCCACATAATGTTCAAAAATTTTGGAGCCAAACTGGTAATTCGATATATCGTGAGTCGTCCGCAATGATTAATGATCGATCTGTGGCGAATAATTCAGAAGAACTGAGACCGAGAGCCGCTACGGCAACGGCTCCTAGAAAAATAGGAACCAGCGATTATCGTTCGACGATCAAATCTTTAACGTTGATCGATGAACGATCAATGCAATGTTCGCCCCAAGAAACATGTACCTTGAAGAAGTAATATCGAGTCGCATCGTGTCGCTTCAAGGAAAATTTGACAAGCTGGTCACACTGATCAAGTAATGGAGCATCATGCAACAATTTGATATCCAACAGTTGTAGATGTTCTGATCTCACTATACTATTTATCATTCGATCAATTTCGCATGTCTGACTAATGCTGATGGACCCACAGTGTTTATCTTTCATGACAGAATATACAGTATGTTCGCGGATGCGGTTAACAACAGGTGAAATGAAAACATGGACAAATATGACAAAAAGTCATTCTTGATAAAAAAGTCTGCTTACCGAAAGATAGAAGCTACAAAGAGAAAATTGATTTTTACTATACAGGGCGTCTCAAAAATGTGAAGACATAGAATTGAACAAGAACAAACAGTCATTTTTTCGCCTTTAAATGTGAAATGATAAATAAAAAACTTGCTCCAAATCACGTCAAAACTCTAATTCCGAACCTCACTGAAGAAAATTTTAATTCACAAATTTTTTAAAAAATCAAACAATTTTGCAAGTCCGCTTTTTAACTTGCATATAATGACTTTTATACCTGTTCATGACCACCTGTTGTTGTTGTAGGCATAAAAGTCATAATATGTATGTAGTAAAATGCTGACTAGCAAAATTGTTCAATTTTTTTCAATTTTCACTGATACAAATTTTCTTCAGAAAGTTTTGATTCAGGGTTGGGACTAAATTTGGAGCAAGTTTTTCATTTATCATTCAACATTGAAAGGCCAAAAAATGACTGTTTCCTGTAGTTTCATTCTATGTTTTCACATTTTTGAGATGTAAAATAAGAAATCAATTTTCTCATCGTAGCTTTAATTTTTTCAGCAAGCAGACCTTTTAGCAAGAATGACTCACGACAGAGTCAATTTTTGGTCCATTTCACCTCTTGTTAACCACATTCGCGGAAATACTGTATACTAGGTTTGTATGATAATAATAATAAGAAAAGATTATCGAGCGATGGGTTGCAGAAAACAAGTAGTCTACTTTGAAATGGAGCAAAATTATGTACACTGTTTCCCATTTTGGTGGAGACTATAGGGTATCTCAGCTATTTTTAAAGATAGAGAATTGCGGTTTTCGTGAACCCGAGCTACTTTTCCGTGAATGCCACACACAGAAATAACCTATATCGTTTCGTTTCTTAGATACAGGGCAAAACAAAGGCTTGCACTTTTTGGGGTGCTATTATATCTCGCACACTATTTGACATAAAAAAAAAGTAAACACTGGCCCTGATAGATCTTTTTGCGTAGAATGCAGTGGCGTGCTTCGAAAATGATTTGGTCCACCGTTTTCTTGTTACACACAAAGTTGGTATTTTTAACGTCAAATTATTTGATATTTCTATTCAAAAAAATATTGTTCGTTTTTGAGTGATTTCGCAGTAGAATTGGCTTTTTTGTGTTCATGGCACAAAAAGTCCCTTTCACTGACATTGAAGCATATCTACTTGAAGAAGAGAAGACACTTGATAATTTGAATTTAAATTCAAATGTTGTGAAAGTTGTGACGGTGACGGAGTTGTGGATGACAGTTTAATGAAAAGAAAATTGGTGGGAAAGCTGTCAGTAATGGAGTTGGGCAGTCAGATGCTCATTTATTGCAAAGTCAAGCTTTCGGGAGACAAATTTCCTCGCTTCATCAGGACAACTTGTGAGAAATGGACAATAATGAATACATCGCATAAACGATAATTAAATGGAACTTACCAATTATGAGTAAACAAAAAACACTTATCACTCATATATTAAACACAAAAAAATGATGAAATGAAAGAATGCTTGATTGTTCAAAAAGTTAAGATTGTAGTTTAAAATGAGTTGAAAAAATAAGTTGTGAATTAAATGTGATTAAGATAGATAAAACTAATAAATAGGACTAAGTACAGCGTTAGAATACAGGCATTTTGGCACTAATGGATACAAGGAGAATTAAACCAATAAACAAAAAACTGAAAACTGCAAACTAATGATGCAGGTGGGTACTGCAGATCCATCTGTGTTTGTAAGGTGAAAACTGGTCTGGTGGATGCAGCAGGAATCCTCATTTCCGTTGGTCGATGTGAAAGATAGGAGGATATGTGGCAACCTGCTAATTTCTCTAGACGGGAAAAACATCTGATGCGCGCTACTCAATTTGATTTTGGAAAGCAGAGTGAGGAAAGTTTGAATTGAACCTCACTTTAGCTAGTTACCACATGGGGCTGATTCAGTGAATTGGGTTCAATGGTGGTATCCAGAGTGTGGGGCACCATTCTCCGTTTGTCGACTTCAAGTAAGTAGCTAAAGATTGAGCTGAGATTTTGATAGTCAAGTTGATTGTTTAGATTGTTAGGGGTGTTTTTGATGTGGACCATTTCCAAAAAAAGACGTTTGTGGTAGGTGTTGGAGCGTGCTAACAACTGAGCTTCGTCAAAGTTAGGATTGGAGATTCTAAACAAGGGCAACAAGCCTACTTTTGCAAACCGCGTACGGTCGGAAGTTATTGATGTCACTCTGTCCACCTCCCGTATTAATCCCGATATCCAGCGGTGGCGCGTATCCGATGAACCATCCCTGTCGAACCATAGGTATATACTGATGGAAATCAATAGTATTGACAAGCCGTCAGAAATGTACCGTAACCCACGCAAAACGAACTGGACTGAATACCGGGAGGAGCTGGAGGCGGGGTTGAGCGGGATCAAGGAACGTATGCGTAACAGATTTGATGTTGAGGTGGTAGCAGAACAACTACAAAACGCTATAATTTACTCATACCATCAAAGCTGTCCGCTAATCCGGCGTTCTTCATGCAAGGACACAACCTGGTGGAACGATAAACTTGACAAGATGAAGGGGGAAACACGCAGACTCTTCAATGTGGCCAAGAAAACCGGTGAATGGGATGAATACCACCATACTCTGACGAAATACAACAAAGAAGTAAGGGAAGCTAAGAGGAACTCCTGGAGGAAGTTTTGCACTGAGGTCGAAAAAACCTCGGAAGGCGCACGCCTTCAGAGAATCCTAGCTAAAGACCCCCTTCCACCAATGGGAACACTAAAGAAACCAAATGGGGAATACACGAAAAATGGCGAAGAAACCATTGAGACACTACTCAGGGCACACTTTCCAGACTCGACCATAATCAACTCGCAACAGGGAGTCAACTCCCTATCTCCTGAGATCCTCCGGATGAGAGGATCAAGAGATGATTGGGTCATAGCCCCACAGATTGTGACACCAAATAGAATCGAATGGGCCATAAACTCATTCGAACCATACAAAGCACCTGGATGCGACGGGATAATACCGGCACACCTGCAGCAGGGCGAAGCCCAACTCATATCGATGCTTTGCCAACTATTCAGAGCAAGCCTGGCAACGGGACACATACCCATGATATGGAAACTCTCGCGAGTGGTCTTTATACCGAAACCCGGGAAAGATAGCTCTCAGCCCAAGGCATTCAGACCAATAAATCTCTCGTCGTTTCTACTCAAAACGATGGAGAAAGTGATTAAAAGGCACATTAGGGAGACCTCCCTAATAGAGAGGCCACTACACAAAAACCAAAACGCCTATCAACCTGGCAAATCATGTGAAACTGCTCTGCATGAACTTGTTCATAAAATAGAGCAACCACTGAACAACCAAGGAGTTGCCCTAGCTGCATTCCTTGATATAGAAGGAGCATTTGATCACACCTCCTTCGATTCAATGACCACCGCAATCAATCGGCGTGGAATTAAAGACACAGTTTGTAGGTGGATAAGAAACATGCTGAAAGGTAGGAGAATTCAAGCAACTATGCTTGACAAAACTGTAACTATAGAGGCAGCTAAAGGCTGCCCCCAGGGTGGAGTCTTGTCCCCTCTCCTCTGGAACCTAGTCGCAGATGAACTACTGGTAGAGTTAAACAGCAAAGGTTTCTACGCCCAAGGCTATGCCGATGACGTAGCAATACTTATCACTGGCAAACACACCAAGACAATATCAGAACTGATGCAGACAGCTCTGACAATCGTAGAAGATTGGTGCAGGAAGGTGAACCTGAAGGTCAATCCTGAGAAAACCTCCCTGGTCAGCTTTACGAGAAAGAGGAAGACAGCGGAATTATTCAAACCCATGTTCTTTGGACAGGAACTGCAGGTGGTAAGAGAAGTCAAATACCTAGGCATCATCCTGGATGACAAACTCACATGGAATTCACACCTACAGAAAATAGTGAATCGAGGTAAAGCCACAATAATGGCAACAAAAAGAGCGATAGGAAAGAATTGGGGCATAAATCCGCGCATGGTACACTGGCTCTACTGTACCGTGGTAAGACCCACCCTTGCCTATAGCTCTGTTGTCTGGTGGCCGAAAATCGAGCAGCGACAAGCAGCCACGGAACTTGCAAAAGTTCAGAGGCTAGCATGTCTCTGTGTAACGGGAGCCATGAAAACCACTCCAACACTTGCCATGGAGGCCATGCTTAACCTACCTCCTTTAGATATCTATATCAAAATGGAAGCAAGGATGGGAGCATATAGACTTAGCAACACCGGGAACTGGAGTCACTCAAACTCCCAAGGACACACTAAGATAACCAGCACAGTCACGAACCACTTAGTAACAATGAGGAGTGATATCATGTTGAAAAATATCAACTTTAGCACGTCTCCTAAGACCAAGCTTATATGGGAAGAGGAAACGGTGAAACGACTCCGGATGGCTAATGGGGCAATATGGTACACAGACGGCTCCAAAACAAGCCGGGGAACTGGTGCCGGAATCGTAGGTGAAAATCCAAAGTGGGAAACATGTGAACCACTCGGGATGTACGCTACAGTTTTCCAGGCAGAAGTACATGCAATAAACGTATGCGTGCAAGAAAATCTCAGGAGAGGCTACAGAGGAAGGAAAATCCTTATCCTTAGTGACAGCCAAGCCGCAATCAAAACCATCTCCTGTCGGGAAACCAAATCCAAACAAGTCATGGATTGTCAGCAAAACCTTGCCACACTGGGAGTATCTAACGATGTTACTCTTGGATGGATACCAGGACACACAGGGATAGCTGGGAACGAGCGGGCGGATCTACTAGCACGCAAAGCTGCAAACACACCACTTCTGGGTCCAGAACCTGCTATTGGTATTACAAAATCCTCTGTGAGAGGTTGGCTGAACTGTTGGTCCAAAAAACAACAGAAAGCTAGATGGTGCCAATCACCAGGTCTGAAACACAGTAAATTAATGATGGCAGACGAGATCGAATCATCATTTTCTGGAAGCCTACTGCAACTCAGCAGGAATCAGCTTAGGAAAGTAACAGGTATATCAACTGGACACTGCACTCTAAGGAAACACATGCATATCATGGGTCTTTTCAACGAGGAACCCATATGTAGGCTGTGCAACGAGGAGGAGGAAACAGCCTCCCACATTGTATTCGAATGTGAAGCGCTGGCGTACTGGAGAAGAGATAATGGGGAATTCACAACCACTCCTCGAAGGACGGACAGGGAAACAGTAGAACGAGTCATAAACCTTATTCGGGCAATGGAGCTCTTCGACTGAGAGACAGGCACAGAGAAGATACAATAAGCCCAACTAGAGGGTGGGCTTATTGTGCGATGATAGTCTGGATGACAGTTTTTGTGAGGTTTATCCGATATAGGAGCACTCACACGCCATGCAAGGTAACTTGTAAACTACATTCCTCATGTCTTTTATGAGTAGAGGGGTTTTAGTCTTGCTATAGGCTAGACCTACTCTTCTTGCTTGTTTCTTTGCGAATTTTGCCCCCTCATGGTTCAGAATGCTGATTAGTTTAGGGGTGAGGTGATCTTAGTGTGGTAGTACATGATATTGGGTTGGTTTTTCAGGTGGTGGTGCTGGTGGAGGGGTGTCGAGCAAGTGATGTTTCTGAGTGTCCTGCAAACCATGTATGGTACTGTAAAAAAATTTGCTTAGCATCCTCCATGGGTATGAATTCTCACTCAGTATGCGGGATAGGGTTTGGAGTGATTGGTCCTTTTAGCTGGGTGAGTGAGTGGCACAGCCAGACGTTTGAGTGCCAGGATTAGGTTGATCTTCATATTTAGGAGATGGTAAGATTTGAAACTGATGAATCTGTTTGAAGCCATCGGTTTGCGGTACCAGGTGGTGTGTTTTTTTCTCTCTGAACTATGTATCCTCATGTCATGAAACGAGATGCTGCCATCGGACTCACTCTCGACAGTGAATTGGAGGTGTCGGTTGTACGAGTTGAAAATGTCCAAAGTTGAAGCCACTGAGTCCATGGGTAAGGCCAGAATCAGATCATCCACATATCGCTTGAGTAGGGCAGTGCGAAAGGGCAGTTTTTCCACATAGGTAGCGATGACGTCATCCAGAACGTAATTTAGCAGGATGGGTGATAGGGTAGATCCCATTGGTGTGCCAAACATTTTTTTGTAGTACTCGTTTTCAAATATGAAGTGGTTGGAGTCAAAAATAAACTCCATAATGGTCTTCATGCATAGCAGGTCTAGAGTGCAGTACTGGGATATGTCATTCCAATGTGTGGTGATACTGATACTGTCCATGATGACGTCGAGAGGTAAATGGGTAAATTGTGACACAACATCAGAGCTTACTAGAACATAGATTTCAGGTATGTGTGAATCATTAACAAACCTGCTGAATTCAAAACAGTCTTTGACATGGTACTGGTTTTGATAGTCATATGCCGCTGATAAGATGTTGGTAAGATACTTCCACTAGTGCCAAAATGTCTGTCTTTTAACGCTCTACTAAGTCCTATTCATTAGTTTTATCTATTTTAATCACATTTCATTCCACAACTTGTTATTTTAACTCATTTTAAACTATAATTTTAACTTTTTCAACAATCAAACATTCTATCATTTTATCTCTAATCTTTTAACCACACATTAAGTTAGTTATGTGTAGTTTTACGTTTTATTCATACTACATATACAGTGTTCGATGTTCCCGTATAACTTCCTTATATGAGTGATAAGTGTTTTTTGTTTACTCATAATTGGTAAGTCCCATTCAATTATTGTTCATGCGATGTATTCATTATTGTCCATTTCTCACTAGTTGTCCTGATGAAGGGAGGAAGTTGTCTCCCGAAAACTTGACTTATCAATAAATGAGCTTCTAACTGCCCAACTCCATCACTGACTGCCTTCTCACCAATTTTCTTTTCATTGTAACCGTACCAGTCACCAATTCATTCATAGTATCTACGAAAATGGGTTTTTTCCTCAACATCTCTCGACTATATGGCAATCATACCACAAAATTGCTAGAATCATGGGCCAAACTTGTCACCAAGCAGGCTTCACTCCATAAAAGGAAGATATTTTCGTGAAAATGTAGACAGCTACTCCTGACCCCTACTCACATCACCAATGGCACCAATGACATCAATACCCTTCTTCATATCACCCAAGGAAGTACTGTAATCCAAATACAAAAATTCAACTCACATCTGACAAAAAAAAATTAAATCTGGAAATCTCTGCCACCCACCTCGAGTTAAACCAACTGAACCAACAGATCCAGTCACTCCAAAGACGACTTGCTGACTTTCTTCCTGCTCATATCATTGATGAGTTTGACCGTCGTCAATGTCTCGCTTATGTTCAACAATTCAAGACTATAATAAAGTCTAAATGCCGAAAACTTGAAGTCCTCAAACGTGATGCATACTCAGACATCAAGACCCAGGAGAAGTGGTTTCGCAATCTCACGGATCTAGACATTCCCGCTGACATCAAGAAGGTTCTGGCCCTAGGACCTAAGTTCAGCCTAAGTCCCTCAGTTAAGGAACTTGACATACCTGCACTCCTAGCTGATGTGGAAAGCAAAATTAATGGTCACACGGAAGATGACAAGGACGTCCTCAGATCCTGGTGTACCAAGGTCATCACAAATCAAATCCACCAAAACCATGAGACTGAAACTCACCTAAACAACCTGTTCTTAGACACTAGACGTTTCCTCCAACAACATAATGACACCTTTATTGTGTTGAGTGACAAAGGCAATGTCACAGTAGCCATTTCCAAAGATGATTACATCCAAAAGTCTAAAGAACTTCTTAATGATCCCAAATACCACACCAAACTGCGAGTCAACCCCACCTTAACCCTCCAGCTCAAGGCTAACCGACTGGTCAAGATGCTCAGGAACTCTGGACACATAGATGAGCCAACCTGCAAGCAAATGATGAACCACAACACCGTGACTCCTAGGTTCTACACCCAGCCCAAAATACATAAACCAACCATAGCTATGAGTCCTATTGTATCAGCTATCAACTGTCCGAATGAGTCCCTGGCAAAGTATCTTACCAACATCTTATCAGCGGCATGTGACTATCAAAACCAGTACCATGTCAAAGACTCCTTTGAGTTCAGCAGGTCTGTTAATGATTCACACATACCTGAAAACTATGTTCTAGTAGGCTTTGATGTTGAGTCACTATTTACTAACTCACCTCTCGACGTCATCATGGACAGTATCACCACATTGACATATCCCAGTACTGCACTCTGGATCTGCCATGCATAAAGACCATTATGAAGTTCATTTTTGACTCCAACTACTTCATATTTGACAACGAGTACTACAAACAAATTTTTGGCAACCCAATGGGATCTACCCTATCACCCATCCTGGTAAATCACGTTCTGGACGACCTCATTGCTAGCTGTGTGGAAAAACTGCCCTTTCACACTCCCCTCTACTAAAGCGATATGTGGATGATCTGATTCTGGCCCTAACCATGGATCCGGTGGCTTCAAATTTGGACATTTTCAACTCGTACAACCCACACCTCCAATTCACTGTCGAGAGTGAGTCCGATAGCAGCATCCCGTTTCTTGACATGGGGGTACATAGACCAGAAACTTATGTCATCCACACTACCTAGTACCGCAAACCGATGGCTTCAAACAGATTCATCAGTCTCAAATCTTACCATCGCCCAAATATGAAGACCAACCTAATCCTGGCACTCAAACGTCGAGCTGCGCTACTCACTCACCCAGCTAAAAGAGACCAATCACTCCAAACCCTATCCCGCATACTGAGTGAGAATTCATACCCATGAAGGATGGTAGGCAAATTGTTGTACAGTACCAGACATGGTTTTTAGGACACCAAGGAACGTCACTTGCCCGACTCAACTCCACCAGCACCACCACCTGAACAACAATCCCACTTTTATGTACTACAACACTTAGATTGCCTCACCCCTGAACTAATCAGCATTCTGAACCATGTGGGGGCAAAATTCGCAAAGAAACAAACAAAAACAATGGGTCTAGTCTATAGCAAGACTAAAAACCCTCTACCCATTGAAGACATGAGGAATTTAGTTTACAAGGTACCTTGCATGGCGTGTGAGTGCTCCTATGTTGGTCAAACCTCACAAAAACTGTCATCCAGACGATCATCGCACAAAAGTGATTGTAGAAGACGCCAACCAACAGGTGGATTGGCTCAACCCCACACTAATACAGGCCACAATCCTAACTTTGACGAAGCTCAGGTGCTAGCACGCACCAACACCTACCACAAACATTTTTTTTTGAAAATGGCCCACATCAAAAACACCCCCAACAATCCAAACAGCCGACTTGACCATCAAAATCTCAGCTCAATTTATAGCTACTGACTTGAAGTCCACAAACGGAGAATGGTGCCCCACACTCTGGATACCACCATTGAACTGTAAGTGACCCAATTCACTAAATCAGCCCCATTTGGTAACTAGCTAAAGTGAGGTTCAATTCAAACTTTCCTTACTCTGCTTTCCAAAATCAAATTGAGAAGCGCGCATCAGATGTTTAGCACGTTGCCACATATCCTCCTATCTCTCACATCGACCAACGCATATGAAGATTTCTGCTGCATCCACCAGACCAGTTTCCACCTTACAAACATAGATGGATCTGCAGTACCCACCTGCATCATTAGTTTGCAGTTTTTAGTTTTTTCTATATTGGTTTTATTTTCCTTGTATCCACTAGTGCCAAAGTGTCTTTATTTTAACGCTGTAGTTAGTCCTATTTATTAGTTTTATCTATTTTGATCACATTTCATTCCACAACTTATCATTTTACCCAACTAATTTCAACTTTTTTAACAATCAAACATTCTATCATTTTATCATTTCATCTCTTATCTTTTAACCACCAATTTAGTTAGTTATGTCTAGTGTTACGTTTTATTTATACTACATATTATACAGTGTTCAATGTTCCCGTATAACTTCCTTATATGAGTGATGAGTGTTTTTTGTTTACTCATAATTGGTAAGTCCCATCGAATTATTGTTTATGCGATGTATTCATTATTGTCCATTTCTCACTAGTTGTCCTGATGAAGTGAAGAAATTGTCTCTCGAAACTTGGCTTTGCAATAAATGAGCATTTAACTGCCCAACTCCATTACTGACTGCTTTCTTGCCAATTTTCTTTTCATTGTAACCGTACCAGTCACCAATTCATTCATTGATGACAGTTTAAACAATTGATAAAGGGTTACTAACAATTAGTTGGGGAATATTTTATCGTCGACATTACCTATATCAATCAATAATCTGTAAAAATGCTATTTTCAATTTTAACATGTCGTGATACCTCAAAAACATGTAGAGTTTGACATATAAGTATAATCGAAAAAAAAAATGAAAAAATTTGAAGATAAAAAATACAGGGTGTTCTA
>OY293306.1:13919332-14110332 GCA_958502075.1 Orchestes rusci
TCTTCATCACTATTCTGCAACTTAAAAACTCACAGTATTCCGAAATTTTTCAAAAAATATGAAATTAGTCAGAATCAATGAAGTACGTCTTGATCTATCCAAACATACCAACAGTGCCGGATCAACCACAGGACAAATAGGGCCACGATCCGGGGTACGGGCAAAGGTGCGCCAGCAACCAGCGCTGTGCTGGCGCAAAAAAGAAGATAACCTCTCAGAAGCCATATTTCTTACATAAAAAACCAAGAAAGTTTTCCGTTGCCTCTTCTTTATCGAATCTGACTGTATTTGCAGTTCAGATGTATATTTTTTGCTTCATTTCTCGATGAGATTTTTGTTCTGTACTTATCGTGTAATATTTGGAGCGATAGTGAATGGATATTATTCATGATTTTTATGCGCAACGCACTAGCAAATTATGAAAAATTCATTCGTTCGCATTTCGAAAAATAAAAAAGTTTCTCCTATTGTCAATCTTATCCGTGGACACACTGTATAATATCCTGAAAAAAACAATTTTCTGACGTCATACTCTCTAACCTATTGTGTACACAGAGGTTACGTGGTCAATAATGTCATCAAGAAAGAAGAAATAACAGTTTCTCAAACCAGAACATTCTACAGCATGGACAAGTTTTGAAAAAGCTCGTTTTAGTCTAAAATGGGCTATCTTTTCCCACTTCATATATCTCGCAATATAAGAGAGTGTTTCAATTAAATGGTAACAGATGTGTGATTGGGTGATGAATGCAAAAAAGAAAGTCAAAATGGACTACTTGAAAAAATAAGATTTTCTTGTCTGAGGAAAATCTCAAACCAAAAATAACATGCTAAAGAAGTAATTATTTTGTCCGCCCATGCATGCTGAATTCATAATCAAAAAACAATCGTACATTTTTTTTTTTTATTCTGAGCTGTGAAGAAAATAGAAAGCCCTCTCAAATGAGGTGCTATTTGCTATTTGGCCTATATTCCCTATTCAAGGAGTCGAGAATCATCCACATTGGGGATAGCTTTCTGTGCAGCCACAAAATGTGCCTCACGAAAACCAAATCAAGAATCTAGAAACACCCCGATTATCTTTAAGGTGAAACACCATATATGCAAAGGAACTTAAAAATACTGTTTTTGTTATGTTATAATCTAACAACTGTTGGGAAAAGGGCGCTAGACAGCTCTGACCCGGGCGTCATGTACCCTGCCCTGCAGGGTGATAGATATTCCTTGATTGATGGTTGTTACGTTACACTAAATTTGACGTGAACGACCAAACTGGCACTCTTCCGATTCCAACCTGGACGACAGCACTCCACTCACAGAACACATATACAAACTTTAGAAGAAAAACGTGAATGGAGGGCGGGGCCTAAGTGGAAGCTTTAATTCGCATCCACGGAGAGGCGCTGATGTGCCTGAATTTCATTAGATCTCGAGAAGATGGCGGTATGTGGAATGCCACATGACAGCTTATTAGCTTGTCATGATCATAGAGGAAGACATTACTCATTTGAACGTCATCCTTCATCTTCATGTTGTCTTTCATGCTTTGATTCCTCTCTAGGTGAAAAAATGCTTTGGTAATCCTCATCAAAAAACCTATAAGAACGCAGAATACAACCCGAAATGTTCCAGCCGCCATCGGAAAAGTTCCGAAGAAATGCATCCTCCACAAAATAAGGAGTCACGATGGCAAAAAACTTTCTGCCAGAAGAACAAATGGGATTTCGCCCAGTGTATTACACAACAAATCAAACAGTGAGGCTAAATGACACCATCCTGAAAACGTCGAACAAAGGGGAAGAGACAGAAGAAGTGTTCCTCGACGAGTTTCGTACAGCCCACACCACATGGAGCCATGCACCCAAGCGCCCCGCAGAGCTTCCGCAGATAGAAAGCCCACACTGACCCTAACGCCAGATGGTCCTCGACATTCAAGAAAAACCAAAAAAAACTACATTTATTCAAAGTTATTGTCTTTATTTAATATATAAAGACATTTTTAACGTCAAAGTCAATATCAGTGATTTTATGTAAAGGGAACTGTATAATATATTACAGAATTCTCAATAATACATTATCCAAGTCTGATAGTTCGATTCGCATCCACTTCATTCCGTGGCCCATTGTTCCGTAAAATTTTATTCGTCAGTTTGACTTCTAAACTTTGTATGTGTTCTGTGACTCCACTTCCCAGCTAGTGACAGGCCCACGTGGCTGAAAAAGATATCAACTCGGCGACGTTTTTGAGCTGATGCATCTTGAAATCTTGCCTCATAACTTTGTATTTTGGACAGTCAATAAAAAAATGTGAAATTTTCAAAATCTTCATTGCTGAACAAAATAATTTTGTTCGTAGTGGGATTTCGGAAATGAAGGACACGTCCAAACAGTTTTTTCTATTTATTAATAGCAACGTTTCGATGCCAATTGCATCTTCCTCAGGCTAAAAAAACAATCATTTGTTCACAAACAAATTGAAACATAAAAGTATCTACATAAAACATGATTGTATAAGTAAAGCCTAATACATATAAAATTACACAAAACAATCATACAAGAAACAATCACAGGAAACAGAAATACTAGAAAACGCACACAACATCAATGAATGTATACAGAACAAAACAAGGAGAAATTAGGAAAATCACTATTTGCCTACCTTCTTAACAAAATGAAGAAGGACATTAAATGGCAGTTGTTGGCCAAATTTGAAGTACACAAAACATCATCAGCAGTCACTTAAGTCAATACACACAAATTTAGCTGTGAACATTCTAACTAATTTCACCAATAATCCTGGTAATAATAAAATCAACAAACCTCACCATAACGTTTTGAGACAATTCAATGAGACAAGACGTTTCTTGAGACAGAACCCAGATATATCTGTATGTCGGTCCGATAAAGGAGATACAACTGTTATCATGTGGATGACTTGCTCAGCGATGAGACGATATACAAAAAACTTAATTTTGACCCAACAGCGAGATATCAAACCAAGGACAATTTACTGATGAATGATTTGCAATCAAGAAGGTTGATTGATCAGGTGATGTCCATCAAACTGGAGAATCATGCATCTGTTTTTCCTAAAATGTATGGACTTATGAAGACCCACAAGCAGGGTATCAAGATGAGACCGGTAGTCAGTTGCATTAACTCCTCCTAATACAAAATAGCTGCTCTTCTACATAAAATCTTGTCTCCGGTAACATCCACTTTTCAATTTAGTATCAAGAGCTCTTTATAGTTTTTAGAAAAAGTCATTGAGTTAGTTTTACCTCCTGGCTATATTTTGGTGTCATCAGACGTAGTTTCTCTTTTCACTAACATCCCCAAAGACCTTATTTTACATATACCTAAGTACAAAAGATTTATCAGCGCATTCACAGTTTATCCGCATGATATCATAGTGAAGATGGTTGAATTCTGCTTCGATACAAGCTATTTTTCCTTTAATAATGATATCTACAAACAATTGGACGGTAGTGCCATGGGAAATCCAGCCAGCCCAGTTCTTGCCAATTTGGTGATGCACTACATCCTTACGGAGGTTATTAATAAATGCCAGTTTGGGATCCCATTTTTATATGCTTACGTGGATGATACCATTATGGCCATTCCAAGTGATGCTGCTGATGAGGTCTTGCGAATATTCAATAGTATAGCTCCCAAGAAACATTCACTATTGAGATAGAAGAAGACGGTAAACTTCCATTTCTTGATGTCTTGGTTATCAGAGAGTTGAGTGGTGAATTGAAGACGAACTGGTATATGAAACCCGTAAGTTCCAGAAGAATACTGAATTACTACTTCTATCACAGTAACCAACATAAGCTCAATTCCATCTTGAACTTGGTTTATAGAGCTACTAGTTCAAGCCATGAGACCTTCAGATGTGATAACATACAAAAGATTAGAATGATAGCGAAGAAAAATAACTATCCAACTGAGCTCATCAACATATGGATCAATGCAATGAACAATGCTAGTAGAGTGGAGCGTGAGCGTTTGAGGGAGACAAATAGATATTTCAGACTTCCTTTCATTCGTGGACTCTCTAATAGGATTAGGAGGCTTTTTGTAGGCGAGGTTTCTTGGATTGTTTTTTATAATTTGAAAACTACTAACTCTTGGTTAACACGTCTCAAGGATAGTGTTCCGATACGGAAACAGTCTGGGGTGATCTATAGTATTCCATGCTCGTGTGGCAGTGTGTATATCGGGCAGACTAGACAGTATTTGGGCAACAGATTGAAGCAACATCGATACGATTGCGAAGAAAGAAATCGGAGCAAACTGGAAAAAACTGCACTGGCTCAGCATCACTTTGATACTCAGTACGATTTTGCTTTCGATGGGGTTCAGATATTGCACAGAGAAGATCATCACTACAAGAGGAATCTGGCTGAAATGATATTCATAGAGCGTGACCATCTGAACACAAGAAACACTAGAAGTGATGTCAACAATCTCAGCAGTATCTATAACGTACTGTTGAGGCGGGATTGTTAGACTTCCAGCAGTTATGTGGTACCCCAATTGTTTGCATAGACAACGCCGAGTTTTGGGGTCTGCAAAAAACGTGTAACAAAAGCTTACGTTCCATCCATGATAATGGTCAACTGAATAAATAGACAAGGATGGGTTGTGTTGGATTGGTCTGGTATGGTTCGTATTTGTACACCGAATTAAACTGTGAAAGCTTGCAATACACCGGTTCAGCAGCCCATTTTTCTTCCTGCCATACGCCATATCGCCATTTTGAGTTTTGGAATCGTGGAGCCATTTGCACGGTTACAGTGCCGCTACATCACGAGCTAATTTTCCCGGCAGGAACTTTGCTGTTGGTTTGATTGGATTAAGGCAAGTGCATCATTTTTCCCAGTTCACTCATTCACCTATTTTTTCAAGCTTTTGTTTGACAAAGTTTTTGTTTACGTGGATTTTAATGCCACGATTTACGCTGATATATTGGAGAGATATTGCCAAATGCAATACCGCATGACTTGCGGTAATAACTACGCGTTAACTTATTACCATAGTATAATAAACAACAAGTAGCGACAGCTGATGTAAAACCCTCTCTGTCTCAAAGATAGAAATTCGCCTCATTTATACCCTGCTAACGTTTTGAAATGTAAAATTGTTTTCGAAATCAACAATTTGAAACTTTGCATAAATCTTTCGCCATGCTGCGTAGTGGGTAATCGTATTGTATAATTTGATAGGTAATTTACCTATGTATCAGTATTATTGTAATCATGGAATTTGCAAAAGTATAATTTTATTTTAGCACAGTATCAATAAGGGGAATTTCTGTCATTGAGACAGAACGAGATTTGACCACATATAGGTTTATGGAGCTGTCGCTACTTGTTTATTAAACTATGTTAATACGCAAGGCGTTGAAGATGTCAAACAGACAGAATGTTAAATGTTTCATACAACACAACCTAAACTGACATACAAGATAATCATTGTCATTGAACATTATAGTGGTATCCCAAACGCATCATGGATGAAGCAGCAGTAATATTGGCTGGAGCTAACGAAAATAACATGGAATATCTTAAACTGAGACGGGAACCACTGCCGTATCTTCCATTACGCAGAATACGCCTCGGCGTAGAGCGGCAAAATTTGAGGGGCGGCAAATTTTCAACGAGTTTATGAAAAAATACGACGAAAGCCAGCGCAATTATCAAAAAAGATTATTGAAGAATGTTCCTCAATTAAATCAATTGAATAAGTGACGAAGATTTGGAGACAGCAACTTCATCTATTGGTGAGTGGATCTGTGGGAGAGAAATACATGTCTCTCTCAACCCCTAGCCTTTGGGTTTTTGGTTAATTGAATAAGTGTTTTAGAGTCTTCGACCATGCACGCTTGCTTTTTGAGTGTTTGGCTGTCTTTTTCGCAGGTGGGTACTCTGTTGTGACCGATATGGGTGGAAAGTGTCTTGTGTGTGGATAATCGGAGAAACCTAACCCCGAATTATGTTTCCGGAGGTAAGTCAAATTTTTCCACCAGTGCCGTGGGTACTTTCAAATTCGAGATTAAACTAAAGCCTTCCATCGTATCATGAGTTACTCAATAATGGGTAAAGGTCCTTCAAGCTGATTTAAATAAATTTTCAACAAGCAATACAGTTTGAAGTTGTTGACTTTTTTCCTCAACTATTTCATATTGATAATTTTCAAAAAATAATGGAAAATTTAAAAAATACCTTCATAATTGTGGTAGTCAATTACTGTTGTGATATCATACGTCATCATATTCTATACATTTTACAATGTGAGTCTAAGATAAGTGCTCATTTTGACATGCTGAGTAGACTATAATAGAATAATCACGTTTTGAAGAGTAACATAATATAATATTATGTCCGCAGCCTATCGTCAAGATGATAATAATTTTGATTTTTCATCTCTATTTTATCCACCATGATAAAATGAGCACTTATTTGAGACGCACCCTGTATCGTTTGCAATGGTGATCTTTCGTCCAATTTGGTTATTTTTTGCAAAATCCTTTTTCTTGATACATGCAGTTTCAATAACTTCTCTCAAATCTTTTTGTTTTCTGTAGAACTATTTTGGATGAGTAAGAAGTTTCTTTTCTATAAAGGGTGTCTCACGGTGACCGTCCATCACAATATCTTGGGAAATAAAGTGATTGGAATTCTGAAAATTTGTATTTTGAGATTTTCAAAGATGCCCTCTTCAAATGAAATAATAGCTATCCTGTGCGGGTGTCAACCCTCTTAATTGTTTCAAATGGAACACTCTATATAGTATTACATTTTTGAATTCCACTTGAAATTTTAGGAAGATTTGATGTGTCATATGTCCTATACCTAGGTATACAAGCTTTTGAAATATTTGAGTTTTTATGTCAAAAATAACGTTTGTAGGCACCAATTTGAATGTGAATCTAACCTATTAGAAAGCCTTCATTATTGGATTCCTTGTTGAAAGGGACCTACTATGACAGATTTTTTGTAATATTTTGATAACTATCGATACAGGGTGGTCAAAAGATTAAATCAAAAAAACTGCCAAACATAATTTTTTTCAAATGGAAACCACCAAATTTCATCATTTCATCTTATGCAGCATTGTAAATAAAAGTAAGCTGGTTAAACATCGTCCATTGCAAAATTTTAAAAAAAATTTTTTTTGGAATGCCGAACAATCTTATGCAAACTCACCTTCATTTCAAGTGCTTAATACTTTACAATGATAACATTTCGGTGTTTCCATTTGAAAAAATTGATTTTTTGCAGTTTTCTCGATTTCATTTTTGGTCTTATTTTTTGATCATCCTGTATCAATAGTTTTCAAAATATTGTAAAACAATCTTTTATAGTAGGTCCCTTTCAACAAGGAATCCATGCAACACAAATCAAATAATAAAGGTTTTCTTATAGGCAAAATTCACATTTAAATTGAAGCCTACAAACGTCATTTTTGAAATAAAAACTCAAATATTTCAAAAACTTGTATACTTAGGTATAAGATAACAAAACATCGCACAAACTTGAAAAGCATACATTCTAAAGATTGTACTAATTTCATAAATAATAAATAAATGAAAATCGGAGACGCCACTAAATACCGATTGACGCTGTATCGCAACTACGTTCCCTACTCACTTTCGGAGAGACCCCTCTAGCCGCACTCACCTCTGAGCGGCCCATGGTCTTGGCAACATGTTAAGATGCATTTTATGACTGAGATACCGTGTCTAGAGCAAGCGTGTATGGTCGAAGTTTAGAGTCGATTCAAAGCACCAAAAACGTACAAGAATGTTATATGATTTGGAAGATGATTTTCCAAAAGACTCAATTTTTTTTGGAAATAGTTGAACGACCCGATATGGAATGCACACCATCAAACATGCCTTTATATATTCGTACTCTTGATTAGAAAGCAGTTTCTCCGAACGTAAAAACTGCTTTACGCATATTCGTGGTCATGGCGGTAATAGTTTGCTCAGCGGAACGCTCATTTTCCACCTTGAAACGTTTCAGATTTTATTTAAGATCAACCATGGAGAAAGACTAGTGTTGTAAGTAATTTCTTCGGTGATGGAAATATTGGAAATTTCCAGAAAGGGGTCGGAAATATTGAAATTTTTTTTTTTACAAAATCATGTTCCCATATGCATGTTCGAGATCTAGTACATTGGATAACAAAACTTGAGTGAAAAAGTCGGGAACCCTTATCATACCTACAAAATCTGCATATCGTGATAGTGTTAAATACAGATACTGGCAACAGTGGAGACTCAGTTTTCGCGCTTGATAAAGAATGATATGGGAACAGAAGGAAGCAGTGAGAAGGAAGAGGAGAACAGTGGTGGATCTACGGGAGGGGTACAGGGGCTAGATAGCCCCCCCTTAGCCTAATAATAATAATATAGTCTATTAGCAAAAAAAGCTATACAAAATCAACTATTGTATGATAGGTAATACTAACGTAGGTATAACCACATATCACTCAAAATATATAGGAAACTCCCATACTATAGTTTGAAATGAAATTCGCCAGCGCCCCACAACGGGTAGTCCTCGTACTTTTGACATTTTATTCTCAAGAACGTGAAGAAATCTGTTTTTATTGCATACGGTGGAGCCATCTATTGGATAAAAGAGGATTTATACCACGTTCGAAATTATAATTCAAATATATATCACATGGCATATCAAAAGTTATTATGAAAAAATGCAAAACTATTTTTTTAAAGAAAAATACGACCTATGCAAATTTTTCAGTTCATAACTTTTGATAAGCCATGTGAATCAATATTTAAATTGAATTTCGAATGTTGAGTCTATAAAATGCAAACCACAAAATTTAGGACTTGTGTACCCAGTTGTGCTTCAGTTTTGTTGTTCAAAATCGGATTTTTAACATGCGGAACCAATTTTTCTAAAACAGTGGAAGAACTTTTATTGGAAAGGATGTGTTTTGTTGAAAATATCCACACATCCAGGGAACGATACATTTCTCAAAGAACCCACGATAAGCTTACATTATAGTCCAATCCACGGTTCAAACACAAATTTCAAGATGATCTAGGTACTGAGAATTAGAAACTTTCGGCCAAAAATTCAAATCACACGTGAAATGACAATGACGTCTAGGGTTAGGGATTGGTTATTTCTGGCAACCGTTGTTAAGGAAAACCTCCGTCTCTAGCGCCATCCAACGGGTGGTCCTCTAAACAAATCCAACTTGAATAACTGGTTGCCTAAAACTCTATTTACATTGGCTCCCATTCAAGTTTCCTATATATTTTGAGTGATATGTGGGTATAACAGGCAATAAAGGACATAGTAATACATATTAAAATCAGCAAACCAAGCAATGAAAGAAAATGTATATAACAAACTAATCAACAAATTCTAGGACATATTTCCTTAACAGTCTTTTGAATGATTGCAGGTTATCACAGTCTTCGATGGATTTCGGCAGTCTATTATATTCCAGGAGCCCCCGGTACAGTTTGGAATCTGCCATATGACTAGAGTTGCATATTCTGTTGATTAAAATAAAATCAGACTTGTTACGTGTATCATAGCAATGTACATCAGTAAAAACTATAGTGCGGATACACACATATGACGGTAACATTCCATGATTGATCTTGAAAATAAAAATGAACATATTATCATTATATAAAACTTTCTGTTGAATCAACATGATAATTAACACCTCTAACATTATTCTGACAGGAGTATAACGGTTACATTTCAATATACAGCGCATGGCTCGATTTTGAATTATTTGGAACTCATCCTTGACATATTTGGGCAAATTATGAAATAGACTTGAAAAAAAATTCAAGATGTGGAGCTGCTATAGCATTATAAAACAGTGGTTTGGTTTGCGTAGAAAGATTTTTCCCCACTTTTCTGCTAAAATTCACTTTCTTGGCCAACTTTCTCATAATATAATTCGCATGAGCACGGAAAGTCAAATTACTGTCCAAAAAAACACCCAAGTATTTGATTTCACCCGCGTGTTGTATCTGTACATTGTTTATCTTAATACAAAGGTCCTTAAGATCCAAACTGGACAACTTGGACTGTTTACAGAACACACATAACTTTGACTTATTCACATTGAGACTCAAATTATTATCACTTAGCCAGTTAGATAAATCACTCAGATTTCCATTTACCGATTCTTGCAACACATTCAAGTCTTTCGACACCATATACAGCATAGTGTCATCAGCAAAGAGTTCAACATCTACATCTCTGAGCACACTCACAATATCATTAATATAAACAAGAAACAAAAGTGGACCCAATACTGTCCCCTGTGGGACACCATGCTTGACCGATAGAGGATTGGACAGAGCATTTTTAAATTTCACAATCTGCTTTCTGTCATTCAAATATGAACCAAACCATGCCAACGCACTATCTCAGAGAACATTCAAACAAATTGATGGATTGAGAAGGTAGCAGTGCGATGAAGATATGCCCGGATCAGCTAAGAAATTATTATCTGTTGAGCTAAAAATGCTTTTTGCTCACTGAAAAAATGCCATGAAATATTTTTGCCCCGCATAAGAAAGATGCTTCACATATTTGTTTAACCTGTAACAACAGTCACTACGGAAAGGAGTTTTTTGGTTTTGAGGTGGATAGAAACATTTCTCAGGAGAACAATGGGTGAGAAAAAGTTGAATGGTTTCACCTGCGGTTCTACACACCCCAGAGCAGGATACATACACAAAAAACAAATTTATATTATGTTTATTTCTTTGAGACAAAAAACCGAACAGCCATATTAGAAACAAAATCATTCAAAACACTATCAATGCTGAAGAAACCCAATTTATTCATTTTTGGTTGCCGAAAATAGGAGGTTCAAAAATGTATCGCCTGTGCCGCATTTGAAAGCATCTCGCATGATATAACCCCCCCCCCTCTCAACATTTTGCTCCAGAACCGCCGATGAATGATTTAGCACTCGATATATTAGTTTTGTATTTCAAAAATGGATGAAAATTTTATGTTCTAACCTAATGTTCTACTAAATTTTCCAAAATAATGATAATTTATATGGAACAGTCCCATTTTTTCGACAAAACTCTGCACCAAGTGCATAAACCGGTTTTTGGAACCCCTAAAAAAAAATAGTTTTTACTATTTTTATAAATATTTATTTATTGTAATATTTATAGTTACTATTCAAGAGTTTTTTGTTGAATATTTCCATATATTTCCGGATATATATATACTACACCTTCTAAATATCATAATATAGTTGCAATACCCACTATGTGACTAAAAAAATATATCAAAAACTCAATTTCCTTCAACATATAAGATAAATTCAAGTATTTCTCAAATTATTTTCCATACTTTCAATTATCAAAAACATTTTTCTTTAGTTCCTATTTGCAGATTTATTGAGTTTTCTTTGAATACCTCAAAATGGTTTATGATGCCTATGGCACCCTTTCCATTTGGACTACGTATCATCTAATACACTCAAAATACAGGGTGCTATGAGTATATGGCCAAACTTCAAGAGTTGATTCTTTGAATGATCTTGATAAGAAACGTTTTGTATTAACATGACACCCAATGAACTCAAGTCGCAGAATATTGTATGCACGCAATCTTCGCACAAAGATTTGAAATGCTCCAATTGACATATCTGTGTCTGATATTGTTGCAAAATGCAAGATCTTTCCAATGCTGGAGGATCGCCTTTGCATCATTTCCATTACTAAATTTTTTTTGATTCATAAATAATTATAAGCAGATATTTCCTGACTAAATTCTGTAATACCTACTTCATTCAAATGATTTGTTTCTTGAAAAAAGCTGTCATTGAAGTTTAATGGAGCTATTTAATGGTAGTTTTTAAAGCAGTGTTATTATAGTAATATAATATGCTTTTGTTTTTGATCTATTTTGTTTCGATCAAAAATTTTCTGCTTCTACATATTTTGGAACTCCTCCAAATGTACTGGTGGATCAAAAATGTGACATAACCTTTTTAACTTTGGCAGCTTTTGTTATCACTGCATTCTGAAAAACCTTGAATTTTACTTCTTCCACAGCATTTATTTCTATAAAATGCAATCAAAGCAGGAAAATTCACACCAAAAATCATGTAATATATTGAGGTCCTCAACAAGTGACGTCCTCACGGCATCAACAAATGACGTCCAAACGACATCAACAAATGACGTCTTCAGGACATCAACCAATGACGTCCTAACGACATCAACAAATGACGTCCTAACGACAATGACGTCCTAATGACATCAACAAATGACGTCCTAACAACATCAACTGATGACGTCCTCACGACTTTAGCATATGACGTCCATGCGACGTCAACATATTATGTCCTCATCATGTGACTTTTTCACGTCATGAGGATGTCAGGAGAACGTCATAAGATGACGTGATTTACGTCAAATATATGACGTCGTCAGGACGTGGATTGATTGCCTGGGAAAGCAGGCCCGGATTGAGGCCGCATTTGTTACCAAGTTCAGCTTAGACAGACCGGCCTCAGTGGTGCCGCGACAAAATATTTTTTCGGTATTCCCCCTCCTTTTGAATCAATCTCCCCTCATTTCAAGGTGAAGAGGTTTCTTTTTATCCACCATTAATTTGTTAATTTCGTAGCGGTCTCTTGCAAAAGAATAGCCCATTTATTTCGACATCTAAGTTCGGAACGGTGAATCTTATTCTTGACAACGCAAGATTACAACCGGTTGATGTGACTACACGAACACATCATGGCCTTCTCAGTAATACAGTGACTTCTTGTATAGTTTCAATAGGTTTGTGCCAACCTTCACAATTGGTACCGTTCCCGAACGGTTATTGGAACTGTCAGAGTTGAATTATTGCGCATGATCCAGATTTTCATTCATTTTCCTCACGACCCCTGAATCGCAGCACTTGCAACGGATTCAGGTACCGATTTGAGGAATCTGTTATTGAACCCATTATAATGAAATATTTTCACTCAAAAATAGGAAAAAAGAAAATCTTTTCTGCACTATCAAGAAATGAACACATTTAGTGCTATTCCAGAGTAAATACGAAGTCAAAACATACATGAGTAGAAAGACTTGAATGGCGGTGTTAGGCTAGAGTGCTCACGTCATCTCAATCGATTCTCACTTTTAATCAGGTATCGAAAGAATCTTTCAGGAATCGATTCTCTAGCGGTTACAAATTGGGTTGGAACGCGTAAGAGGACGATGCACGGAATCATTCATACGCAGTTGGAACAAAATTTCTTTAGTGCTCACGACAAGGATCGTTCCAAATACGGTTCTCGGTCGAGCTAGAGCAGATCTTTTGTTCCGCATTGACGGTCTGAGTCACCCGCGTATTGCGCACCCGGAACGACTCACACTCGATTTTGACCGTATCGGCAGACGATCAAGCCAAAGAATATTCATATTCCAACAAGAGAGGAAGGACAGGCCTCATTTGAACTAACAAACTGATCCAGCTGGCGAAATAATGGTCCATCACTGTTTGTCTCGCGGAGTTGAACAAGGCTAACATGCGACCATTCAAACAAGCAAAATTGAATCACACGACTTTCGAAACGGGTCCAAATTTCGTGACCTTCAACAGAAAATTTCGATACTTTGCTCGATGGTACACTGAGAATGATTGTAACATTTTGTTTCCTTGGTCGATTTGTATGTACCTAACCTAACTTAACCTATACTTTCCTTGGCGGAAGAGACGAAGACGGATATATGTTCAGCCAATTTGACAGGCCTTAATTGTTATTTATGAATAGTCTTTGATCAAACAGCAAAACATTAATAAACAGTGGAGAACAATAAGAGCAGCAGAAGTGTCAGACCACTCTGGCACAGTTGCTAAATTATTTCCATATTGGGGCAATTGTGCCGTTTTTTGTTGACCGATTGAAAATTGAATATGATTCTAAGAAGCTGGACACTTGAACTTATACATGCACATTTTTTGGTTAAATTCGAAGTCGAATATCTCCAACGAAGATCGAGATATTTGAATGCGGTTCGCGGAGTTTTGAAGCTAGTTTTATCCCGTTTAATTATGATGTACAATGTGATTCATGAAGTCATGCAAAAAAGCAAAATTCTTGTGACTATGCCATTCCAGTGAGCATAGAATTCAGGCGATACAATATGGTTTGTTACTTTAGTAATGTTGATGTCAATACCTCCAGACATTTTTGTCAGTTTTTGAATTCAACCCCGTTGTCATTAGATACGCTTACGAACATCATGAAGGTGGAGAAAATGTTTGAAATGACGGATTTTTACGGTTTCTGCAGAGGTGGATACCTTGAAAGAGATAAAAACAATAAACATTTTTTTCACCGATAAGGACCCCTACGCTCATGGTCAGATAAGTGGCACAAGTCTAGAATTTGATAAAACTTTGATACTGGTTCAGTTTGCAAAGAAGTATTGGTGCATATGAAAACTTCAGTCCAGTCGATTTGTCAGTTGATGGGAACTGGCGATTTAGAAAAAAAGTTTTCTGGTTAACACGTTGAAAAAAGATATCAACAATAAAACTTTTTTCTGTATAGTACTTGACAAAAATGGCTAGCACCTTTTGAAAGAGGTGCAAAATTTATGTAATTTCTCAATTACTGAACAAAGGATAGTGTAGGTTAGAATAGCGTAGATGATTTTTTGACTGATTGGTACACTTCTACAATCTTGAAGGTTCAATAGTCGTATAATGTGTTCTGACAAGGTGGATTGAAGTCGTTCTATATTTCCGTTAGGCTGTGGGTGGTTAGGTGATTAGAAGTGGAGGCTAACCTTATGCAAACTAAGCATTCCAGTGATAGGAATCACTCATCAGCATTTTGAATATTTATGACCGATTTGGCTTGGCCAGTAATTTGACCAACAAGCGAATTCAGCAAATAAACGTTTTGAAAATGTTGTTGATTTTGTCTATCATAGAAAGTGTGTTTCAATGATTGACAAGTTGACAAGTTCAATCTGTTTGGATCGTTTGGGTTCCCACCGTATTGTGGGAACCCAAACGTGTTTTCCTGATTCGAATTATCAATATCTACTTGTGAAGAATTTTTTGGATTTTTTAATCTTATGCTTCTACTACAACGTCAGAAACCGAGTCAGTTGAAGGAATTTTAAAGTTTGATATTTTGAGTAAATCCGTGAGGTCTTCAACAGACAGGTCAATCATAGAAACCCTTACATAAGCCATATGAGTCCCTGGCTCATCATAGTGTAAAGGCGAAGCTTTGGTTTGGCAATCGAGGTCCTCTTCAAATCCTTGTCCTTGCGAAGATAGGCGATGATGTCCTATCCACCGATGCTCAGAGGGTTGAACGTGTTCACAGCTCTTCGATTAGTATTTTCGATTTTCAGAAAAGTCTGTCACACTTTCGTATCGACGTCACAACTACAGGTTCTCTCGGTCAATTCGTTAAAACGAGAAAATGTTTACATGATTGTATCAATTTCCGAAAATCCATACGACTGCGCCAATTAAGTAGCACGTTTCTCGAAGTCTGTTTTTAAAACCATTTTATTCACTTCTGGATTACAAAAATTGATTATGGCATAAAAGCTCTACAACGTCTACCAACTGACTGACTAAAGCAAGATAAGCATGAGCATTAATTATAAAGTGAAATTGAATGGGTATGATTGGTCAGCATAATCCTGGCTTGGCGGAAAACTCACGTCTCTTTCTTGAAGTTTTTGCCTGAGTTATTTTGACTCCATCTGCAGTGCGTGAAAATTAACTGCCTATTGAGGCACATAGAACAATAACAGTGGTCCAACCCCACTTCTACAAATTTTCTTATTTTTTATCTAAAACTTCATTGATATCTTGCAATATAAAAGTGGTCTATCTCCAAGTTTTCTATTTTCACCAAGAAATGGTGATAATCATTTTAATCGCGGTTCCCGAAACATAAATTCTTCACTATACGCATGGAGCAAGTCCATTTTCAGAAATAGAATGTCAAGTATCTATATGTTTTGGTACAAAAGCGTATAATAGCCGCCCCACATTCTTTCGAAATTCACACAGAAAAGGAGAAAATACATAGGAAAAGAATCAAAACACGGCGAGCCAACATCTAAAATATTCGATTTTATTGAATTTCACCCACTTGTGAAGGAAATTATCATGAAACTGTGGTTATACACACCCTTCAAATGAAAACGGTACCAAACCAATTTCACCTCATTATAAATCATGAAATTTCCAATAAAATATGGTGACCAATAGATACAACAAAGAATGAAGAAACCTTTGGCTCGTAGACCTGTATTGAGACACTTTTCCAAACTGGTATTTTTCCAAAACATCAAACCTTATAAACATAAACAAATGACCACATTGTTGCAACAAATGAAAACTTCCGCTATTATTATGTTTAAAAAAAATATATTTTTCATAAAAAGTTCTGCAACATATTATGATCAATAATCGAAGCTTTTCAAAATTGCAATGAGAAAATGAGTGATTGATCAATAGCTGCACTTATTTCTTGATTTATATCCACATTATACATATCACAGCATTCTACTCTTCAGCTTCAATGGAAATCTTCGATTTTTTCTGTATACCACTAAATATTTTGCGAATTTTATTCTTGAATTTCAATTACCAATTAATAATGTGATGAAGAACTTTTTGTGATTTGGTTTTTGTAAAATCGAGAATAACGTTAGTGTACATGCATTTATTGCTAGCTTCTAGACTTACTGTATATCACTAAGGCTATTTCTCTTGCATATTTTATACAGTATGCACCTACTGGCATACACATTGTTTTTACCTACTACACGACCATAAAACGTGTTGAAATTATCTTTTGATCGGTATTTTATCTAATAAGTGTATCCTGTCTGAGTAGATCCTAACAAAATGCCTGGTTCAATGATTGAATATTATCAAAATGCATGATTTATTGGCGACCACTATTACTCACCACTCAAAAAAAGTTTCCCAAAAAACAGAACTTTGGAAATAGAATTTGTTATAAGGTATTTTTCACGTAACTTATTGATTTCATTGCCTGACAAAATGGTCGGGTTTCTGATAGGTCTGAAACAGTCTGAAATACAGGCATCGCTACAGTTTTGCTCCCTTGTTTCATGTTTTCTCCTCTATGTTCTATATTGTTCAAGAATTTTGAAAGATTATGTCAAAGGTCTCAGCAGTGGAATGAGCGATCGCTGGCGAATGTCATAGATACGGAGAATGTTTTCTTTTATTGCTGCGGTGTGTTTCAGAATTGAGTACGAAGATTTTAGGGACATATCCATCGGTCGTTGAATCCCTGACACTTCTACTGGAAAATTTCAGGGAAACAGACAGCCAGAGCCATAATTTGACAGCCGTATAATGAATATAATCTTACTGACCTTACAAGTGTCTTGTTTGTCAATACTTGCATTTTTTTTTCGTCTCAAGTCAAGATAGTCTGTCTCCAGGGCCGGATCTATGGGAGGCGAAAGGGGGCGCTTGCTCCCCCCCTTTGGATCTAAAAGAGCGGCAAAACAGGGGCTGTTGCACCCAGGAACTACCCGTTCAAAGATCCAACGCTTCAGATTGAATGTAAATCTTTAATTGTGACAACAGATAACAATGATTATTAAAACTGAGAGCTAAAATATTATACTCTGACAACTTTTAGAATATGAATATTAATGACATTTTTTTCTTCTCTGACATCTTCACCTGAGCACGTTCCCCGTTCCTGACATCCTCCCACCTGAGAAACGAAGGACATCGTTTCTTAGACTCAAACCTGTCTGAACCTCACAGGAAGTTTGATTTTTCTTCCACTTCTGGTAATGTGCGGAACATCACTGTTGGTTAGCTGCGCATCTTCAATCAAACCTTTGTCCTCTGTGAGACTATTGTCTTCCTTTTCACTGGGAACCGTAGGTTTATCGATATCAGTGATTTCTTCTAAAACCTCCAATGGAAAAAGTCGCTGGACAGGCCGTAAAAGTTCACCACGAGCAGTACGGACCCTAACTAATCTTGTAATATCATTTTTACCAGGAATAATCTCTGACACACGTCCTAATGGCCAATTGATCCTTTTATCTCGATCATTACCTATCAGTACCACTTCTCCCAGGACAATTTCTCTACTTTTTCCTCTAATTCGTTGATGTAATGAAAGCTGTCCAAGATATTCATTTCGAAAACGATGTCTCAGGTCATCCAGTACTTTTTGTTGATATATCAACCTTTTGCAAAGTGACTGTCGACTAATTTCATCACAATCCATTACATCACAAAAATAGGACTTTGAACAAATACTAGTCTTGAGAAAATGCATTGGTGTCAATGGGACCAGCTCTTCAGGATCGTTGGACATATAAGTCAATGGTCTGCTGTTGATGACTCCTTCACAATCACACAATACTGTGAGCATCTCTTCGTAACTTAATGAAGCACATCCCAATACTTTCCTCAAAATTTGCTTTAAAACTCCAACAAGACGCTCCCAAAATCCTCCCCACCATGCTGCAGTAGGTGGATTGAATTTCCATTCGATGCGCTCCACACTGCATTGTTCCAAGATATCCTCCCAATCTAGATTATTTAAGGCGTTATTTGTGCCAACGAAATTTGTTCCATTATCGCTATAAATGATTTTGGGTCTACCTCGTCTAGCAATAAAACGTCGTAATGCCATAATAAAATTGGGCACTGACAAAGAACAACACAATTCCAGGTGCACTGCCCGATAAACTGCACAGGTGAACAGACAAATCCAAATTTTCTCACCACTTCTGAGCATCAATGGGCCTGCAAGATCCACCCCAGTAATTTCAAACACTGTAGAATCGCGAACTCTATCCATGGGCAGCGGCGGAACCTCAACTTGAAATGACTTCCCATCATATCTTTTACAGATAACACAACTTGTTATTGCTGATTTTATCCCACGCCGTCCTCCCAAGATCCAAAATTTCTCCCTCAAATTACTCATTAATCCTTGGGTTCTCACATGACATAGCTTTATATGAGTATTCATAATCAAACTGACTACAACTGGATGTTTACTGGGAAGTACAACAGGATATCTGAAACCTTCACTATCTTCACGTTTACTAACTTGAGACTTGACTCTGATGATTCCCATGTCATCCTTGAATACACGGAGACTGTTCAACCGCGGATCGGATGGTTCATTAAATTCTTCTGACTGTACAATTTTGAAAATCTGTCTTTCAGCATTGTCAATTTCTTCCCCCATCAGTTGGCCTTTACGACAATTGTCTGGCGATTTTGAATTATGAATATACCGCAGAATCCATGCCATCATTCTAATTGATTTTGTGAATTTGGAAAAATAATTCAAATGCCAGTCCCCACTATCCATAGTCTCTGCTCGTGTAGATACCAGTAATACACTTACTGTTTTCTTCCTCTCATTCAATATCTCCTCCTCATTACACTGGAAAATGTTTTGCGGCCATGAATCTTGATGTTGGTATAACCAAGCCGGTCCCTCCCACCATTTGGACTCGTATAACTGTTTGGGAGAACAACCTCTGGATAAAAGGTCTGCAGGATTCATCACACCCGAAACATGATTCCATGACTCTACACCAGTCAGACTTCTGATCTCACTGACTCTATTGTAGACAAATGTACCCCATTCCTCATGACGACGTATCCAACTAATGACAGTGGTTGAATCACTCCAAAAATAGACAGGTATATTCCAATTAATTTCGGTCTTCATACTTTGGTCAACTTGATGATACAATCGAGCGCCAATTATAGCTGCCATTAGATCGAGTCGTGGGATAGTAGGTTTTCTTATGGGTGCCACCCTGGATTTAGCAACCAATAAATGAATAAATACCTGATCATCTCTACATACACGCAAATATATAACTGCAGCATAAGCTGTTTTGCTTGCATCACAAAATACGTGTAAGTTAGTATCATTTTCTTGGTCTTCATCCATTGATACCCATCGTGGAATTCTAATTTTTAGAAGGTATGACAATTCTTCTAACCAACTTTTGAATTTATTAGCTATTTCACCACTCACGGCCGTATCCCAACCAATTTTCATCTTCCAAAGTTGTTGTAAAAGAAGTTTAGGTACTAGAGTAGCTGGAGCAGTGAATCCGACTGGATCAAATACCTTTTGTGATATGGACAATAAATTCCGTTTTGTGACTGTCTCACCATCCAAGTTAACAATAATTGCTTCATTAAGACTCAAGTTATCATAATGAGGATACCACCTGATTCCAAGAACGGATGTAGATTTGTCCGTATCATCACCATTTCCAGTAAACTCCCATCCTCTCAAATTAAAGTGTCCTTCAGCTAAAATGTCTGTAGCTTCTTTGATGAAATCATTTAAACTCTTGATATGGGACCAACTTGCAACACAATTATCAACATAAAAACAACGAGGAAGTTTGTTTATAACATGAATATCGTATCGAGTATCTGTTCCATCACTATACTTTGATAAATGATATTCAAGAGTAGCCCCAAGTAAAAATGGACTTGAACTTACACCAAATACTACTCGTCGGTGTCGATATACGATCTCTTCGCCATTCTCATCCAACCATAAAAACTTCAAACAGTCAAGATCATGTTCGTTCAAACTTATCTGCAAAAAAGCTTTCTCTATATCTGATATCACTCCATATCTAAACAGTCTGAAACGTAACAATAATATTGGTATAAGTTCGAGCAAATTCAAACCTTTCTCGAGACACATATTTAGTGAAGGGCTATTCTTCTCCTTTGCTGATGCATCGAATACTGGTCTCACTGCTGTAGTTGAACCTTCCTTCAATACTGGTCTATGAGGTAAAAAGTGCCCTTCAAGTGATTCATCCGCTTTTTCAATTACATTCAAAAATTCCCATTCTTTGAATACTTTATCATATGTAGAAAATAGTCCATTCCTTTTTAATTTATACACTATGTTGGATAATCTTTTGTGAGCAATATTGTAATTAGTTGGAAGTAAAGGATGTCCTTTCAACCAGGGTAATCTGACTTCATACCTGCCTTCATCATTTACTGTAATGGTCTCCAGGAAAAAAGTCTTAGCCTCCATTGCAAGTTGCTCCTGCAACTTCTTTTCTGAAGGATCTGTGATACCAATTGCATCCAATTCCCAAAGCTGAGCAAGTGATGCACTATTGATATGAAGTGAAACAGCTGTAACACTAACCCTAGATGATTTATTTAACGGTATTCTGCCCATCAACGTCCATCCTAAATATGTCTCAACTGCAACCAATCCGCATTTTAGAATATATCTTTTTCCTGTGTATAATTTTCCAACTATATCTGAGCCTAAAAGTATTTCTATTGGAGCGGAATCATCAAAATCTGATAACACAATGTTCAATCTAGTCAATTCTTGGATCCAAGGACCATTGAACACCGGTGAAATATCGCCGCATATTGTAGGTTGTGAAAGTGCCTCAATAGTACATCTATATTCGTTGTTACCTAATTCGATGTTATAACATCCATGACTCTGATTAATACTGCTTCCTCCAAAAAGAGAATGTGAAATCGTACTTGTTCGTCTGGAATGGTAACCTAGTATCTTTGCAGTATTATTCAGTATGTATGAATTCTGGGAACCTGTGTCAATCAGCGCTCTTACTCTTCTTGAACCGTTTCTTCCAATCAAATCTACTTTCAAAGTTTGTAAAAATACGAAAGAATTGGTACCATTTGTACAAGAAAGAAGCTCTGACGAACTTTTATCACCAGTCTCTTGATTTTTTGATGTACCATTGGTAGACTGCGTGAGAACTTTAGAACACATCAATGTTGCATGAGATTTCCCACATAAAATACACTTCACATTTACTTTACATTTCTTCACTGAATGTCCAATTTTCATACATTTGAAACAAGCATGTTTCTCCATAAGAATAGATTTCTTTTTCTCCATAGGTATATCCGAAGCTTTAAAACATGATGAAGTCTGATGATTGCCATCGCAAAATACGCATTTTATAGTTGGTTGCTGATTTAATAACCCTAACGCAGTAGGTGCCTTTTTCTTGCATTCAGTTCTAATTTTTACATAATTTTGTTCACAAGAATTGAATCCAAGTCCCTCTGTAGCCAAAGTAATTCGCTGTTCATTATTGACTTCATTTCGAATGAATACCATAAGACTGTTGAGGCGTTTCTCCAAGCTAGATACCTCCATATCATCTGAGTCACATGCAATTGCTACCGATGAACGTTGCCATACCCTCAACAACTCTTCTGGCAAACAAGACTCCACCAGTGGAAATAATATAGCCGCATAACCTTCAATTGTGATCCCCAATGTTTCCAACGACCTCAACCTACTCTCAAGTCCATCATATAATGTACACAGTTCAAGTACAGATGATCCAGATATTGCATTATTAACGATAACTTTCAACAATTCTCTTACTTGTACCTCTATTTGAATATCAACTCTTCCAAATCGTGCAGTGAGACAATCTACCATTTTTCTATAGTTTTCACCAGTTAACGGAAAACTCTCTACAAGTTGTCTAGCTCGACTACCCGGTACAGTTGCCTGGTACAAATACTCTACTTTATCGTTAGAATCGATATCTGGATCATCGTCTATTTTACTAAACTGGGACCAAAATGGTAACCATTCTTTAACATTGCCATCAAATGTTTTAAACTGAATAGTTGGTAATTTAAATTTTCGCTTACCCTTTTTAAGCGAGTGGAAACTCACACTTTGTGAATTGACATCCCCATCTGTGGTAAGCTCTTCACATTGGTCTCTGAGATGAAAGTACCTTTTCTTAAAAACATCACAACCATCTAATTCGGCAACTAATTCCTCTTCATCACCATGTTCAAACAATAAGTTGTACAGCTCCTCATCAATTGCTTTCATTCTATCATATTTATCTTGAAGCATATTCCATAAAATTTTGACATCTCGAAAGTCACTTTTATTCTTGATTAGCTCATCCAAATCATTGCAATTTTTGGTAAAGACTGTTCTCATTATCCTTCTATTCTTTTTTACCGCTTCCGTATCCGCCATAATGTCACAATTTTTCTGAAACCAATGCTTACACGAATGCCGACGTCTATAATGTCCACTCTCTTGGCAATTCTTCGCGAACCTTACACTGAAGTAATGCAGTCCCGAATGTCGTGTGAGTTTGAATTATGTTTCATGTTTCAGGGTCCTCTGATTAACATCCGTCCTGTCACGGTCGCCAAATTATGTTGCACCCAGGAACTACCCGTTCAAAGATCCAACGCTTCAGATTGAATGTAAATCTTTAATTGTGACAACAGATAACAATGATTATTAAAACTGAGAGCTAAAATATTATACTCTGACAACTTTTAGAATATGAATATTAATGACATTTTTTTCTTCTCTGACATCTTCACCTGAGCACGTTCCCCGTTCCTGACAGGGGCAGTGCCCATTTCACCAAAAGGCCCTGGCCTTTGGCCCCGTCGAAAGTGGGACCCGAAAAAAACATAGCAAAAACCATATACCTAAACAATTTCAATTCAAATAAATAGCCAAAGAAAGCCGTATATTTTAAATAAAGCTTAGATGGGTAAAATAACCATATATTACATCGATACCAAATATAAACAATCTTATTTATTTGATTCAAAAACGTTCATTCTATCACATTATTCAAGCCTATATCAAAAGAAGATCGGTCAATGGACAATTTGCATACATTTTCAAAATACTCAAAAATATACTAGATAATTAAAAAAGAAAACGCAAATTCCACTGTATTATCGAAAACGGGGCGAAGCCATATTACGCTCTCTCTCTCGAGTGAGAGAGCAACACTTCTAGAGCGTAATTATAAAGGTAGCTTGAGATGTGACATGCTGGAAGTGCGTCGTTTCTAAAATATAGGGTGTTGAAGTTTAAAAAAAAATACGGATTTTTCGTCAAGTTTTCGAAACGCTTCCACCAATTTTGATATAATTTTAGGGGAGTACTCATAATAGTTGACGTGTATTGATGAACCTTTTGTGATGGATTAAACTGAAGAATATGTGTGTTGCATTTCTAATTAATAAAAATGCTACGGCACAGTTTCTGTGCAACAAATGATATTTTTTTGAATCACTCATTTTCAAAGTGAAAGGTGTATTGAGTAATTTCTCTTCAACGCAACGCACGGTTTTTGATTCAAATAATGAAATTAGGACAGTCGGTTTTCTTGTCGTAGCGAAAAAACTCAAGAGACCTTTTTCATTGGAAATTGATAAATGAGTAGGTACCTATTTTGGAACCTTTCAAATGAACGTACAAAGACAAAACTTCAAAGTACTAGTCAAGCAACCTGGTCGGCAAAGTATCAAAAAACCTTGGAAAAGTGCAATAATGCTAAAAAAACATTGAAGAAAAAGAAAATACCTCTAACGAATCAAGAACCATTCACAACAAAAATTCAGATAATGTATTCATACTAGATCTAACGGTTTGAATTAATATTATTCGTGAAATGGATAGAGTAAACAACAGATTTCAGATAAAAAATTATTCTGCTCTCATTATTAGTTAATTTGATGGAGGGACTAATAGTAGGAGACCCAGTGACATTTTCCAGTAATGATTTAGTTGAGGCCTACTTTTTGAAAGAATTTTGTACGGAGCCTAATCAAGTGTCATCCGAGAGCATTTGCCCTGAACGCATTTAGTAAGGACAGAATTTTTCACCAGTTGTTCTTTAGTAGTCCACAGTCATCCAGAAAAATTGGCGGATCGATTGGCCGGATCCTCAAGGGTGGCGGATTACCCTCAACATGTCGTGAGACCGATGAACTTTTTATGATTTAGTTAAGGCTGAAGTTTTGACCAGCTGTTCTTTGATTGCCCACAATCATCCAGAAAAATTGGCGGATCGATTGGCCAGTTCCTTAAGGTTGGCGGATCACCTCCATCATGTCACGGAAACATTGAACTTTTCATAATATGATTCAGTCAAGGCTGAATTTCTCACCAGTTTTTCTTTGGTAGCCTATAATCATCCATAAAAATTGACGGATCGATTGGCGAGTTTCTTAAGGGTGGCGGATCAAGTCGTTCCGCCAGGTGCCTACTTAGAACCGCTATTTTGTCCGCCAATTGACATATACACTTGAAATAGTTGTCACAATAACATACTAGAATATTCAGCTTTTCACTGAATCATATGATGAAAAGTTCATTGTTCCCACGACATGTAGGGGAGGATCCACTACCCTTCAAGAACTGGTCAAATCAATTCTCCAATTTTTCTGGATAATTGTAGGCTACCAAAGAACAATTGGTGGAAAATTCAACCTTGATTAAATCATATTATGAAAAATTCAATATTTTCTTGACATGTTAGGGTTGATTCGCCACCCTTGAGCAACTGACCAATCGATCCGCCAATTTTTCTGGATGATTGTAGGTTACCATGCAAAAAACAACTGGTAAAAAATGAAGCCTCAACTGGATCATATTATGAAATGTCCATTGGTCCCACGACATATTGGAGGTGATCGGCTACCCTTAAGGTACTAGCCAATCGATCCGCCAATTTTTCTGGATGATGGTAGGCTACCAAAAACAACTGGTGAAAAATTCAGCTTTGACTGAATGATAAAAAGATGCAAATTTTTTTACATGTTGGGGGTGTTCTGCCACCCCCTTGGAACCGCGATCAGGGCAAACCCGCTCGGATGACACTCGATTGGGATCTGTACAACATTCTCTCAACAAATAGGCCTTAACTTGATCATCACTGAAAAATGTCACTGGCTCCTAGACTATTTTAGCCGGATTTTGAATAGAATGCGGGACATGACATGAGACATACACTTTAATTCTGTATAGAAAAAGAAACAAGATATCTGGCAGAGAAGAATATTAAAGATCCAGTACATCAATCTAAGCTGAAAGAATCTCTAGAGCAAAAGGATGTTTGATGAGCTTTCCAAAGATCATTTCAGAATGTTAGAACGTCGTGGATTTTTGCCAAGAGCTCAGCAAATGTTTAAAAATCCACCAATATAGAAGATGCTTGTGCTTTATATTAGAACCTATTGCAAGATATTTATGACAATAGCTAACAAGATAAGTTTCAGAACATATGCATTGCGCTACGTATACAGGGTGACCTCTTTCCACTTCTAGAATTGATAGTAGAAAAGGTCCCTCTCTTGCTTGGTGATACCCTGTATATCGTACACTTTCAACTCTCTAGGAAAGTTGTGTGAGGAGTTTAAGTAAATTTCAACTAATATAAAATTACCTGCGTTTATACATGGGTCAAGAAAGATTATCTGCTCTTGCACTCATATCAATCGATAAATGATTTTGCTCAAGTGATAAATTTTGATGTAGATGTGGATGAAAAGTTTACTGGGCAAAAAGAAGAAAAGGTTGAATTTATCTTGATTTGTGATGTGCCTTTTCTTAATTTGTTAGTAAGTATTAGTTGGGAGGGGGTGGGGCGGCAATTTCCGTATTTGCCCCCCTTTGAAAATTTTCTAGGCTCTGTCTGCCGCTATCACAATAAATACATATTAAGTCTTATTTCAAGTATGTTTTTGAAGTAATATGAATTCTACCCTTCTATCAATTATGAAATTCCCTTGAACTAACAAGAATACAGAATCAGTCTATTCGCAAGCGCCGTTACATCTCCACCAGCTTTGGGACCAGGACCCGTATTCCGTGTACTGTGGAGTTCCATAGCAACACGTCGTTCTGCTTATATTGTATTCTGTGCACTTCTGTCAACACGACTAGACATACTTGTCCCCCTGTCTTAACTCAATACTGAAGGACGTGTTGTTTCGTTTTTTCCACACGACTTCTATCAGCTGAATTTGTCAATCTGTCATTATTTGTCAAAATGTGTCATTATTTGTTTACGTTTTGTGAGTTTCAGTTTCATTGT
Source organism: Orchestes rusci (assembly GCA_958502075.1). NCBI lineage: Eukaryota > Metazoa > Arthropoda > Insecta > Coleoptera > Curculionidae > Orchestes > Orchestes rusci. The sequence goes on from OY293306.1 coordinate 13,946,301, forward strand.
GGAGGTGTTTTTTGGTATTGCCAGGAAGCAAACCATCTCTTATTACAAAGTAGATTCAATGGAGCCTTATGAAAGCAAGATAGAATGCATGATAGAAATGCAGCATGAGCAAAAAAAATCTAAAGAACATCAACTTGAACGGATCGGTTTAATATAAACATATTGCTCACAGATCTCATATCCACGTTATGTCAGAAATACGATATGTTATAACTTAACTTGAATTTTACAAAGAGTGATACAAAATGAGAACTAAATTAACAAGATACCATTGAAATGCCAACCCAAAATCAGTAATTCGCGGCAAAACTCACAACATCGGCAGGTAAATCGCTTGGTTAATGCTTAGGTAGGTATGTGTCGGTAGTTCTTTAAAATTGGAACTCACATCCTCCCGTTATAAAATATGTTATTGAAACGTAGATTTTGATGGATGACTCACATACCTATTCATTCGATTAAAAAAATAAGAATCAGCGGAATCAGCGACTTACTTTTGATTGTTCTGATTCATTTCAGTCTGAAAGGTTTGTTTCACAAGAATATCCGCTAAAAACAGTTTTTTGAAAGCATCCCGATAATTCAATAATATTATATACTACCTATTGTTCTTTAAAGAATAATGAAGATTCGAATTCCAAAGGCCGCGAAGGTAATGAACATGAGTTGTGTGAGACTCAAAACGTACCTATATTTTTATAACCACGTATTTTTAATTAGGTATTGATTTTTTATTTCTTCACGTCCATGTGCCCACGTGTACTTATTTCGCGACCAAAATAATATTATCCAAATTTGTTGGCTTCAAAACTATTTTTTTTTGCAAGTAGAAATACACAGAGAGACTCACATATTTTCCCAAAGAAATCTCTTTAAACTGAATTTGGTATCAAACATCAAAAAGTTAGTTTTTTTCCGCGATTTTCAACGTATTATGAGTTTTTCCCACTGGTTTTTCAAAATAATCAAAAAATTTCAAGCTTCTGCTATTTTCCGAAAACTAGACGGAAATTATTGTGAGTTTTGCAGGTACCCCAGAATTAACCCCTCGAATAACTTCGGTCAGTCAGATTCAATACAAAAGAATACCATTATCACGTCAACATACACCAACACCAGAGAATAAAATTGAAAGTCCCTACGAAATGTCAAAAATGTTTAGGGAAAAATGAGAAAGTCACCAAGATTTTGAAATACGTCTTGACAAAACATTGGTGAACTGATATCAGGACGTGCACGGAATAATGTCTTTGTCACGCCTTGCTTCCACATGTTGAAATCAACAGTGGTATTCAACATGTTGGATTCCACAGTACACGAAATCCGGCTCCAGGTTTAGTTCTGAATAAGTTTACAGTGTACATAGAATAGTACCTTGAGAACATAGACTAGTTCTGAATAAGTTTGCGGTGAACATACAATAGTAGCTTGAGGAGATTGACTTATTCATCTTCTCTCAAATTTGGACATATGCTACCTCAGTTGAAACTCTACTATTTTGTCTTTGTTTTTTTCAGAACGTGGCCCTCATAGTAAAAACATAAACTGTAGAAACAAAAACTCATTCAAGATGGTCATAGAGGGATAGATGGAATATTCCATTTCCCGGGCTTCAAGCGCTTTCCCTTTATTTCGAAAGCTTTTTCTTGGTATCCTTCTTCTCTTGCTATACAGTTTATTGCGAAATGCACTTGAAAATGTCCTCTAGCACGGTTTTTTTTGCTTGATTTTCTCACATGTAGGAAGAATGCTGTTTTGCCCCCATGCCTTGACATTGACACTGCCCCTAATGGTCAACTATGTTTCTTAGACATCGCTGGATATGCCCTGTGGATAGCTTAAACAATATTCTTTGTTTTAAAGTCACGGGTTCCAGTAGAGCCCCGGATTCGCAATCGGTGGTGCTTGTGGATGTTCTGGAATTTTTCCTGAACCACTGTTTCTATTTTTTATTCGTGTACCAGTGAGTGACTAGCCCAGAAAGCTTCTGGCCAAGGAGTTGTATTCATCCTGATCTTATTCCGAAACAGTAGCCCAGAGAATGACAGTTCAAAGTTCTCTTGAGATGGCCTGTATTTATGGTGTCAATCCAAGATAAGCAGCTTTTTGGGTAGGTCAATTACTGCCCCCTGTATTTTAAAAAAGTCTTTTCCTAGGATAAAGTAGAGTGGTGAGCTTCCGATATGATTTTTACATCTGTTTTGCTCTGAAATCGTTCTATGGTGAATTGTGTTTTTGCTTTACCAAGCACTGATATCCTTTGATCACCTGCTGTAGCAAATACCATGTAGCTACTCTTGAGTATGATGTTTTTTGCCCAATTTCGTTGTAGCACATTATTTCGAGCCCCAGTGTCATGCCATTTGCAGCACTTGGACTAATTGTTTGTTTACTTTAACCGTGATGTATGGGATGCTGGGTGAAAATGTCCATTTGACAGTTGATGGCTTGGAGCCCTAATCATAGAAAAGTGATTAAAATATACTGATATAGAACGTCAACTCCTGTATAATTTATCGAACACTATTTAGACTGTCAAACGGTACTGCCACCATACGGTGTAGTCATGGAACTAAGGCTGCGAAAATTTGGCGGGTAATTTGAATGACCGGATTGATAGTGCTCATCATGAAGTTCACCAATAGCAAACTTTTATAGCAAAGTTTGAGGCCATGTGAGTCGAAACTCCTTTCGATTGTGATGTTTTTTTTTGGTTTTGGAGCTCATTTTATGGGCTTTGAGTAAAATCATTAAAATCGAACGGAGGATTTTGGAGTAACACAGACTTAAACTTTGCTGTACAAGTTTGCTATACCTGATAATATTATTATTTCGTTTTCCTGTGTACCCACCTATTCTACTTGGTTAGCTTGGTTATTGTTCATTTTTCCAAGTATTCACTACACAGCAATATAACAATAAATAAATGGGTAAAACAAAACAAATTGTTTATTCATGCTTATTTTTTATTAGGTACATTTATTTAGCATTTCACACAGAGTTTATCGAGACAAACTGAACAAGGAGTTTGAAATGTATAAATACAAAATATGATCTGTATACAGAGCATAAAAATTTGAAGTGATGTTGAAAATGAAACACGACTTTCTATTTGTCTGATTTTTCTGGGATTCTTTCACCATTGCGGTTTCAATCTATTTCTCGCCGCCTTCTTCAATAATCGAAGACTGAACATCTTCATCTGCAGGCTTTATCTGGGTATAAAATGAGTTTGATAATTTTTAGAATCATCATGAAAACCTGCAAGTCAAAATAGATAGTAGAATTTTTAGTTGAGAAAATTGCAGTGAAATAGACTTTATACAGTGAGGACGCGTAGGTTGCAATAAATTCATTCAAAATTCAAAGATTGGTTTGGTGGAAAAACGCGCGAAAACATCGATTATTATTTTTGAATGCGGTTTCTTATTATAAATGAATTTGATTGTCATAACTTATTTTGGTTTAGCCTGTATGTACCTATATTGTGGTCAATTTGTCTTGATACCATTTTGATTGGATGTAACTTTTTTATTTTGAAAGATGGAAAGACGAATCCAACAACAAAATTGTCAGATACCTCACCTAGTTCTTTTTTCAATGGAAAAAAATGGTCATCGTCGTTGTTATATTTTTGTATAATGAATATACAGGGGGCCACAGATTCGAGTACATGCATGGGGATCTCAGTTACCTATTAGAAGAGATACAGGTTCGGTTGAATGATAGCAGAGTTGCGCATTTTTATGCTCCACAAAATGCCGTTTTGAAATTTGAAAAATTCCAATATTCGAAATAAACCGAAATTTCACAAAAACTTTATCATTATCTCCTGAGTTCATTTGAGAAGATATTGTAAAATGTATAACAATTTCTAATTACCACTTTTTCTCCTCTACAAGATGGCGGTATCAAATTGGAAATCTGACGTTTCGTCTTTGAGCGGCCATCATCAAGTTCATCTTTTTAAATACGGACCTGGATTTTTCATTTTATTTTAAATTATCTCTTGACGTCCTTAATATATTGAGGTATCGCATTTGTCGAAAAAAATACTCATTTAAAAAATAATACCAGAGAAAATTAGTTAGGCAATCCTTTTCTCCCTAACTCATAGTTTGGTTCATAAATCCTTCTTTATTCGACACGTTATTCTCATGAGAAAACCTGCACAACTAAACAAGCCTAATTGACCGAACCAAAATCGAAATAACATCTCATAACGACACATTTGATCAAATTAAATCAAATCCACAAATGACATGGAAAATTAAAAAAAAAAAAAAAAAAAACTGAATCAATTTCTGCAAGTGTTCAAGAATATTGCCATTTTAACAAAATATTGAAAATAACAATAATAGGTGAAAAATAATTGAAAATACTGACAATGCTAAGGCAACCCATCGCTCTACACTCTCGTCTAATCTCCTCAATGCCTCAAGGACGTCAAGAGATAACTGAAAATAAAATAAAAAATCCAGGTCCGTATTTAGAAAATATTGAACTTGATGATGGCCGCTCAAAGACGAAACATCAGATTTTCATATCAAATTGAAAATCTGATGTTTCGTCTTGTGGAGGAGAAAAAGTAGCAGTGAGAAAGTGTTCATCATACATTTTACAATATGTTCTCAAATAAACTCAGGAAATAATAATAACGTTCTTGCGAAAATTCGGTTTTTTCCGAATATCTTCGGAAGTAGTCGGAATTTTTCAAATTTCAAAACGGGATTTTGTTGAGCATAAAAAAGCGCAACTTTGCAAACATTTAACCGACCCTGTATCTCTTAAAATAACTGAGATCCTCATGCATGCACTCGAATCTGTGGCACCCTGTATTATCATGTGATTATATTGTGAGGTATTACATTAGATCGTAATAATTTCATAGAATAAGGAATTTTTTGAATTTCTAAACGGCATTTTATTGTGTACCAAAATGCGCAACTTTGCCATGATTTAAATGATTTTCATGCACATGGACAAAAATTATTCATCGTCCAGCAACTGAAAATAATGTTTCAATTATTGGAATAGTTGATGTATTCTTTCAGTACTCCTATCAGTTTATTAAATAATTACATACATCCTCGAAACTTACCAGGCTAATAGTTGATAAAATTTCTGGTTTCAGAGGTACTTTTGGGAATCTTTCGTCCATACAAAATGATGAAAAATGATGTTCTCATATTCCGTAATTCTTGTAAACTGGATTAGGCTGCTGCAATGTCCTGTTTCCAATTCGTGAAATCCAAATAGAAAATATCTGTAAAATGTAATTTTTTTTTAACAAATAATATTATTTGAGATTCAAAAATGCCATTCGAAAGATTCATAAAATACCTAACATTTTATAATAATAATCAATATCGATATTTTAACTAATAGAGTAGGATATGAAGGGATTAGATGATGTTGAGTAAGTAATAAAAAGAAAAAAAACGTGTAGTAGGTAATCTGTGAAGCAGCGTCCAGAACAAGCAGAGGTTGAGGTTACGCATAAAAAAAAATCTACTTACCGATGCATCAAAATATGGAAATCTAAGTCTAGTGCAAGATTTATTTGAGCTCTCACATGATGCAACATGCAACACAACAATATATCTTGTTTTTGAATTTAATTCAAGACGCAACACAAAAACTCGAGATCGAATGACACCGAACACTGTCCTCTATACCTTCGATGTACCGGAGGTTTCTAAAGCCCGGTTGTTTTAGGAGCTTTGTAACAACTGTAGTTGTCATCAATCAAGTAGTTGTGTTGCTGTCTATGCTGAGTATAATAATCTCGTACGTTGGCATTTCTAGGTTGGTATTGCTGAGCCTGGTTCGGTTCTGGGTGAGCCATCTGTACTCTAGCCTCCTCTATTTCTTTTTTTGTTGGTGTCCTGTCTATGGTTACCGCTATATTTTAAGCTGATCTAACATTTTATACTGTGAAGGTGCCTTTAATTAACAGACACAGTACGTGACCCGGCGTACAAATTAAATAATATATGCATGAATAGCAAGATAATATTTCATGTTGTTTTCATTATCGAATAAGAGGTATTTTTATCATAAAAGGAAATTGAATTGTTGAGAAAGTATGCGGTGGAAAAAGCCATTGATAACGAGCACGCGACTTTCTCGTTTACTCTAGATTGATGTATTTCGCTGGGGCTAATTTCGAAGTAATTTTTCCAAAGATCAGTCTGGTTTTGACATTGTCTAATCAATGAAGTGTGTAAAGTTGAAACCAACAACATCAAAAAAGGCAGTCAATATGAGCTCAAGAAACCACTTGATGTAGTGGTCTATTGAATTTTTGTTGGTGATATTCAAAGAATGTTTCATTTTATAATCGCTCTTGGTACATTTCTCATAGTTATATAGAAAAACTGCTTAGTCACCAGAGCTGGGAATTTGTAAAAACATAGCGATAGAGATTATCTTCGCTTCGCATAAACATCGGTAGTCACTTGATTCAGGTGAAGTAAATAATACGGGCCCAGCTGTTGCACGCCGATATTTTGGATTCAAGTTTCGACCAATGTTCAAGCGAAGAGAAGATCTCCTTCGCTTTTTTCTCACAGGGCCCATGCCCAGGAGAAACAAGAGTCCAAGAATTAGACACGTTTTCAGTTTTTGACCCATCCCATCCACTCGTCATATCAAGTAGATATCAAGGTAAATATTTTTTTATTTTTTTTCCCAATATGATGTGGAATGTTATGAGTATTTTCAGCGTCTTTGATTCCGATTAGTTTACTCACATGCCTTGGATCACGTTATTCTTCAAAATTTTATTCAGATTGAACTATGAATCTTTCGTCTCGCTGAAATCTATGATCTCCTCTCAAAAGTCGTATCTCAAACGACGCTGTGAGAGTTTCCCATGAATTACAGAGATTTAATGAGAGGTTACTAAAAACTGTCCATCGCATCTCTATTTCTCGTTATCTGAGAGTGCTCTTCGCAAAGATGCCCATTGCAAGAAAAGGGCCCAAGAATTATTATCCTATTTCGCCAGAAACGGCTGAGCAGTGAGCTGGTTGTCCATATCTATGGTTTGACTAAATCGCAAAAGACTATTCAAGCGTCGAACGATCATACACGCCCTGAAACCACATAACCGTACCCTGTTTCTTATATACAGGGTGTCTATTTAAAAATGGCAAGGTGCCAGATCTCAGAAACTAGGCATCCGAGAGACTTGCGGAAAAAAAATTCTGGGTAATATGGAATAGAGAAAATGCTGGAAATATATCAGAAGTTCCCAATATCGCCACAAGATGACGTAACGGTGCTATCAAAACACAAAATCGCTGTTTTTTCGTGATTTTTAAATACAAACAAATACAAATGAGTACCGCTATGGATTCCTTGAGAGATTTTCTCCAAATTTGTTTTTTTTTATTTTTTTTCCTAACATTCAAATAAGACAAATATCAGCTGTCACACCTTACAACGCAAGAATGCTCATAACTTTGAAACAACCCAACCGATTGACGCGATCTTGGTCTCATATGAAAGAGCATGATCTGCACTTCAAAAAGCTATTTTGGTTTTGAATTTTTGACCTTCGCCGTCACCGCTAGATGGCGTTAACTGAAATGGTAGCATGTTTTTGAGTTTTTTCCAAAAAAATCAAATGTAATGGTATATTTATTTTTATAGATTTCAAAAAGGGATACATTTTCCTATTAAAAAAAATTAAAAAAAAAATAATTAAAAAAAAAACAAAAAAAAATCGTTAATGACTTATTTCGGTACTCATTTGTATTTGTTTGTATTCAAAAATAACGAAAAAACAGCGATTTTGTGTTTTGATAGCACCGTTACGTCATCTTGTGGCGATCTTGGGAACTTCTGATATATTTCCAGCATTTTCTCTATTCCATATTACCCAGTAATTTGTTACTGGGATCCAATTTTCTTTTAACCTTTAACCCCGCCAGTATGGTACGCCCCTGATTAAAATTTTGAAATTCTGAGCTCAAATTCTCATTCAGCATTAAAAGTTTGTATGATGTACCAAATTTCATGATTTTTGTATGTAAGGTTTCGGAAATATTGAGGAAAAACCGTCTTCGGGGTGCCCTATTTAAAGGGGCGTAGCTCCCTTAGGAAGCATTTTTCGGCAAATGTTTATAGGAACTTTTTTTCATGAAAATACCCCAGGAATCACACAACGAATGTTTTACCAATCTTTAGGAAACACCCTGTATAGGCGTGTTGGCAAGCTGTTATCACATTCTCCTGTTCTAGAAAGCTAACGAGTCTGCGACACATTGCTATTTCGAAGAATTTAGAAAAGGCTGTCAAAAGGTTGATAGGTTTTTCATCCTTTTTCGAAAAATGCCCTGATTGAAGGAGTTATTGATGATATAACATAACACCTCCCAACAATACTGGCCGCTAGTGTCACAATACTTGTTGGGATTTCGTCCGCCCCGCTACTGTGTTTTTTTTCAATTTGACTGGCTATTTCGTCGATTTCGTCGAGAGTTACAGGTTTCAGGATCATCACATTGTTGCTTATCTGGATTTTTGTACTTTCTAGGAGGTTCCCCATCTGGTATGGAAGTAGTCTTGATACTGCGGCAAGTATATGTTGGTTGAACTGGGTTGCCACTTCTTTTGGGTCACCTGGCACTTTTATATCTGACGTCCTTGAGTTGCGGCTTGTTATCTTTTTGCAAATTGCCCACATACTTTTCATTTTATTGTCCGATTTCTTAATTCTTCATAGATGTCGTTGAAAGTGTGATTTTTCATGGATAACATACGTAAAATATCTAACCCATGTTTACAGGCTTTAACTTCCTCACTACTATTTGCAGGTTTAGTTTTTTTGCACGCTGGCTTCAATGGATAACAGTGATTGAACATCATTTTGAAAGAGTTTGCAAAAGTATCCCATTGTCCATTTACGTCATCAGGGTCGACATCATAAACCAAATGCCAGTCTTGCTCACGCAAGATGTGCAGGAACGCTGTTGTTTTCCTCTGAAAAAAAGCGACAGAGTTTTGGGTCTTTTTCAGTTGAACGTTCAATGTCGAGGGTAATTTTTTGGGCAGTATGATCGGATAAATGGCTTTCAATTATACAGGGTGTCCGGAAATTACGCGTCAGGATTTTGGTGGGCGATTCTACATGAAAAATTAATGCAACAAACTTCTATAAAATTTTTTCAAAAACTCAAAATTAAGGAAGATACAGGGTGTTAAGAAATATTTTTTTTTCTTATTTTTTTTAATAACTTTTTTTTCTAGTGTAATGATTTTAGCCAAATTTTGCATGCATGTCACTAGTGTTTCTTTGTATTCACCCTATTAATTTGACGCTAGTCGTCAATGACAAAAGGCTGAAGCTGTCCTTCACCTTAGGAAAATTACTTAGAACTTTTTTGTTTTAATCTTTTTATAAATTTGGATGTCAAATTAGTAAAGAGCATCAAAATATTTTTTAAAAAGGTGCTCATGTTGCATCATCGTAGAATTAACGGTTTCCGAGAAAAACGACTTTAAACATTAACCGTACCTTAAATAATTAAAAATTCGTACTTTGAAAAAATTTTTGAAGTTTTTGAAAAAATTGTATAGAAGTTTGTTGCATTAATTTTTCATGTAGAATCGCCCAACAAAATCCTGACGCGTAATTTCCGGACACCCTGTACATGCATTTTTATAGTGGCAGTTTGTGAAAATATTGTCTATACAACTACTACTGCGCGTGGATATACGAGTGTTCACAAAAATACGCGACGTTTTTGAAAACGTCACAGGTACCATATGATTGGTCGTGGCCGAATTTGGTATCCAAACAAGCTTTTGTGACTTGTGGTTTTGTATTGTGTGTGTTTGAAATCAGTGTTTGTGTTTAATTTGGACTTCTTTGGACTATATTTTTGGGTGTATTACATAAATCGTGTGTCCCGTTAGTGCGTATATGATTAGCCGAGTGAAAAGTCAGCTTTTGAGGTAATAAAAAATAGTTTGTTTGGATATTTCCGTCTGACAGCTGACGTCATGACGTCACAGAAACCTAGCGTATTGAGGGTGACATTCCAAAGGAATCACTGACAGCAATTAATTTTTATGTTTATTTTCACTAATGAACTCTATGTTGAAGTCCCCAGCAACAAATAAAAACATATTATCAGAGAAAATTTTATTCAACAAATGTTAAATTTTATCAAGGAAAATGTTTATGTCACCAGTAGGGGGTCTGTACACACATGCTATTGTGGCATCTGACTTACCGAATTTACATTCGATCACTGCACATTCAAAATGTCCACACACTGAGAGTCTTTCAAGGTCACGGCGCCCTCTGCATTTCAGGTCTGCTTTGCAATAAATTGCGGCTCCCACATGCTTTCCTTCTTCTCGACAAAACATTTCCACAAGTTTAAAATTGTTCACATGGCACAGTCTCAGTTGCTCGTCTGATTTCCAGTGTTCTGTAACACACATCACACTACACTCTTTGTTGTCGATTAATAATGAATCAATTCTATCAATTGAGTTTCCGATTGACAGAACATTCTGGTGGATAATACTACATACATTTGTATTCGTAAGTATGTCTAGTTTGGGGGTTTTTCTAAACAAGGGGTTCCGGTGTAGTCTATTCTCCTGTGTAATTGTTGAAGTTTTCTTTGAAATACTGGGCACTTTTGGTCTCTTGCCGAGTGCTGATGATCATCTGTTGGTTTTAATCTGGTACAGTTTGGACATTCATTCGCACAGACGGGCACTCTTGACCTCCATGCTCACCCCCGCATTTGTGACAGCAGAGTTTGTGGTTGCAGTGTTTTAAAACATGTCCAAAACTAGAACACTCAAAACAAATTGCCAAGTTCAGATACTCTCTTACGTAGACTTTGACAAAGTCAAAGTTGATCTTCTGGAACTATAGTCCGTTTCACGAGGGTTCATACTCACGTCATTGATTGTCTCTCCTTTTCCAACTCATGGAGAGGTTTAAAAACAGCCTGAAATAGAATTAATGTCGTCAAAAACATCGGTCGTTACTAGAATCCAAAATGGCCGCCGAACCACAGCTGATTTCTATCATCTCAGAATAAAAATAACCTAAAATTTGGTAATGTAATCAAGTCATTAATCAAAACAATGTTGTTGTCAAAAGACAAGTCAGTTAACTTCTCCAATGTCACAATTTTGTTGTATCAAATGCCTCGTCGGTATTCAGAATGTGAACAAAATACGATAAGAAAGCTTGTGGTTTACTTTACGAAGGATGGAGATGCTGGAAAACCTTTGTTACCACTGGAGGCAGTTTAGGAGGTAAGTTGTTTCATAAGACATGTTATTTGTACCCATTCATTTCCTATTCCATCTCCTGATTTTGTGTAGAAAGTGTCTGATGCTCTGGAAAATGAAATTACAAATCTTAAAAAGATCAGTTCTCATGGAATCAGAATTGATGAGGACTTCAAGGCATCCACGTCAACTGCAGTCCTGAGTCCAGAGATCAGAAAGCTGGATGGATTATTGAAGCGGACATGCGTTGTTGAGAGAAGAAAGAGAGGGCTGGTTGGCAAATTACAAGGAAAATCCTGTACAACACATTCTCAATAAACACAATAGTTTGTTGTTTTTTTTTGACACTATCATAAAACTTGGAAAAATACATATACTGTAGAATAGTAAAATCAAAATATACACTCATGGTCGGATAAACAGCACATTCCTAAAATTTGATAAAACTTAGAAATTATAATCTCGAGTATAATATAATATAATATAATCGTTTATTAACATAAGCTTTACAAAGGCATTCTGCTTCAGTTATCAAAGAATTATTGGTGCATTAAAATAGCTCAATCAATCATGTCAGTTGATAGGTCATGGCGATTTTATTGAAAATATTGTTTAAGGCCCTCTTTTCACATTAAAGAAAATATTTTTTTTGTGTTTTGGAAAAATTGACTAGCACCATTCGAAAAAGTAAATTTATGTACCCTTTGAAAATTGAAAAAAATCCATGGTTTACTGAAATGACAAATTGATTTAAGTTCTTTAATGCACCATTACATCTTTGTTGACTGTTGCAGGATCAAAGTTTTATCAAGCTTTAAAATGTCAATCTACTTTTGGCCACCAAAGTGTTGTATTAAATTTCGTTCACCCAATAATACATTTAAAAAAATGCTGACTAGCTGATTTCTCGTGGGTTGATGGTCGTCCACTGATGGGGGGACGTCCACTGATGAGAATAAAACCCGGCAATTTTAGGTTTTTGCACTAGGGGTGCTTCCTCATTTTTTTATCAAAACGTGTCTATATTGAAACGATTGCTAAGTTAAAGAAGACCGTTCTGTAAACTAATATAAATAGAAAACAACCCGTTGCAAAAACCCACAATTGTGGCGATTGTGATCTCTTCGGTTTCACAATCAATGGACCTTCCCCGATTAACCCCAAACGGATCAGCTTTTGAGCATTTTCCTTTTTTAATAATGGTATTTTCACTGGATTACTAAATGAATGTATTTTTTTCACTCTTGAGCTTGCAATCCCTTCATGTGAGGATTTTTCGAAAACTAGAACATGATTTTCTCGATGAACAAACAGAAGCGAACTGGAATAGCGTTGAGTCTTATGGTAGAGTCACAAGCTCACAAGCAGTGCACGCTGTCAGTTGCCTAGTCTAACGATCGCTCGCATCTGGATGGCCTGAATTCAAAATCTAAATAGAAAACAATTCTGAACGTGTTCTGGAGAGCGTTTTTGAACATACTTGTTCGGCTTCAATACAAAATTTGAACGCTCTTGAAACTATTTGAATCAGCTACGACATACGTTGACGTAATGACGTAGTAGTAATGACGTCATCGATGACGTGAGTATGAACCCTCGTGAAACGGACTGTATTTTGTTATCTTCGCTGAAGCTCATCATCAATCTGTGTGACGTCATTTTCTGGCAATTGCTGAGGAGGTGTACGTAGGATTATTGAATTTCGGAATTTGAAAACATAATCTTTCTCCTGGAACTTATTGGTTGCCCCCTGTATGCATGGTATATTCTCATTGTTCGATAAGGCGTCTCGTCGATAACTTGTCGGTATGTTTATATTAGAAATTGCAAGGATTGATCTTATATCTGACTGGGTGAGTTTATCAGCTGTATTGCTTGAAAACCTACGGGATATTTTCTGATGGGGTTGGATTTTCACATTACTGTTTGAATCAATTCGTTCACTTCCATCACTATTATCACCCATACTTTATATGATTTTCAATAAGCTTTTTGTACGACATAAACAACGTAAAATTCGGAGCGTGAATCAATTCGTGTGCGCGTAGTTCAACGTTACGGATTCAACACTAAACACAACTGAAATAGATTCTTCAATAGATGGAATGTGATAACCGAGTATCATAAGAACGACAAAATCTTTATGAAAAGCAGCATATAAATATTTCTTTTGATTATAACCGATCAGCAATCAAGTTGTGTCACTTCGGGTAAAAAAATTAAGTCATAATACTTCGAGTTTGCAAACGCATACCAACTTTTAAAATTCTCATCAAGTCAGTAAAACATGGAAGTTATAGCTTATAGCGAGAAATAAAATTATCCTTTTCCAACTAATTTGCAAATGAGACTTTTGGCAGGATTTGACATGTTTCGCAATTAGTTGACAAATTACTAATTTTAGGAGTGAATAGTATCAGCCCATGAAATTCATTTATGAAAATGCTGTATTTCATATTGGTGGTCAAACCTCAAACAAAAAATATGAGTTTTTGATATCCGGGAACAGGCTTTATCCAATCCTATCTGATCCTTGATCGTTTCCGAATTGACCTCATTCTATTAGCTCATTCTTGAAATATATACGTTCACTTGTAGCGCTTTATCAGGAAATCTATGATTGAGTTCAGAGCCTCTCTTGGTTTTGAACTGGATCGTTCATTATTTGTTGGTGTCCATTATCTCTCTGGTTGTAAATTGTTTTCTGCATGACCTCAACATTTGCGGCCCTGTTAACCAGTTATTTATAGAGAACTAGATATGGTCCGTTACAACTCTACACTGTTGGTTCAGTAGGCAACTTATTCTTGTCTTGCTGGTTGCATTAATAAAAATAATATAATTTCACGTTTCTGCTTTCACTTTTGCTACCTCTTTCTATTTGCCTTTCTCAATATCTCAATTGACGTGACTATAAGTGCTACTCATTTTCAGTACTAAGTGATTGGCGATTGTGCTTGAAAAAAAGATGAATAAAAACCATTTAACTTCAGATTCTATAGGGAAAAGAAGAATGAATCAATACTAAAAGACGCTTAACGCTTTCAACAAATTTTCAATATTAGAAAAGCACTGATATTCTCCAGTTTATATTACTTGGAGCAACCATTTTAGTTTTTCTCTACTTGTGGATATTTTTATAACCAAAACAGCAAATACATGCTCATGTCAGATAACAATGTCACATCAGATATAAACAGCAGTCATCATCAACTTCACTTCTATACCATGCAATCAAATAGCATTGCGTGCATTATCTGACAAAAATCAACTCCATCCACCCACCAATTTGAAACAATGAACCTTATTGAATCACCGTAATTCAACTACAAGGCCCGCCACTTCATGGCAATAAATCATGTGACCCTTCATGCCAATATTGATAAATTGATGGATGACATGCTTTTTTGAGACCTTCCAAAGTCGGTCTGTCAGGCTTATACGCACTGGATAGTAGAGATAAAAAGATATTGGGCGAAGCCTTAGTAAATAAATAATATGAAGATGACTCATAAAAAACTTATTGGCATCGTAAACTAGAAACTTTATAGTTTCAGTCTTTACCGCCGCATTAATAAGAAAAGTTAAATGGCATTCATTCTTGACTGGTTATCCAGAAGGTGTTTGATAAGTTTGAGGTTTCAATCTGGCGGCATAAACAGGGTGTCCCTGTAAAGATACCAAGAAACTTCAAAGAATAGTAGGGGAAATCAAAACAAACAGCTCTGTTCATTAAACATATGTCAGCAAATGAGCCGTTTGGGCTGTAGATCAAAAAGACTATTTAGTGAGTACTTATTTTTGCGAATTAATCAAATCACTCTTCACTCATTTATAATTTTGTTTATGACCAAATAAATCATGGTTCACAAAAATTGGTCCAAAACTGAAAAAACTGATCACAAAAAAAAAAATAGGACTATCCCAAGGAAGGAGTTAGGAAAATAAGTACCGAAAATCGTCACTGCCTTCTGGACTGTTAAGGGTTTCTTGGAGTATGATACGGTGAAAAGCAAATGGTTCAGATTCAAACGATCTATTCTGATGTACAGATAACAAGGTTTCCATTGGTTATCTTGAATGTATAGGGCTTCCAGATATAAAAAGCATTGTGTTGTCGGCAAATAGCAGAACCTCACTTCGATCCACTGCATTCACGATATCATCGATGTATAATAGAAACAACAACGGTCCAAGAACTGTCCCCTTCGGTTCTCTATACTAAATATTCACTGGATCGGATATACACCCGCTGAATTAGTTAACTTTGCGTTATAAATGCTAAGTAAGAGCAATACCAATAGAGCCGTATCTCCAATATCGAAGTGTTCGAGTTTTTGCAATACATTTTTTCTGTTCACAGTTTCGAGTGCCCGTTTGACATCAAGAAAGACAGCTTGTCACAGTTGATTGTTTTTAGGAAGTTATCACGGATATTTACCAGAATTGATAAGCAACCAGAATATTATTTTTATCACAGTGAAGAGTCAATTGTTCTTTGACTAGAGCTTTGGAATAGAGACTCAATAAGTTGTTTCATGAAATGGGATCGGATTAATAGGTTGAAGTCCATCATAATTTGGTATTGGGAACTCAAGGTATAGAAACTACATTGAAGACTTTCCACAGGTCTGGGAAAACGCCATTAGTCACAGACAAGTCACAAGTCGATGACATGTAAAACACGGTCTCCTATCACTGCTGGTTCTGGAATGTTATTTACAATATCAGATATACTTTTGACAAAATACGCATTGAGTTCAGTAGCGATCGGATACTAGTCATGCAGGGCTATGAAAAAACACAAGATCCACGCTGTCTCAGAAAGACACCCGAAAAGCTATAACTTTGAAAATGCCATTTCATAGCTTGGGTAATACCGGATCATTTTGCATTTTGTATCTGTCATAATAAGGTCATCACATGTTTCATTATTTTATTATTGAAAAGAGCATTTTATGGTCTTCTAGAAGACAATTTTCGTTGAACCTTTCTGTTTAACTAGATGGCGTTATTTGCAGCGATTATACATTTTCGCGATTTTTCAACAACGGTTAAATGGAACGGTACTATTTTCTTGATAACCCATCATAAAAAAAAGTGAATTCGAGCGAGAATCCCATCGAGATATCTCAATAATAATAATAATGATTGTAATAGTAATAAAAATGGAGATATAGTGATGCGGTTTTTACTAAACTTGAGCTAATTTTATGGTCTTTGAGAACCCGCCAAGGAAATAGCACCGTTCCATTTAACTTCTTTCCAAAAATCCAAAAATCTATAATCCATGCGAAGAATGCCCGCTAGTGTATTTGTTTTGAATCAAAGGTTCAACAGAAAATTTTGTTGAGGAAGACCACGGAATGCTGTTTAAAACGAGGCCAAAAATGTTCGAATCAGTTGAACGGTTCAGGAGATATTGGAATTCAGATACTGAAAGATCCATTATTATGACAGATACAAAAAATGTAATGAGGTTAAAAGGTCCAGTATCACTCAAGCCATAAAATGGCGTTTTCAAAGATAAAGAGCTCATCGCGTATCTTGTTGAGAAAGCGTGAGCGTGAACAAACTTTGCTGCTACGCATTTCATGACCAAAACATCCGAAAAAATTGCATTTCATGAGCAAAACCCTTCCGTTAATCAAAAGACATCTTGTGTTTGAATCAAATCAAAAGTTTTAACATGACGATTCGACAAACCTGGTTTGTTAGAAAATCCCCGGTTGTCGAGAATTTTCTTCCACATTTTCCACCGTCGTTTGTTGTAGCTGTGAACATAACATTTTTTCCCTATTTTTGACGAAGAGTTTCCCATACTGATATGTCCCATATTCTCCGGAAGGCCTTATACCATAGACGTAGACCCAACATGTTTACATTAAACGAAATCATACACCTATGAGCATAAACAAGCTATGATGCCAAGTTTCAACAACTTGAAAAACCATGAAGCTATCAGGTGTAATGTGCGTAAAACTACGCATCCATTTTTATCTTTAATATTCTGGGAACTGTTTAAATTGCCATCATTTATAAGAGACCTTGTTGGTACCAGCACTTTAATCAAGCTGTATAACGCTCTGGTGAGGCCCCACCTCGAATATGCGTCAATTATTTGGTCACCTCTGGCCCTGTGCCATAGCGAACGTATTGAGCAAATCCAAAAGAAATTTCTTAGATTTTTATATATCAAAGATAACAACGCCTACGCTTACCTTGTCTCCTATAATACTATGTTGGTCTCATATAAATTACAAAAACTCTGCGATAGAAGGAAACTTCAGGCTGTAATTTTTATATACTATGTACTTAATAACATTAAATATCACAAATGTGACCTTATAAACTATATGAAACTGATTGTTCCTAAAGCGTATCTTAGGTTTAGCAAGAATAATTATTTTAGTATTCAGTTCCCTGTGGACAATCCATTGAGTCAAATGCTGTCAATTTGTAACAACCTTATTAAAGCCCATGATGTGGATTTTTTCAACACTAGTGTGAAAGCTCTTAAAAACCTGATGTAACTTCCCACTCGTTCTGGATCTGCCAGTGCACGAGTGGCATTGCTGTTGAACTGTACAACACGGTTTTTTTCTTCCTTTCTTTGATTGTACACAAGTTAGTGTTAGTAGTGATGTCTGTTTTTACCTGTGATACCAGTTCTCTTATGTGTTAAGTCTTGCAGTGTGATAACTTTAGGGTGTTTTGTATGACTTTAAAAATAAATAAATAATAATAAATAAATAACATTATTTAATCATAAATTATCCAGGGAACAAAACCTGGAAAGACATGATGTTATTTTCATTCCAAATTGCTATTTCGAACAGCCGGCAACACTCTTGTCAGGTAGTAGGATTTCATTCATCTTTAGAGTACAGCGTTGCATGCCGTTGCTGAATGGGTTGTTTGGGAATATTTCGGTCTTTTGCCTCACTTTGAACGTTTTGTGGTGATACTTTGTGTTGTTTTGAACTTTTCTATAGTGATGAAGTGTGTTGTGTGCCAAAAGACAATTTTTTCGGGAGATAATCTATCTTTTCATAGGTAAGCAAACATGTTTATTCCAAACATCAAACAGATATCGATTAGTAAGATGGCTGCCATCAGTGGCGTCCCTTGAGTTATAATGATAAAAATTTTAAAATCCTCATTCTATTGACCAAAATAATATTGAAACATTATTTTAAAATAAGTATATTTCATGAGACGAACAAACGACTTGATACTGTGAAACGCAATAGAATCAGGAGTGTTAATACAAAAACTGTACATTTCAGAGGCGAATAAAGAATAAATAATTTGTAGAGTAGTTTTATTATTGTAGGTTACCTTTTATTCTTTGCATAAAATTCACGAAAATATCAATACAATATTAGTGGGTAAGTACCTATGTATTTTCTTGTTCTGGTGGTTAGAAAGAGATGGCATGGCAATTAAAATTTGCCAAAGGATCCTACCATAGACGTATAACAATTATTATTATGTCTATGGATTCTACACATTCGAGAGAACTGTTTGTTATTCTGGAAATAGGTTACATAATGACTCATTGAACGTTTTCAAATTGGATTCCAAAGATCCTTTTTTTTTCAAGAAAGTATTCGTTAATGTGAGCCTTTTGATGTGGCCATCAACTTTTTAAATTCAACTGAACGCTTGTTTTTTTATGTAAAACAAGAAAACTGTGAAGCCACTTCAAACAAAACCTCCATCTACCTTCCATATTGAATTTCTCCATGAAAGGAATCACCTTTTTCATCGCATTTTCTTGAATAAGAAATATTTTGAAAAAAAAATATTACCCCACTTTGTTATTCACCCTGTATCGCAATCCCAATCTTTCCTATTGAAATTTTGAAAATGTGTCTCGAAGAAGATTCTTCTAATATGAAATCTCCCAAGCAATATAATGTTTGAAAAAAAATGTTTCACCCTGTATCGCAACCCCGTATATTTTTCTCATGCATTAGTATCGCATTATGATCTATACTGGATTTCCTTTATTATGATACCCCACGAGTGGTATTTTCTTGACATAACCTTTTTATCCCCAGTTTTGCTACCTCAATATATGTTTAATAATATTCAGTGATTTTCCTGTAATATGATACCCAACATGCCATATTTTTTTTCAAAAAGAAAGTTTTTCCTTGTCAATAAACCCTTTCTTACTCCATTTCAATTCCTTCGCATCTGACGTTTTTGTCCAACAAAATTCTCAAGTTTATGATTCTTGGTATGTACCATATTTGGACTTAATTGGTCGAAGCCTTTGAGAGCTAGTTCGACAACAGACAAAACGATTCAAGTAAATGTAATTTTCGAACTCTAGAAACCTCAAAACGTGTAAAAAAACAAAAAGTGATTTTTACATGATTACAATAAATTCCTTCCAAAGAAAAGTAAAAATAGAAATTGTGAAAAAAAAAATTGGAAAAAATATTATTCGAAAGTAGAAATATCTGACAAGTTCATTTTATGGCGTTTTTCGCAAAATAAACGACAGTCAAGTATTTGATCAGAAACTGTCGTACAGAAACCAAAACTGAGAAAGAATTAAGGTACTCTTCGATTTTATAAGTAAGAAAAACTGAAAAAATCATAAGCTCATTAATTCTACCATCATTGAACAGAACGAAATAAATGGTCGAAACACCAAAAATTGCCTACGCCTATGTCTTCTCTGTAAACTTTGTTGGCCACTCCCACTCATTATGCGATGTTGCCTAGGACTTCGAAACAACTTTTCTAAAAATACAATGATTGATCGCCCGAAAACGCAATTTATGAATGGGTAGTTTGGTCTATCCTTGGTTATACGTCCATGCCCTATACATACTAAGCATACTATACTAAACAATCAAATAAGTATTATTTTT
Organism: Orchestes rusci; assembly: GCA_958502075.1. Lineage (NCBI taxonomy): Eukaryota > Metazoa > Arthropoda > Insecta > Coleoptera > Curculionidae > Orchestes > Orchestes rusci. The sequence goes on from OY293306.1 coordinate 13,966,463, forward strand.
TATACAGTGTGTCGCAGATAAGATGAATACACACCTGTATTTTCCTCATTTACAGAAGAAAGAATTGAAAGAGAGGAAGAAACATTGAAGAATTATTGCACTGAAGATGTTTGGTCTTCTAGATGCTATCACTGTTCAATTAGTGGTGCGCTGATCAGATTTTGGAAGACTTTTCCAAACCGGGTCCGGGGTTACTATTGTTGACAGCTCCAATATTTTTGTATTTTGGCAATATGCCCCTAAGTATTCAGAGATCTACTTTCAATTCGAATCATATCAGATCATGTTTTTCACGGATGTATATTTTCAAATCATTTACCCTCGAGAGTGTTACGAAAAGTCACTGTTGGCTTATGTTTATGATCGTTGTTTGGTCAACATGTTTTTGGCCAGATTGGCAAGACTCAAACAGGCACAAGACAATCATTAACTTGAATAATTAAGCGTATCATTTTCACTTGCTCATACAAGGCTAACTGTGCTTTTGAAAAAAAGAAAATATCATAGAAAATAATATGGTTTCAATTTTCCAATGCTAAAACCATTAATTTCAATTTTCTTCAAGTGCTACCAACGAAATGATCTACCTACCTGCATCTACTGGATTAGAGAAGCAATCCGGAATTATGTTCAACTTTGCTCTAATCAAATTGTTATCCAAGAGCTTTATCGTTTTCCAGTGTAAATTAAATGGGTGAAAAAGCCCAAATATGAACCATCATCAACTTGATTTTTGTAAATACAGATCTGGATTTTCAATTATATATTTTGTGAAAAAATTTGATTTGCTTTTTAACCAACTCGAGTATAATTTCCTACGTTTCAATACCTACGGAAAATCCAACATCATAAAATTTTTAAAAAAATCTTGTAAGGTCCTGTTTTTTTTTATACATTGAAATATTTCACGTTATTTAGAGTAGGAGTACGAGCTTTGTTTTGGTTTCAAGTTATAGCAGTTCTACAATGTGGCGCAAAAAAATGTCCCACATTTGTTTTTTTATATGAAAGTAAGATAAATTAAAGAACAGTTTGATTATAAATGAAAAATATTTATTCAAACTTTAAAAGTTGGTTTTATTACGCACTTCAAATAGTATCAACCAAATGGCCAACCCCAGCATCAATGCAATAATGAGCTCTTTTTAGCATTTTTCATAACTTTCTCGAACATTTCAGGTGGTATTCTGTCTACTTCTTTCCGGATGTTGCCTCTCAATGCTTCTAGTGTTCAAGGACTATTAACAAACACACAATCTTTGAGATAACCCTATAACCAAAAGTCTGGAACACTTAAATCGGGAGACCTTTTTTTTCTACGGTATTCTCGTTGAGCTAGGATCGATGAATATTTCTAACAGTAATATTTAAGTGCTCATGTTGGGAACTGCTATAGCTTGCAACCAAAACAAAGCTTTGATTGGATAATAGCTGGAAACTTTTTAATGTTCGAAATATGATGATATCAGAGTCGTACTTATCATACTCATCATTTTAAAAATAATTAAGATGATGATTGTTACTCAAATTTGGAACGTCGCGTCGTATGCCCAATCCTAAAACTTTCAAATTCTAACTATGTCTCAAAAATTAATAGTTTCTGAGATTTAAACGAAGTCAATTTGAACCATTCTTTACAATTTAGCCTGTATCTTGCATTCTAGAAAATACTCGCGACACAGTACCTGAATGAAACTCCAAGAGCATCTAAAACGGCAACTTTCCTCCCATTTAATCAACCTCGTAGTTCTTACTGTTTTGAAGATAGCAATAATTGTGTGATCACTCGAAAGCAATGATTTATAGGATGGCAAGTGATTTTTTCAAAGGTTGCATAGAAGTGAAAAACTAGACAGAAACAAATGGCCGTCAATATCATACTGCTTCTTTGAAGAATTATTAATCTGCACCAAAGGGAATACGAAAACAAAAAACAAATAAAAAAAAGGTCAAGTTCAAGAGAAATGATATCTTGAGTTCAACCAACTCCGTTCTACTCAATTTATTCATTATACGTAACTGCTTTTCTCAGACAAAAGCATAAGTGGATAATTTTTTTACTCAAAATTTATCACAACATAACTTGTGGCCGAAAAAAGAAATTGAGTTGCCGTTCGGACGAGATTGTAGCAAATTTTATCGGCTGTATGATTGTATCGGCGACTTCCACTTTAGCTGGAATTGAAGTATGTAGACAGCATGCAACAAGTAAAAAATTTGCTGGGGTGACAAAAGTACACAATACTTTTTGTATTAACGGGATTATGTTTCAAATTAATGATTTCAATTTTTATTTGACGTGATAAAATTGATCTGCTATGATCTTTTTTTTTAGTTGACGCCATTATATTCTTAACCGTAGAAATGATAGGTATCTAGAAATCATCAAATTACGCCAAATATACAAAACAAGGTTGTCAACACATCATACAGAAATAAAGCAGACTTACCAATTCATTGGTGCATGGAAAGTTCCTAACTATCCTTGACTTTCGTATATTAGCATGGACCTCAGTCATTGTTATATTACAAACTGAGCCTTTGTGACTGGAAGTCAATTAACTGGAATTTACGGTAACTTAAAAGGGACATACAATGAAAAATATAAGTTCCCTGTAGTATGTTACATGGAAACATTTGATGTTCCATGTCAACAAATTACATTGACATATCGATACCAATATTCTAAAAGGACGTATCCCATGAATCCAAAATTTTACAGGAGGTGAAATAATCGTATATTTTTTTAAGTATTTGAAAGAGGTTCAATTTTTCAACTACTAAATTATTTCAGAAACATGTTCTTCGACTAAGTGTTGTGTTTTGTTGATTATTTCATTAGATGACGAAAATAAGTGGCTTACGTCTTATTGTAATCACAACACCTTATGGGATACGACATTTTATGTAAGTGCCATATTAGCTTAATCATAACTACTGTGGGTTAAGACAAATTACACAATCATTATAATACGAAATAATGACATTTATTTTTGTTAACTGAACATACTTAGCTTGAAAACATAAAAAAAAACTAAATTGTAACAACCATAAAGAGATAATAAACTAATTGTTTTTCTTCTTATTTATGTTTGTGTTCTTTTTAACAGTCTTCTTTTTTTCAGTCTTCTTTTTTTCAGTCTTCTTTTTTTTAGTCTTTTCTTTTTCAGTCTTCTTTTTGGCTGTTTTGTACTTCGCTCTTTCTTCGCTTTTGAGCGCCGGTAATTGGACGGTATTTTTATTGTTGGGTGATGTTTCTATTTCTGTATTATTTTTCTTCTTGTTTGGTTCTTCAGTCTTTTCACAATATTTGATCAAGTCATAGAAATAATGTGTGTCTTTTGGAATAAATTTTTTTAGCTGTTGTAAGTCAACCCATTTTTTCTTTGAAATTTCTAACCTTTCTCTGTATAAAGGCTGTGGTACGTATTCATCGAGAATAATACTTTTTTGTCTCTGGGGTAAGATGGCATAACGGTCTTCATACTTAGTTTTGAATAAAATTTCACCAGAAGGTAAATATTTTAGGCATCTTATATCCGTTACCTTTAAATCGGTCTTTATTTTTCCCGGACGAATTGAGTTATACCTCATCAGATTCGGGTTATCAAAATTAAGAAAATAGGAATGGTCCAAATATTCCACTTCCAAAGGCACTGGTTTTTTTCTGGCGTCTTTTATAATATTAATGTAGTCTGTCGGTAGGAAAATATCTTTTCCCTTCAATCGTCTCTCAATAAGACTATGAGCAGAGTCACACTCCATTTGAGTGTGACCCTTCTCAAGAAACTTCTGTTCAATATCAGTGTTGAATTTTGTTGCAAGAACGGACAACGCATTCGACAGAACGACATTTTTGTTTTGATAACCACAACTGTCCGAGTATAGAACTATAGGTTTCTTGCCTGTCTCCAAAACTGATGCCAGATGTTTGACGATGCAAGTTACAAAAACTGAACAAGATAGTTCCGCTTCGGTTTCATTCCATACAAAATTTTTGCATACATGATTAGACAAGTCATAAATGGTAAAATTGTGTACCTGCAATTTTGTCTTGTAATACAAGGCACTCGCTTGTAATTGCGGACACAATTTGACGGCCTGTACGTCCATCGTGAAACAATAAATAGCCTGATTTTGTGCTTTCTTCTTGTCCAGATCCTTTTCTTTGCGAGCACGATCTTTAGCTAAAATATGATCCTGGTAGACACCCTCTTCGATTTGATGCATTTTGTATCCACAACATAGATCGCACTGATCCTTCCTAGGCTTGAATAATGCAAGATTCATTCCGTCAAACTCCTTCAGAAAAGTGCTGAGTGACAAGGGCAGTACATCTTCATCCAAACATTTAGTTTTATATAGTTGGAATATATCGGACTTTGCCTTGAAATCTTCCTCTAAATATAATTTGTTTGACCTCTTACGGCAATAGTGACTTTCGATTTTGGGCAAACTATCTAGAAATAGTCGCAACTCCTCTATCTTTTTATTTTGTTGTACTGAATGTACTGACGTTTTTTTCTTGTTAGTTTTATTTTTATTTATGTCGTCCTGTTTATTAAGTGTTCCAAACACAGACCCTTCATTGACCCAGTGCCTAACCATTCGCTCTTTTATACCTAACGTACCAAGAAAAGTCATTTTGCACACTTGGTGTTTCCCATCTTCAGTTTTCAAATAATATTCATATGAACCCTTTCTTCTGGATGGATTTTTTGTATAGCTTCTTTTTCTTTCCTTGTAGCTAGTCATGTGTAACACGTATAGCCTCTTTTGTTCCCAGGACATACTCCAAAACTTCTCAAAAATAGTTTGTCGAATATTTTCAGACAGTAAGTGGCAGAAACGATTTGCTGCTTTTCTACAAAACTCTGAAATACATTTAGGTCCAAGCATTCTTTTGTTCCTTTTTATATCGTGTTTTATTGACCCCTCTTTAGATCTTGTGTATCCAATGTACTCTTCTCCCATCATTCTTTTTCTCTTGTTGATGTTTTTATCCCAAAATTCGCTATTGCCTCTTATTTTCCTCTTTTTCTTTTCACCTATTCTCGTATCTATAAAAACTTCAGGGTCTTGGGATAAATTTAGTTTTTCGGAATTTTCATTGGATTGTATCAAACTTCGGTTATCTTTCTGTTCTTCTTCTCCTGAGTCGTCTTCTAGGAAATCTTCTTTTTGTGGTGGTGTGAATTCAGGATCGAAATAGTTATCTTCAAAATCTTCTTGATAAGCTTCTTGTTGGGGTGTTATAAAATCAGGATCACTATTATTATTATCATCTTCAGGATCTTCAAAGTTCTCATGACGACAAATCTTGTCTTTGATTTGGATCAAAGCTAGGTTATCTTCATCTGAGTCGTCTTCCGAGTGAACCACTCCATGAGAGTGTGTGATCTCGTGAACTTTGTCTTCAGGTTTGTCTTCATGTTCTTCCAAATTAACTTCTTCAATGTGCAGAATTTGTGGATCAACACAATAATCAATTTCGTGTAATATGTCACTGGTATTTATGTTGGTTATTTGCAGAGTGTCAGTCATTAAAACATCCGCGGAAAGTAAGTCAACGTTGATATTACCCTGATTAGCAAAGGTTTCTTGAAGAAGGCTATTTTCATCTTCGTTAATGACTTCTAATTCGTAAGGAACGTGGTCAATCATATCATTAATATTGATCGCTGAATTGATCAATTTGGTTTCATTGATGTTAGCTGCTGGTTTTTCTAAAGCCATTGCCATCATTTTTGCTACTCTATTAGAGATCTGAAAAAGATACCCCGTATAAATTAAATGCTAATCTAACGTAGGTACTAGGTACCTTCCCCTACCAATAAAAAACTCGTCCATAGTTGAATACATACCTACTCAGTTCTAATACGACCTAACCCACAACACGAACTTTAGGGTTACGTCGTTTTAAACAGAATATTTTTGAAAATATGTCGTATTCAACATGTTATTCAAAATTACAATATGACGTATATGACATGCATATTTGAACGGCAAATATTTTAATTATGTTTTACGTTATAAACAAATAACCATAATATAAAGAAACCAATAACATTAGAATATAACTTACGTTCGACATATTGAAAAACGGACACTCCTAATACTATTTTTGCACTATTTCAAATTCAACACATCAACTCTCAACCGTCACTTGTTGAAACAATGGGGCAAACTGTCAAACTGTGTGGTATACGACCTATTCGAAAATAAAAAATCAGCTGGTTTTTTCACGACGTATTAGAATAAGCGAAAAAGAAATATTTCCAGTTAAATGTTTCTTACGCCATGTTAGATTTAGATGGAGATCGATATTTTGGACTTATATCAATTAAAAACGCTAAATCAAGAAATTTGTGGGATACGTCCTTTTAGAATATTGGTATCGATATGTAATCCTCTTTTTTTCAAATACTGTTTTCGAAAATAATAATATTAGTGAACTTGGTTTGGCATCATAAATCAATGTTTTGAAAACGCGTACTTCAGTTAGCTCAAGAAAGATCTTTCAATTTATAAAATTACATTTAAAATTTTTATTGGTATTAGGCCTGCATTCCTGATTCCAGAGGATGTATCGATTTCTACGCTCCTCAGTTAAAATATGGTAGGATATATTTTTTTTCTGTTTTTTGCACCGCTTCTTTTCAACTCTTTATAAGAAACAACATTTCTTATCCACTTTGCTGTGTTGTTAATTAACAGATCTGTAAAAAACTATAGCCGGAATTTTGTGCACTATAACTCGGCGCAACAACATTGTTAATTGCATTAAACAAGCTGGGGGTTTTGAGTGAATTTATGGGTTGGGAACTGGGCCCATTATCCCGAGCTTTGCATAGTGCGCGAATTTTGCAAAGTCATTAAATGCAGGAACTAAAAGATTTGTTGTTACTTAACGCTCTGGCATCGCTATAATTGGAATTAAGTCTGGCTAGGGTGAAAAATGCATTTCATGATATAGCTAATCAGTGTTGTTTGTGGGTAATAGACAGAACAATTTTAAACAGTTGGGAGCTTCTAGTGGTTTTGAGAGATATTATAGATTCGAATGTGGATGGGCTAACACGTATTTTATCTATCATCTACTCAAGAAATCAATAGTATTATACTTTTCTAACATGAACCACCCCATAGCTGCAATTATTTCTCATCTTTAGTTGATTTCTAGCCCCGACCGTCCCATGTACCTACTTAGTGTATCAAAATGCTTTGCCTAAATAAAGGGATTGTGATTTTGAGAGGCTATATTACCAGTCAAATAACTCCATTCTTTCTATGTTGCCTTCATTTGTGAACCAGCTAAATTTTCATCATCAATCCACAAATCACAGATTCGCCTACTTTTGGTTCGATATCTCCAATTTTGCATGACATTTTTATTTTGACGTCTCATTCAATATTGCTGTCCTCAGAAGCCAAACTCTCTGCTATTTGATTTGAAAATCGAAAACATATTTGTTCAGTAGGTGTCTATTTTGAATTGTTTGTGGAACGTAATCCATGATTTCGAGTGTTTCGGCGGTTACTAGGATTTTGAAAAAACATGTCAATCAATATAATAATTCAGCATTCAGCCGCCGGTCAAAATAAAAAGCGAGCTGGATAAATCGTGTAAATACAGTCCACTCTTCAATTTTTTATAAGGAAAAACGACAAGAGAAAATATCGCTACGATGGTAACAGCATTTTGGTCCTTCGAGCCGGATCAAAATGTTGCTACCACCGTAGCGATGTTTTCTCTTGTCGGTTTTGCTTATAAAAGATTAAAGTGTGGACTGTATTTACACGATTTATTCAGCTCGCTTTTTATTTTGACCGGCGGCTGAATGCTGAACTCGGCCACTCGACCTTCATTTCCATTTGAAATTCTGGGGGTAGCTATCACCCCCACTCAGGGGTTGATAGGTGGGGGGTGAAAATACCAAAAAAAGTGTTCTCCAAAAAATAAAAATTGACGACAATTTTTGATAAATTGCCTAACACATAACAAAACCCTGGTGAAAAGTTTTTCGTGCCTCACTCTGTATGTATGGATGAGCGCTGCGCTCTCTACGCGGTCTATACCAAAAACGGTTGGCCGTATAGAAAAAAGTTTTCGACAAGATTTCTAGAGAATTTTACGCTCCACAATTTCTATGATAAGTGCAGAAAGGATTAAAATCATACCAAGCGGGATATTGACGAAAAACTGTTTTTTGTGACCTTTGACCTTGAATATCTATAGACGCCGACGCGAGATTTGATGAGAGTTTTGAGACAGCCTTCCGAATGCCAAAATAATGGTTTATATAATTATGTTTTCAGCTCATTATTTCTCATTCAGCAGTGGACTCTCTTATTTGGCTAAGATGACTGGAGTATTAGTATTTGTTTTCTTCTAAGACTTATCAAAGATTTGGACCACGACCAGCTGAATTAGGTGAATGGCATCCATACAGCAACTAAGCTGCTATGGAAGGACAGGACACTTTTGAGAAGAAACTTGCTGTGGGAAAGAAGTACTGTTTTTTTACATACCCACGACGTTACTTGGTTCTTTGGTTCTTTGGTTTTTTGGTTCTTTGGTTTTTTGGTTTTTTGGTTCTTTGGTTCTTTGGTTCTTTGGTTCTTTGGTTCTTTGGTTCTTTGGTTCTTTGGTTCTTTGGTTCTTTGGTTCTTTGGTTCTTTGGTTCTTTGGTTCTTTGGTTCTTTGATTCTTTGGTTCTTTGGTTCTTTGGGTTCTTTGGCTTTTTGGTTCTTTAGTTCTTTGGTTCTTTGGTTCTTTGGTTCTTTGGTTCTTTGGTTCTTTGGTTCTTTGGTTCTCTGGTTCTTTGGTTCTTTGGTTCTTTGGTTCTTTGGTTCTTTGGTTCTTTGGTTCTTTGTTTCTTTGGTTCTTTGGTTCTTTGGTTCTTTGGATCTTTGGTTCTTTGGTTCTTTGGTTCTTTGGTTCTTTGGTTCTTTGGTTCTTTGGTTCTTTGGTTCTTTGGTTCTTTGGTTCTTTGGTTCTTTGGTTCTTTGGTTCTTTGGTTCTTTGGTTCTTTGATTCTTTGGTTCTTTGGTTCTTTGGTTCTTTGGTTCTTTGGTTCTTTGGTTCTTTGGTTCTTTGGTTTTTTGGTTCTTTGGTTTTTTGGTTTTTTGGTTCTTTGGTTCTTTGGTTCTTTGGTTCTTTGGTTCTTTGGTTCTTTGGTTCTTTGGTTCTTTGGTTCTTTGGTTCTTTGGTTCTTTGGTTCTTTAGTTCTTTGGTTCTTTGGCTTTTTGGTTCTTAAGTTCTTTGGTTCTTTGGTTCTTTGGTTCTTTGGTTCTTTGGTTCTTTGGTTCTTTGGTTCTTTGGTTCTTTGGTTCTTTGGTTCTTTGGTTCTCTGGTTCTTTGGTTCTTTGGTTATTTGGTTCTTTAGTTCTTTGGTTCTTTGGTTCTTTGGTTCTTTGGTTCTTTGGTTCTTTGGTTCTTTGGTTCAATGGTTCAATGGTTCTTTGGTTCTTTGGTTCTTTGGTTATTTGGTTCTTTGGTTATTTGGTTCTTTGGTTCTTTGGTTCTTTGGTTCTTTGGTTCTTTGGTTCTTTGGTTCTTTGGTTCTTTGGTTCTTTGGTTCTTTGGTTCTTTGGTTCTTTGGTTCTTTGGTTCTTTGGTTATTTGGTTCTTTGGTTCTTTGGTTCTTTGGTTCTTTGGTTCTTTGGTTCTTTGGTTCTTTAGTTCTTTAGTTCTTTGGTTCTTTGGTTCTTTGGTTCTTTGGTTCTTTGGTTCTTTGGTTCTTTGGTTCTTTGGTTCTTTGGTTCTTTGGTTCTTTGGTTCTTTGGTTCTTTGGTTCTTTGGTTCTTTGGTTCTTTGGTTCTTTGGTTCTTTGGTTCTTTGGTTCTTTGGTTCTTTGGTTCTTTGGTTCTTTGGTTCTTTGGTTCTTTGGTTCTTTGGTTCTTTGGTTCTTTGGTTCTTTGGTTCTTTGGTTCTTTGGTTCTTTGGTTCTTTGGTTCTTTGGTTCTTTGGTTCTTTAGTTCTTTAGTTCTTTGGTTCTTTGGTTCTTTAGTTCTTTGGTTCTTTGGTTCTTTGGTTCTTTGGTTCTTTGGTTCTTTGGTTCTTTGGTTCTTTAGTTCTTTGGTTCTTTGGTTCTTTGGTTCTTTGGTTCTTTGGTTCTTTGGTTCTTTGGTTCTTTGGTTCTTTGGTTCTTTGGTTCTTTGGTTCTTTGGTTCTTTGGTTCTTTGGTTCTTTGGTTCTTTGGTTCTTTGGTTCTTTGGTTCTTTGGTTCTTTGGTTCTTTGGTTCTTTGATTCTTTGGTTCTTTGGTTCTTTGGTTCTTTGGTTCTTTGGTTCTTTGGTTCTTTGGTTCTTTGGTTCTTTGGTTCTTTGGTTCTTTGGTTCTTTGGTTCTTTGGTTCTTTGATTCTTTGGTTCTTTGGTTCTTTGGTTCTTTGGTTCTTTGGTTCTTTGGTTCTTTGGTTCTTTGGTTCTTTGGTTCTTTGGTTCTTTGGTTCTTTGGTTCTTTGATTCTTTGATTCTTTGGTTCTTTGGTTCTTTGGTTCTTTGGTTCTTTGGTTCTTTGGTTCTTTGGTTCTTTGGTTCTTTGGTTCTTTGGTTCTTTGGTTCTTTGGTTCTTTGGTTCTTTGGTTCTTTGGTTCTTTGGTTCTTTGGTTCTTTGGTTCTTTGGTTCTTTGGTTCTTTGGTTCTTTGGTTCTTTGGTTCTTTGGTTCTTTGGTTCTTTGGTTCTTTGGTTCTTTGGTTCTTTGGTTCTTTGGTTCTTTGATTCTTTGATTCTTTGGTTCTTTGGTTCGTATTAAAAAAAAATAAAAATTGAAACATATATTCACCCTTTCCATTTAAATGAAAGTCGAAAAATGGTGGCTTTATTTCAAAATAAACTTCATTCAACCAAACTGCATAGGTCTTATGTTAAATCAGTCGAGTCTCTCATGAAATAAAATAGTCATGGTATACAAGTTATAAAATACCGTTGTTCGTGTCACCAAACATGTCGGTTTTCTCAAATTATTCAGGGATCAGAAAAATAATTAATTAACCAATATTCACTATTATAGCTCGCCTGCAGTTAAATTTTGAAAACAATGATTTAATAAAATTGTAACTACTGTGCAAAAAAAAGGCATGGGTACATTAAATTAAGTGACATGAGTTTGAAATAAAATCATGATTTACCATTTTTCTTTCAACGTAAAGGATAAATATACGTTTTAATTTTTTTAACTCATTTGCTGCAAAATCGGCATTTGACGTTCTTAGATAGATTGTAAACAATTTTTTTTTATGAAATGTATCTTGTCAAATTTACCCATATTTTTATACCAAAATGAACTTCTCTGAAAATTCTCACTAAACCGATGATGTCATCAAATGGTCTAAAAATTGTTTTTTTTTTGTTTATCGGATATGCACAAACTAACCCCGAACCAAGTTTCTTGAAAATATGAATATTAAAAAAACACATATTTACCCAACTTTATGGGGAACACTGTATATAATTACCTACTTCGTATAATTTGTTTATCACGGATCAAGATTTGGCGGATATGGTTTTCTTTTCACTTACGTGTATTGCAATTTTGTTTATCACAGTGAATGTTTCATAGGTGTAATATTATGACTTGATAAGATCAAAATTTCAAGTTGTTTGTTTCTATTTGGGAAAAAGTGGTGTGTTACTGCTTTTTTTTGCTTCGCAATCAAAACCATCAGTCTCCTTGATTCAACCGTCAAACTAATTCAAATATGTCATCTTATACTTTCAATTCATTGGAAATCTGATAAATGTTTTGTCAGACGCAAAGTTGGGTTCTTGGAGCAATGAGGCGTATTCAGTTGCATTGCTTCAAGCAAATAGACTTTGCGTCTGACGATAAATTTATCAGATTTCCAGTGGATTAAATAAATAAGTTATTCAAATCTATTTGACGGTTAAATCAGGGTGACTGATGGTTTCAATTGCGAAGTAAAAAAAAAAACGTATCTAAGTGAAATGACTCATCCACTTCATCGATCTTCTATTGAAAAACTATTGTTAGATTGTATATTCCATATCCCGTTGGACAATCTTACAATTTCCTAATAGCATCCTACTGTCCAATTTGCAAGAATTAGAATCCAGAGTGAATACAACAATGTTGGAAAACTCAATTCTGAACGGTCAGTTTATGAAAATGGTATCATAATTTCCAGCCAATGTTTTCACTTGCTGTTCTTGATCAAGCTGTGTGTTCTCGCTATGTGATGAGACTACGTCGAAACTAATCGAGACGTGAATAATTACGTGCTAATTGCATGTAATTGTTATTTAGAAAATGAGAAACTAACCTTTGAGTGATATGTCCATCAAATTAATAAGATTCAATAAGAATGTTTGTATCAAACGCTGCAAGTTTATTCGTTTGCTGGTTAGAGGCGGTATTGGTGATTAGATGGGCCTCGATTGAGTTTATGTTCTATTATAAAGATTTTGAGGTTTTTGGTTCTAGATAAATGAGTTTCTGTAGTCTCGGGTGTTATTCCATTACGATTTCTCAATTCCGAAACAACTTTCTTAGCTTTGTGTTGATTTGTGAGGACGAGGTTTTATGCTAAGCCTATTTGAATTGATCACAAAATTTTTTCACCAGCCACATCAAATTACACAAAACTCTTTTACGAGCTCTGATTTGGCACAAATAGACATAGGTCCAATTTGCGAAGTCTTCGTTTTGTCGTACTTTTAACTTCCTTGACTCTGAGAAAAAAATCATTCCCAGACTTGCATTCCTGATTCAAGATGCCTTTTCTATTGATCGAATGATGGTGGATAAGTTAGTGTAACGAAACTTATTGTCTACCTTAATTATTATTCTTCTTCATAACCAAATATTCATTAACTTATTCTTTAAGCAAAATTGTTTGACTTCATTAAAAAAAAAATGAGTTTTAGATCCCTGACCATCTTCTGAATCTGATGTTTTTGATAAGATCATTATTCAGGCTGATGGCGTAATTGTTTAACAAACAAATAGTGATTATCATGAATACAAAGAAATATCAGATGGTCCCTGAACTCGTTCTGTTATTCAGAATTAATAAGTTTCAGTTATTAACAATCAAATCGGATACTCGCTTCATGTCCAAAATATAATCACCAAAATTATCGCCTATTATGATGAATTAATTCTCTGTCGATCGTATATCTCCCATTATGTTTTTAGTACATGGGTTTCATTGTGGAAGCTACAGTTGTTGATATTATCTATATTACATTAATTACTGTTCGTTTGGGCTCATATGTAAATCAATTTAAGAAATTTCAAATGGCAAATTTTTGAAAACTGAATCCCCCAAAGTTATTGAATCTTACATAGCAATCAAGAACAAACAAGCGTCGGATTGGTCAGTTGGTTTTCCGTTGTAGACCCAACATGTGAAATATCCCTTAGTTCGAGTTCTGCAGCTTAAAGGATGTCTGTATTTCTTTGGCCACACTATTATCGAGGACTTTTATTATCAAGGTTTTGCTGCCAAAATATTATTTTCCGTTTATATTAATGGGTCAAGCAAGGTATAATGAAAGTGTGCTCACTCGGGAACTGTTCAAAGACAGATAACTTTAACGCAACTGCAAACACGAACAAACCTCTAGAAACTAATGCACCAAGGACCGGTTTATTGGTCGACAACTAAAAGTAACAGCCACGTAGCTGTCGGTCAATTTAAACTGCTGGCTAGATTGACAGTTAAAACTCAAAGCGTCTTTCCGGCCTTTCACTAGCTGACAGCTATCAAGCTACCAGTTATACCGAAAATAATAATGGCAAGATGGCTCCCGTTAGATGTATCTATGATTCATTTGAACGCAACTACGGTATGTTGTCGCGGATTTGTAGTATATTCTCAAATTATTTAGTTGCTGTAAGGACTTGTGCTTTTACAAAATATATAGTTTTTGACTAGAAAATACAAGACTTTCATATTTTAGAGTAGAGATTCCAATATATCTTCAAATGTTTCAATCAAATGAGGAATAATTATTGTAATATGTACATAGAAATCCGAGAACGGAACTAGAGTTGACAACGTTGCAAATGCTTGTTGTAACCTTCGAATATTGAACCACTAGAAGCATAAACAAATAGAATTGTGTGAGTCGAACATGTCAATGTAAACATGGGGCGAAAGGGGATAAGTGAGCTCCTGGTTTGCCATATCCACTTCCTTGAAATACCTCTCACCAGATTTTCCGTCACCAATTTAATAACAATGACTTGACTTGAAGTTCACTATACCATCAAATAAATGTATATCTCTTTAATATTCAACGAGATCGTAGCCTTTTTATCGCTATTACTACTAGTCGTGGAAAGGATTTTCCTTGATCTTTCACACTAAAAAGTTGATAAGAGGAATTTTTATCACAAACGGAAACGTTGGGCATCGATCGTGTTATTTGAAATGCGTTGCCATGACGTTAATAGATTCGTCAAAGTGACGGTTGTTTTCATTTTCCAGTTGAAAATAATTTATTTGTGCTCGAGAAGAAGATTTAGTGTGGCAGTTATGCCAAAAAAGTGCTTAGTTTGTGGACTTTTCCCATTCAGTTTGAGCTTCTTTATGGACGGTTGGATTGTATAGATCTTATCACAAATAAGTTAAAATAACATTACATAACTATAAACAAAAACAATATGTTATGGACTTAAACAAAACGCGTACGTTCGGGGTGCTATGCTTGTTCTATTGGTTCAATGTTCGAAGGTTGTAACCGACAATACGGACTTCTGCTAACCCAAAACCCTTACATATAATATTATTACATTTTTGAATTTGAAAATATCTTATATTATCATTTACCGTTTCACTTCGTTTATATCTGCATTTGCGTTTTTGGCCTTGTTCTAGGACTCCATAATATTGACCGAGGTTTTCTGTGCATGGTTTCCGAAATTTTCAGTTCTGCTGTGTGTACTGATATACTGATCAATAATTATGAAAGGACAAATGGTGAGCTTTTTCTAAAATCATCAGTAGGTAGATACGGACCCCTTGCGAGTACCTCGATGAGGGTTAGGTACTGTGTAGCTTTAAAAATAGGAAATATCCTATGATACCTCATCTTACCAAGGACATCAGAGAGGCTTATTTTTGACCACAGAATACCTAACATGCCCTTATTGCATACTCACTCAAAAAAATCAAACGAATCTTCAACCTCATGTCCAAATCAATTTTGAATACTTGAAAAACATATTTTCAAATAAGAGAATTAACAATTTCGCAAAACAGTTAAGACAGGTTTTGTTTTAAATAAAACACGCCCAAACTGACCTCACTTTAATAACGACGTAACTCACGGCTAACTCCTTTACTATCACTTCAAGCGCCGGATGAAGTAGCTTTAAGCTGCCAGTTAGAGCTAACCGGCACCTTGATTAACACTTTGTCATTCAGTTAAACTGCAGTTAGTGGTCAGCTGTCAGCTAAGTAGCGTAACCAGCCACTGATAAACCAGCCCTAAGTCAGACAAAACCGCGTTACTTAGATAAGAGCTGTTTCTTGATGAATCTGCTCATACTTGGTGTACGGAAAACAAGATCTCCGATGTCAAATAGATTCCAGCAATCACGTTTATCGAAAGAGATTTGCTTTTTTACTTTGGTGAAAAATGAGTCCCTACTTCTATGGTGACTGAGCCGTACCATCATTGACAACGGGCAACAATTTGTTAGTACCGTCCCTGACTCACGACTTGAAACATGCATCCATTTAACTCTCAATCCTGTTGGAAGACATCGACATCTGAGGAATCATGCCTCGATTGAAGCTGAATCAGTCCATACCACTCAAGCCGCTATAAAATTCGACTCTGGTGTTGATATCGCCAAAATACATATTTGACATCACTGAGTTTACACGAATAAAGTCATTGGTGTCACAACGTCCATAAAAATATTTCAAATTTTGTTTACTGATAATATATTGGATGTGCGTTCCATTTATTATAGGACTCGCTAGGCAGTAATGGATTAAAAAAACAATTTATCATCTATTTCCGACGTTCGTCCATTCAGTTATGAAATTCACTTGGCTGTTGAGCAAAATTGGTGAGGTATTTATTTTTCCATTATAGTTTAACCAGATTGAAGTTCGTTATTTGATAAACTTGTTGGTATCGCTGTTGATTACACAGGGTGAGTCTCTAAGTTGGGGTCCGGTAAACATTAGTCCGGCACGAGAATCGATATATTTTTTGTTAGGGTGAAGAGAGTGGTTCATATAAAATAATTATCAAGCATAAAATTTGCGGATGATGAATGTGTTTTAGTTCAAATTTTATTTGAAAGCTCTCTCGAATCCAGTGCTAAGACTCCCTTACCTGACAGCTTTGTCACAGACTTCCAGGCAGTGTTGTATTGAGAGTATCAAGATGTCGCTCATGCGACATCGATGTTCAACCAAAACTAACCCAAACTAAACGAAACTAGCCCTAACTACAACAAACTCTTGTTTGACGGTAGACAAGCAACCTGGCGCATGCTACTTGGAAAAACTGCCAGCCGTAGGTCGAGCGTTGTCATGTCAACGATAAGCCACCTCATACGCCTGATCTATGCCATGAAAGCACGGACTTAGTAAATAAAAATGGACTGCTAATGCAATGAGAAGAAAATCACTGGAGCATGGGCGCGGCCATGATGGGACAATTTAAGTTGGTGCTTCTGATTTTCAGTGGTGCCATCGTTGTAAAATGCAGAAATCTGTAATGCCGGATTCACATTTAATTCAATTTCCAAGTGGAACTGTCAAATTTCCGCTTGACAAACGGGAATTATGTCAGTATTCACATTAAATTTGGCGTAAGCGTGACACAAATTCAATGTAGATAGTAACATATGATTCCGGTTTGCCAAGCGGAAATTTGACAGTTCCAATTCGAAAACAAATTGAATCTAAACCTTACATAAAGCTACAGTCTGATTTCGGATTTCGGGGTTATATTGATTAATATAAAAAATATATTATGAGTGAATAAATGCCAAGATAAAGGACGAAGGATATTGGTAAATATTTCTATATTTTCTTGAAGTGTCTGTGACTTCTCGTTCTTGTGGTTTTGGGCATATTGAAGAGAGTATTATTATATCAATTTTTAAACCGCAGAATGCATAAATCTTGACACATCGACTATCTTAAGTACCTATATACCGTATACCTATTTTCCAGGGTCCAAGTTAAGCTCGTTAGAAAATTGTGGGTAGGTACAATAGATCAAGTGCTATTCGCTACTCATAAAATAATGCTGCTGAAAGGACATGATAGGTGATGATATTTTTGAAAAATAGAGTGGAGTGAAGGAGAATCATTTTTATGTTAATAATAATCCAACACAAAACGTTTCATAGTTTTATAAGTATCTAGAATAATGTCAAGAACCCTGCACAAAAACACAATGTGAATCTTGAATTTATCGAAATCCGAATCGAAATAAGTGACATAGCCGCCTCAACCTCAACAATCAGCTGTCTCTGCATTTTTCAATGGCCGCATAAGAGGAACTGCAGCGCTGCATCGCTTTTCTCGAGCGATCTCTCTGAAATGACATAAATGATAACTTCCACTGCAACACAGTTCCTGCAATGAAGAGGAAGAAATATATTATGTTATCACGCTAGACTACTGTGCTGCAGCACAGTGAATCATGTCATTCTAGTAGAACCGCTTAAATATAGCGCTAGTTCTCGGAACGCAGCCATAAGTCGCACGTCAAAAAAATCAGATACCAACCCAAATTGTCCCATCATGGCGGCGCCCATGATCCAGTGATTTTTGGCAAGGTGGGCCATATGCATTAGCAGTCCAGTTTTTATATAGGTCCGTGCATGAAAGGCAGAAAACTGTAACGTTAAGGAGTTTTAGCACTGGATTCGAGAGTGTTTCCAAATAAAATTTGAACTAAAAAACATTCATCATCCGCAAATTTTATGCTTGTTAGTTATTCAATATGAATCGCTCTCTCCACTAAAACCAAAAATATATCAATTCTCGTGACGGACTAAAGTTCACCAGAACCCTAAGTTGGAATGATTTCAGTAAATCAAAGAAAGATTTTTTTTCCGGAAATGCTCGACAACGTATTTTAAATCGCGCAATTTTTGATGTTGTAAAATGTTTCACAGGTTGTCTCAAACTTTAGATATCACACGTCATCGATCAAAATAAAAAGAAGAGATGGGCACGTATGTGTAACTGGATCCACCCTTCAAAAAATAGTTATGAAAAAAATCGGGATGGCATTCAAAAAAATAAACAATCACGTCATTTCTCACCCTGTATGAAATTTTCGTACTTCAAAGAGTCCGTAATTCAAAAAACCAATCGACGTATCCATGCATATTTCCGGAAAAAAACTTTTTTTCAAGTAAGAGTCTGTATATTCTGAATGCTGCTATCTATAAGACGAGACGAAACAGCAATGAGACTATCGTTCCACATTCTTTACATGATACAATAGATGTTCGAAAAGATGTTCATGAGATCTTCGATCGATAAAAAAAAAACAATTATTGCATTTTGCAGAGTGTTTCTTCTCTGCAGGTTCAGTTTTCACACATCTAGAAACAAAACACGAACGTTGATCAGTCGATACCAAAGTTTTCACGTTATTTCTCCGATAATGATTTATCTCAAAATAAAGATATTTTTCCAAAGACCTCGGTCCATTGAATTGTCTTTGTACCGAGAGTCTAAAAGAGCTGTTGAGTTTTGCTATATTTGATTTCCTTTATCACCTGAACAAAACCGATTAGAAATCTTGTCTTGATGTTTATTTTCTTGTCTTGTCTTGAAAAAAAAGTTTTATTCTTGATTCAAGAATTTTCAAGATTTTGAAAAATCTTGACAAAACGGGGATTTCCTTTGCTCCAGGTTGTAAGGGCTATATTAAATTGATAGATAATATTCAAGGAAAAATATTTGATTTTGATGGCAGTAGTACGTATTCGAATAGTCTGAAAGACCCAGCCCAAAGTTTCAAAGTCTTGGGGCAAGTCAAAATGAGAACAAGGACTTCCAAATTGTATGCATATTCATTTTTTGCCTCCCTCCCATATTTGGGTAAGTACTCCATTATCTGAACTTATCAAAGTAGATACCGTAGAATATGGTCACTTTGATCTGCGGGTGTTTTTTTGACACCTGAGTAATTTTTTATTTTCTTTTTATTTTATAGGTTTTTTCAATTTGCTTCAGGATATTCTCTTTGTTATGGAATTGTAACAAAGCGACACATTGTAAAAAACCCACATAATTAAACAAAGACGTGGATATCAAAGTAACCCACCGCATGTCAAAGTATCCTCATTTTATTGCTGGTTTCGAAAGTTCAGGAAAGTTTATGAGACATGTGTTTTTTCTTTTTTTATCAGAGCCGATTTTACAATTCAAGTATATCCTTGGAATAAGCAATACTCCTTATAACCCCATATAATTATCATCGGCCCTTAGTTGAAAATTGACGAACGTATAACGCTTTGGAATATACTGAAAAGCTGAACTATGACGTCACACCATACTCCAGTATATCTAAATATACAGAATTTGAGACGAATAACTTTTGGAAAGATGATATTTGAACGAAATACACAAATACGTATCGATTTTTTCGCGATTTATACTGTTTTCATTATTGAATGATTTACGGTTTTTATTGGTGAACATTTTCAAGATTTCTTGATTTTTTGTCAAGAAATCTTGATATTGACATAACATTTCTTGACTTGTCTTGAATTCGAAAATATAGTTCTTTTCTTGATCTTGTCTTGAAATCAAGACAAGATCAAGACAAGATCTTGATATTGTCACACTAAGACCGATTGACAATGAGATCGGTATGTTCATTCATATACTTCAATTATTTTGAGTGTCAAAAACTTTTGTTTTGGCAAAAACTCGAAAACTCTCTGACTCTGCTATCAGAAGTATATGGTAATGTGCCATTTGAATTTTTGTGGCAAAATCAAAATAGCTGTTTCTTAATCCACAATATACATACACTCCAAAGAAGCCTACATTAAACAGAATCCGATATGTCGTTCATAAGTTATAGCCACTCGAATAATTACACTTTTATTACTTTCCTCCAGTCATATTATGAACGTCAATCAAAATTTGTCCAAGCTTGCTAACTGTCTCAACAGAGATGTTCCTCAATTTGGAAATTTTGGAGCAGTTCTTATATATAATACATAAAAAGATAGCTACACCCACACCAAGAGCATAAAAATAATTAGTAGATTTTTGTATTTTGTATTAAAAATGAGTTCCATTGTTGATTTAAAAAAACTATTTTCTATTTTCACTTGTGTAGGATGCGGTATATTGTTCTGGTCGAATTCAGGAATGTTGACTGGTCTTATTACACTGATAATACCTTAGGTGGCGGAACACCAATAGCTTCATTTGAAAGAAACAATTTTTGACGTGTCAACCAAGTAAATTAAAATTTTTGTTAATTCTTCAAAATATTTTTATGCTAAAATTGTGGTTGTCTCGAATCTATTTTCCTCGCTATCTTCTTAGCGTTCTGAAAACTTGACGAGGCTCTTGGAAATAATCGTGTCAATCTAGTTCTGACTTGACAGATCATATTATTGTTTGAGGGTACCGAAGATCAATAATTATTGTTGAATTTCCAAAAATACAGATCATCTCATAGGCAGAATTAACTGAAAATTCCGGAAAATATCATTCTCAGCATAATTATTGATTTCTGTTATTGAATGACTACTGTTGTTATGGCTAAAGTATGAAATATCGTACCAAGCTTTTTCAGATGCAGAGAGATAATAATATACATAATTCATATACCGAACACAACAAACAAGCGTTAATCAAATTGCCCATTTTTTCTTTAATTTTCTCAGCGCCTTTTTATGAAGAATCAGTATGAGATTTGACCCAGTCAACATGTGCCAACAATTTCATAAATAATATAGTATGTTTGTTTATATTGCACCAAAAACACATACGCACCTGAACAGCAAGCAGCGAGAGTGCCGACCTACACAGTTAATTTCCAGGTTACATTGCAACGCAATTATTCTCCTTCCCCCAAGTTTCAAATCAGGACAGTAATTAAATTTTCCACTTTTCTCAAATGGCTCTCCAGAGAATATCTCCATATTCACGTCAAATTTCTGTGAAAAACGTTAGTTAACAATAGTTATCATGCTGTCTTGATTACGTCGGATCAAAGTAACGTGATCGTGTGAAAAAAAGCCAAGCAGCAAGTTTATATTATGGTTTGTAGAGAGGAGTTGATCAATCAAATTGTCAAAAAAGAGCAATTTACTCATCAGTAGAAAATTAATGTTATCTTGATTACAAAGAATTCAATAACTTTTTTCATTTCACTAGAAGCATCAGATCATGATAAATATTCTTCTTGCACATCTAAGAAATCAACAAATCATGGTTACCTCATAAATTTTCTTGTCAAGTTTTCGCGTAAATGTTTCACATCACGTCGCGAAAAAACCTTCAATGGTCAAAACCGCATCAAATAGACCTGACGTGATCAATGTTAACAAAAAAGAGACTTTTCCCAAAAGACCACACAACTTCCTCATGTTTTTAGGAAGTGAGTTTCCGGTTTGACCCCTCGCTTAATTGACTACGGCACCGGGGTTTTTGCGGTAACCCTCAAAGTCACACACAGTGTACCTTACGGGATGGGCTCTAGGGATAAGGATAGTGTTCGTTAAGTGTGCAGGAAGTGCATGTGTCATGAAGCCAAAACAAGGGTCGGGTGTAAATGAAAATGGACACTTCTTTTGAAGTTTCATCAATAAAACTTATACTCCAACATTTTTTGGGCAAAAACTCTTCTTGCATGATTTGATAAATAATTACTGTAACATAATAAAATGGAATCAAAGAAATCCAGAAAAGACTTAGACTTTTTTGAGTCTACTTTATTTTTAATTTTGTTAAAAAAAAATATTATGAGAATCAGAAAGATATGTAGCCCGTATCAAGATAATTGATTCGGGTACCCTGAAGAACAAATTACACTGCAGGAAGTGGAAATGATGACATAGAAAAATCAAAATAATTGTCAAGGGCCCGTGTTTATTAACATCAATATCATCCAAGATCTGAAACACGGCCAAATAAAGGCACAGATTGTCAATTACGATGAAATTTGTTATAGGAGCAAAATCACCTTGTTCAATGGCAAAATCGTAATGTTTTATTCCATTTGTTCATTAAATACTTAAATACAAAACTTTGAACAAATAAGACAATCAAAAATTGAAATATCAATTATGTAATAACTCAACTCAATTATCTATTCCGTTTCCTTGAAAGTTTCATCAACAAAATATTCTTCAAGGGATATATTTATGATGAATAAAGATATCGACATGCAGTTGTAACCTATTTGGTTGCAAATTTCCACTTTCCAAATGTGATGAAATACGCATAGTATTTCATGGACATTTTGGAGAAAATTCAAAAATGGTATACTTTGTAGAACACCTTCCTTAGCGAGAATGCACGGTGAGGACCAGAATCACATGAATTCTTCTTCTTCTGTCGGTCTGAAGTGGCCTCAGATCGACTGCTTGGTCTGGGCTGTATTTTTGGCTTTGTATTACTTTCTTTTTTTTTTCCAAACTATATATTTTGATCAACTTATTAGATTTTTGATGCTGTTTTATATTGTAACTGTCAAGCTCAGCGGGGATTTGAAGTTGTGCAGGTTGTGGTTGCGAGATATAACTAATCGGGACATTCTTCAGAGTTGGATATCACAAGCAACGGCGGCTCGTGATATACAGGCTGTCCCACAATGAACGTCACAGGCCATATCTCATTTATTTTTAAAGATAAAAATGTGATTGAAAATGTTTTGTGAATGATTAGTAAGCCCCTCTCTAAAACTTAAAAAAAATACCCCGAAAAAAATATTCCTGAACCATGGTTCTTTCGAGGGTTTCCCCCATCGCTTCCACATACTTCTTGTCTTTCGTGAGCCCTTCATGTCAGATTTTTCTTTTTTGGTGTATCCGATATGCTGGTCATTGCCCTTGCCTCGTTCGCTAGTATATCCACTCTTTCGTTTCCATATATCTCCAAGTGGCTTGGGATCCATGCGAGATGGAATCCAGGGTTTTGAATCAGTTTCTGCCATACCATCAAAGTCATTTTCTCGCTGTCTCCTAAAATTTCTATTCTCGTTCTTCTTTGTAGCGCGCTTTGTGAATTTGAGGAAATCACTTACGAGGTAGTGCCTTTTCTTATTTGAGGCTTAGGCCTTGTAACTCGCTCAAACTTTCGCTGAGCATGATAATATGGTGAAGTCCTGATCTATCCTCTGCCTCACTTGTCTCAAAACACTGGAGAAAACCTCCACTCCCGTTGATCCGTTTACTCCCACCGATTCATCAATAAATATGAAAATTACATCCTACCCCCATCTGGATCTTGCCTGATTTATTAAGCGAGCGTTGTTTTTTTTTCTCCTTCTTCAAATTCATCGCGTGAAAATCAACTTTCTGTGTCTGGAAATAGATATTGTTCAGCAAGCATGAGATGTTATCATGAATATTGATTTCGGAATCACATTTTTTTTTTTCATAAATCAATGAATTTTTATATTATCTAGCAAACCTTTCTTTCTTGTTTACAACATTCCGGAAAGTCAAATTCGAGTTATTATTGTTATGGTCCAAAAAGTTGGTCCCCTCCCTACTTATTTTACGTTTCACAATAAATAGTAATTGATAAAAGATGGATCATTGTGGTGACATTAACGTGTGATGTGTGATTATTTATTTCATTGAAGGACAGTAACGGGGCTACTGGTAACAAGCAGGTTTTTTAACTATCGGGATGGCCCCAACGTACACTCAGAGGAGGAAGCAATAAATATGGACTTGCTCAGTGGTATTGTATATTAAATCTTAGTTCAAGCTTTCGCCCTAAGTTAAGGGCTCCTTCAGGAAGAATCTATATATAGAGTAGTGGTTTCAGTCTACAAAAGTTAGCAAAGGTTAAAATTAACTTACAGATTAGTTACAGAGTTCTCCTCAACATAACAAGAGGGTAGGTGTGCATTATTTTGAAGTTACAGGGTGCAGCACCGGGGAAGAAAGTAATAATACCCTTATACTACATGTGACCGGTGAAACAAAGAAACTTTTTTGTTGCTTAAGATTGACAATGACATGACCATTGACATTGGTTCTGTCTGACCGTAGGCTAGATGAGCAAGACATGTGACGTCACTCAGTTACCCATCAGGTTAATACAAACTATATCCTGATATTGTAAGGAGAAAAGTAGGAAAGGTGAACAACAGTCTTAAGTTACCCAAACAGATAAAAGAGCAACAATCAGTTGATTTTTTTAAAGGAAAAAAGAAATTTTAACATAGTGTCAATGGAACATTAAAGCACTCTCAAAAAACAACACTTTTGATTATCTTTCCCTCTTCCCCCTCTCCCCCTCTTCTCTTTTATAAAAGAAAAGAAAAAGAAAAAAGGAAGAAGAAAAGAAGCCAGACAGGTACAAAAGTGGAAACTCAGAGAAAATTAGTTGAGTTATTGTTTTACTGATATACGTATCTGGATGACAGGGTTTTTTTGTAAGTGATTGAGTAAGTAAATAGGTATAACTAGAACTTAGGCCCTCCACGTCTTCCTTGAAATTAACACAGTTGTCGCAGTTATGTATGTAGCACATTTCAAGGAACCTCCTCTTAAAGTTACTCCTCTCAGTCATCATGACAAACGGTTGGTCGAAAACAGGTTTGTGATATTGTTCATTAGCATGTATGCTGAGGCTAGTACTAATTGGGCGGTGACTTGTATTTATAGGATAATTCTGTGAAAAGGCCAGCATCACATTCTCCGAGAAAGAATTGGTCTTCTTCTCGATACGCCTATTCATAAATGTACGGTACACTGTTTCATATTTTTTCTTGGATTTTTCCGGCAAAAGGTTCTCCACCGTAGCCTTTGCGGTAGCTATTAATTCAGGAGGCGTACTGTTTTCAAATTCATAATCACTCAAATGTTCAAGTTCACTCATTTTTGTTTATAATTAGGTATGAAGATATTGATGAAAACACAACACAGATGAACGCACTTTTGGTCAAAGTGAGGTTAGGAAGTTTAACACAGTGACTATAAAACAAGTATAGACGGTCAAATGGGCAGTTTCAGCATGATGGATTTGAAGGTTGACATTTTGTCGAATGTTCTGATTGGCTCTAAAATAGTGGAGCAATGAAATAAGATCATTTCATTGGTTAAAAACAATTGAGTAATGAAAAAAAAGTCACTGGTATGAGTAACGGGTCACATTAACCAATAGAAAGTGGATGAATAATACATCTATTATTGAATAGTCATAGAAAAAACTATATTATACAGGGTGTTTCATTAATATTGCGAAAAACTTCAGGGTGAGTTTTCCCGCTTAAAAATAATAAAAAAACTTTATATAAAGGTGTGTCCGGAAATGCTTCGTTACAGAGCTACAGGGTGTTGAAGTTTTATTTTTATTTTTGTTTTTTCTTAATAATATTTGAACCAAAGTCCATATTTCCATAAAAATCGGTATTTGGGAGTTTCTTTTTATGCGAAATTTGAATTTTATCTCAGTTTTGCTCTAGCTTGTAGAGGGCGCCACCTACACTCATTTGTCCTGACATGTACAGCCATAACTTTTTTGGACGTAACCCTATGACATATTTGAGTGAAAAAACATATTTTTCCTTTATTTTTATTCAAAAAAGGCATGATTGTTAAAAGTTGCCACGTGGAACCATTTTCGAGATATTTGGATTTGAAATAATTAATACATGGGATTTGGAAATTATGGCGAAGGTAACCTGCTAGAAGTTATAACATATTACGCATTAATGCTTCATATTTCCAGTGAAAAAGATAAAAGTCGACTTCTTTGTAATATTATCGACAACGCTCATCCAAATATTATTTAAACAAAAACAAATAAAAAAACTGAAAAAAAAATAAATTAAATAATAACTTTAACACCCTACCCTGTAGTTCTGTAACGAAACATTTCCGGACACATCTTTATATGAAATTTTCTTTTTATTTTCAAGTGAGGAAACGTATCCTATATTTTTGGCACTATCAATGAAACACAATGCTCGGCCATAATTTCATTATCATATGTATTCATTATTTCAAATCTAAATATCTCGAAAATGGTGGCACGTAGCGACTTCTAACAAGTATATGCCTTTTTTGCATGAAAGTAAAGGAAAAATATGTTTTTTTACTCAAATATGTCATACGGTTACGTCCAAAAAAGTTATGGCTGTACATGTCAGGACAAATGAGTGTAGGTAACGCCCTCTACAAGTTAGAGCCAAACTGAGAAAAAATTCGAATTCCGCATAAAAAGAAACCTTTAAATACCGATTTTTAGAAAAATATAGACATTGGTTCAAATATTATTTAGAAAAAACAAAAACAAAAATAAAACTTCAACACCCTGTAGCTCTGTAACGAAGCATTTCCAGACACACCTTTATATGAAGTTTTCTTATTATTTTTGAGTGGGGAAACTCACCCTGAATTTTTTCGCAATATCAATGAAACACCCTGTATAATAAGTGTAGTAAGTAGGGTATTACCGCACTAGTGTGAAAATTGCAAACCGAGCCGCTAAGGCTGGGTTTGTAATCACTAGAGGGATTATCATACGAATTATATACAGTATTCTATCTTCAAACATTTGGTGACAAGATATCCAAAAGTTCACAAGAAGTAAAAACTTGTCTCTAGCATCTTGCCATCCTTGACAGAATAATAACATAAAAACTTTTCATAAAAGTTATACATATTTTCATGTTGATCTTCAATATCGAAGGCTATTATTGAAACTTTTTCATGAACAAGTTTTTCAGGTTGGTCAAATATTTCTTTGTGGGGATTATGAATAAATTATTCAAATAATTCAAGCTCATTTATACTCTTCTTAGATTTTATACAGTGAGAACGTAAAGGTTGGAAAACATTCATTTAAAATTCAGGGGTTTGTTTTGTAGGTAAATGCTTGGACACAGCGATTTTTATTTTTGACTGCGGTTTTTAAGGATAATAATTTTATGTGTACAGGGTGGACAAAAAATAAGTTACGAACATCAGCTTCATTTTTTCAAATGGAAACACCAATTTTTCATTTTATTTTCGAAGAGTTCATCAAATTCCAAATAATATAATCATGATAATTTTATGTGTACGGGGTGGCTCAAAGATAAGATACGACCATCAACTTCATTTTCAAATAAAGACCCCTTTTTTATCTCATTTTTGAATTCTACATAAAATCCTTAGTAATTTTCATGAAGGTACTATGTTCCTGATCTATGACCTCAACAGTTATCGAGAAATTCACGATTGATCAAATTCAAATAACTGGGAATATGTTTCTGAACGATCGTAAATTTCTCGAACTGTTAGAGTTAGGTCAAAAACATGCTACATAAAACTCCCACAGAATTTGATGTAGAATTCAAAAATAAAATACAATACAATATACAATAAACGTTTATTTCCACAAATTACAAAAATGCTTACAAAAATGAATTTGCCGATAATATTAAGGAACGAAATAATCCACCGAAGCTCGAAGACCAGTTTGGGTCATTTTATTTCAAGAAGTAAAAAAATTAATTGATAAGGCTAATTATAACAAATCTACTAGCGCAGAGACTTAAGGACTACACAATATATAAACAGTCAAACCTGATGGTAATTACTTCTTTACACTATCAATTCTTCAAAGTTTACCAAGGAGTCAACACGTTCAGACATTTGTTATAACTTTACAAAAGTTTCTAAATTTAGTAGATCGTCTATGTTGTTTCGCGGCTGGGTGAAAATCCACTGTGTTCAACTTTTGTCAAAGCTGTTTATTGAATTACATTGTTTCAACTCTTGAGAAACCATTCGATCAAGAGCCATCCAGATCTTTGGACAAGCGATTTTGATATTCTGTGCGTTTTTGTATTCATTTCCTATTTATGCCTTGTTTGATATTCGTGAGAGATTTTATGTAGTTATTGTGTCTTCTTATATTAGGCAATGAGTAATTTGAAGGTGAATAGTTGTTGTATGCCCAGTTTTTGTGAGACGTTATATATTTTGTTACTGAGGTAAGTATATTCTTCATTTTGGATGTTTTTGTATGATCATTGACGGTTAAATGTGCGTATAATAATTACCATACAAACTAGTAATTCTGTGCTGCAGGTACCTTTCAAAGTATGATATATACATTTGATCTGATCTGCACTCAAAATTTGTTTCAATGTCTGGAATAAGTACAAGATATACTTTAGCCTTTTTTTTTATCATGTTTATATGACAATTCCATTTCTGATGTCTATCTATTTCAACACCCAAATACTTTAATGAATCTACTTCATGTATACAAATGATGTTGTTCAGAGAATGGGGTAAGGTTAAAGTATTGTAACTTGGTAAGCTCTTCTTCTCACAACTAAGTTCTATATATTTTGTTTTGTAAACATTTATTATGGAGGACATTTCATAAAAAAGGGAGTTTCCATTGGAAAAAAATGAAGTTGATGGTCGTTACCTATTTTTGGTTCACTCTGTACACATAAAATTATCACCATGATATCACTTACACTTCAAAGTAGAATTCGAAGAACAACTAAAAAAGGTGGTTTCCATTTGAAAAATTGAAGTTGATGTCCGTAACTTATGTTTGGTCCAACCTGTTCACATAAAAGTATCATGAAAGTATCATCAAAAAACCGCAGTCAAAAATAAAAATCAACATTTCCGAACGTTTTTCCCCAATACAGAACTCTGAATTTTAAATAAATGTTTCCCAACCTTTACGTTCTCACTGTAAATCAAATAAAACACTCAAGACAAGATCTCCAATATTCCATGTACAAAAACCACTCGTGAGTTGAGCACAAAATCTCAAATCCAAACGAAAAGACAAAGAGTGATTGCTCATCAGGACTGATTCAGCCCATGACGGATTCAAGGAACCGTGCTGACCCACTTGAGGGTGAAATTACCTTTACCAAGACAACACGTGTCCTGATCTCTAATTTAAATAAGAACGCCTAAGGAATGGCAGTGTGTGCTTGACAGTTTAAATTAAGATATGCACTAGATGTTAAGTGAATCAAAGCATTGAGATTTTTTGAAGAATTGCCGTACACCTTCTAGATATACTTTTTCAAGGTTATAGTTCAAAGGAAGTTTTCACGTATAATATACATATTAGGGCTGGTTGTACAGGGTGATCCACTATAATGTCACCCCCCTTTAACTTTCTTATCAGTGCAGTTTAATGGTATGGTTATGTAGGTATTGAAAAAAACAAGAAGTGCCTATATTTGGATTTATTTTTTGATTTTTCAAAGAATTCTAAGCATAATTCATGAAACATATTATTACTATTCACTCAAATTAACGTTATCTTTGGATGTTGATTTGAAAACGACCCATCCCGGTTTTATCAAAAACTACTGATTTAAAAAAAAAACGCCGAGACATGTCAAAGGGGACGACTTTCTAAGTAGAAATTACTTCGCCTCACTTCACCCCCTCCCCCCAGGGCCTGAACGGCCTTATCAAGTGCTCTATTATGACGTTTGAATTTTTGGAATCGGTCGATTCGTTTTTGAGAAATTTGAAAAAATATTTTAACATTTCAAAAAAATAATAATGATTGAAAAAATTATTAAAGTCACAATAAATACCTAACAGCAACACACTAAAATATCACTTTTTTAGTAATTGTTCAAAATGTTGTCCGTTATTGGCCATACAATAATATAGGCGATGTTCAAATTCCTGACGCACATTTCCAAAAACATCTTGTGGAATATCATGGCACTTTTCGATGATGGGTTGACGAAGTTCCTCTATAGTTTGAGGTTGGGAAGTAAACACTATAGATTTTAAATGACCCAATTAAAAAAGGTCCAATTGCGTCAAATCAGGTGAGCTAGCAGTCTTGCCGGAAGTATACTTCAGCCTCATCAAGCACAGAGTTTCCATCCTCATCGATTTGGTTTTTGATTGCTTCAATAATAAGGGGATTGATGGTAGTTTGCAACATATCCAAATAAATTTCTCAATTCAAATTTCCATCAATAAACAACAGACCAATTACTTTGTTTCCTAAAATGCCTGCCCATACATTAATTTTTTGGGGATACTGGGTATGCCCTTCTACAAGAGCATGAGGATTTTCATTGCTCAAATATCTGCAGTTTTGCTTATTCACAAATCCGTTAAGGTAAAACGTGCATTCCTCACTGAAACAAATATCCTTAACCTGAATGGCGTAATCATTGATCGCAGCAGTCATTCGTTCGCAAAACTCAACTCGCCAATCGAAGTCGTCTTCACTCAACTCTTGGTGTATTTGCATTTTATAATGATGGTATTTATGGATTTTAGTAAATTTGTGTACAGAGCCTGATGAAATACCGGTTGCATCAACAACTTTGCGTGAGGAAGTATTCGGATTTATGCTAAAATGGCCTAAAACCTCAATCTGAGCGGCTGCATCCAAAACTCTTCCCTGATCACGTTCTTTGTTTGCAATAGATCCAGTTTCAGTGAATTTAGCAAATTGTCTTCTCCGGATGACTTGCGTTAAACGTGACGGCAGTTCGCCGAGCACTTTGATTTTCGGCACCATAAATTAGAATCAGTTCCATTCTTTCACCTAGCGTGTAAACCATTTTGGAAGTAGAATCAAAATTGTTAAATATTTCGAGATTGTCACAAATAAAACTGACAGCAAAAAGAATCAAGCACCTAGGTAACGAAATATTTCGTTACCCTCATAACAAAAAAAATTACTTAAAGGTACAACGATAAAAAAATACTTCGCCAACTTTTTTGGTTTGGTTTAATAAATGGTTGGAATTATGCGTTGACGATAGATACAATAAACGTAAATTTAATTTTTGAAAAATGATTTGTTCCGGTTTTTGTCGAATATTATCATTTTGAAAATGTTTTTTTCAAATTTCTCGAAGACGAATCGACCGATCTCAAAAATTCATACGTCATAATAAAGCACTTGATAAGGCTTTTCAAACAAGCTATAACTCTTCTCCATTCAAGATTCTTGAGGGGGTGCCCCGGGGGTAGGGGGTGAAGTGAGGCGAAGTAATTTTTACTTGAAAAGTCGTCCCCCTTAACAAATCTTTTGACGTGTCTCGGCGTTTTTTTTTTAATAAGTGGTTTTTGATAAAACCGGGGTGGGAAGTTTTCAAATGAACACTCGGTATGTAT
The DNA here is from genome assembly GCA_958502075.1 of Orchestes rusci. Lineage (NCBI taxonomy): Eukaryota > Metazoa > Arthropoda > Insecta > Coleoptera > Curculionidae > Orchestes > Orchestes rusci. Next base: position 13,997,754 of record OY293306.1, read on the forward strand.
ATAGATGTGGATGTCTGTGTGTATTTATCCCTTAGGCTTTTGAACCGTAGCACAGAATTTTCTGAAAATTTACAGTCATTAGCAACTACCCAAAGATGATTTGGAAAAAAAAAAGAAAATATAAAAAAATAAAAATGTCTGTGTTGTTGATAAGTAGGTTCCATGGGTTATACGCTGAAACGCGGGAGGCATCGCAGGTTTAGGCTAGTTTATCAATAGATCTCAATCATGTCAGATCAAGAAATTGACAATATCTAGAGCAATTTGAATGGGTATATAAATATGAAGATGCTCTAACGCACCTCCAATTTTTTCCAACACATCGTTTAATGTCATTCAAAGTTTCTTTTATGCATCTGTTATATTTGCTGGGTGTCAAAGTTGATTTTTTATTTTTTATTTATTTGAATAACTCTCGAAATATTCAAGTGATATTGATGAAAAAAAAAATGTGCGAGTGCGTACAACAAAGCCCAAGAAACATTTTTAGTTTTATCAATGCCTATAGGATGTTGCTACAGCCTATTTCATAATACCCCTTTAAAGCCAATAAGTTATAATGATATCATTAAAACAACGATACAACCTCCTTACAACCCTGAGGGCCCACTCCTAAGGAGGCTGTTACGGCTTATTTTGAAGCTTGTTATAAAACCTAAGTGAAACATTTATAGCAAACGATAAAGCACTCATAAAACCTTACATACAATATGCGGTTTAAAACTACTTGACTAGTCTTACAACCCTTTGGCCGTAACACTGACTTCTTCAAATACATTGATAAAACACTTTTTGCTAATTTGGAATATCATATAACCAGTTTTTCTTGTACTTGTGGTTGTTGGGAGTTATTTGTTTTATGCGAGCTCTATCGTTGTATTTTGACAGTTATGAGATCCAATCATAGAAATTGATAAAAATGGACAAGCAGGTAGGTATAGGATCCATTTTTTATTTGAACATCTCAATCTCAGAACGAGTTATATCAAATAAACTACATATTATTATAATAATGCGATGTATTTACCAACGAATAAGAATTTTCTGATGAATGTATATAAAATACTCACACAAAACATCAGCGCCTCGAAAATATTGCGTTTAAATATATATTTATATATTTTTAAGGCATTAAGGCGAAATTGAAAAATGATCAAAATCAGTCAAATTTGTGCACAAAAGAATAAAAATGAAAGGTAACTATGTTCTGAAAAATTTGAAAATTAAAATATTATTTAATTAATGGCGAATGTGTGACACCGTGAAAAATATGGCCGTCATGCTTTTAAAGCCAATTGTTCATATCTGAGATATCGTTAAAACACTTAAGCTTTAAGAACCATTTTTATATACATCCAATAATGCCTCTAGTACAACAGCTCCTTTCATGATTATCCATAGAACAATATGGTTGTAAGGTTGACCTAGAATTGTTTCATCATAAAGCCTTATTACTCTATGATTTACCTGATGTGGCCAATTGGCTGTAAAAAGAAAAAGAAGAGCGGGAAGAGTGACACTCGTGACAGATGACGGACAGTCGACGTTGGATTTGGAATTTATCATGGCAGATCATAGACTAATATTATATAACCAGTGGCAGATGTGACAGATTTTTGGTCACGTCCTGTGGGCTTCGTACATAATTTAAAATAATTTAACCTTTAACCCCGCCAGTATGGTACGCCCCTGATTAAAATTTTGAAATTCTGAGCTCAAATTCTCATTCAGCATTAAAAGTTTGTATGATGTACCAAATTTCATGATTTTTGTATGTAAGGTTTCGGAAATATTGAGGAAAAACCGTCTCCGGGGTGCCCTATTTAAAGGGGCGTAGCTCCCTTAGGAAGCATTTTTCGGCCAATGTTTATAAAAACTTTTTTTCATGAAAATACCCCAGGAATCACACAACGAATTTTTTACCAATCTTTAGGAAACACCCTGTATACCTTTTTCTCTAGAGAAGCTATAAGAATAATGTTTATTCATAAAAAATACCAGAATTAAGTTTGATATCCAAAAAGTTAAGGCAAATTATGTGAACTTATGATAGCACAAGTAACCCAAACTAATCGCTACGCAAGAATTAACACCAAATTATTCCTCATCCCAAAAAAGCACACTTGGGATACCAAATTTTGTACGCATACTTTATTTAAAAAATCGGAAATTAAATCATGTTGCCTTATGCAAAGACATCCTCTTCAAGGTTTAGGAGTTTTTCGTGGACACCCTGAATAAGTATTTACGCGTTGAATTCATTAACAAAAAAAAACAAACTGCAAAATATTCCAACTTCAACTTCCATTCAATCCTGTTGATGTTATACGATATTTATTCAAATTCTTGTTAATATTATTTTAGTTCGAGCTGTTGCCCTATAGATATCGATACCTATCACCAGAAAATAGTTCTGTGATGTTACAATTTTTTGATTATAGAAACACGTGTGCAACTTTAACTGATCTATTGACTGGCCATTATCTATGTTTTCTTTAACACTGCCCGTTCACATTTAATGCAACGATCGCTAAATCACAACTGAACTCCCTTCCCCCCAAATGGCGGACTTTATGTCTTTTTCCATCCCTCGATAGATGACGAAAGTTCTCCAATATTCAAGATATAGGCAATAGAAAATACTAGATCATCATAGAAAACGATGGTTCAAACATTTGACAAATGGAACAAGAGCCAACATATTCAAAAGAAACAATGGTTGGAACGTTGTCTCTGCTGTCGGCTGCCTTGGAGGTTCATACCGCTTGGCATGTTTCGTCACATTGCTTCCTCCTTGCAGCATTTTGTCCCGAAAATGTCTTCATGCATCGTGATGTAAGGTGAAAATAGCAGTCCACTGTCCTCTGGGAAGAATAGCAGCACACCAGGATGTCGATGCCACTTCCCTTGAAGATCACCTCCAGTGCTACTCACCACTCGCCAATCCACTCGCTCATTGATCATCTCTGAGATTGCCAAATGACCCAGTTCCTCTGGCTTCATCAAGATTCGGAGATGATTGAGGGCTCCACACATCACTCTAGGTGATCAGATATTGTGGAAGCTTCTTCGCCACAAGGTAGAACGGGTGTCCTGTACCTTCCATGACTTCCAGTGCTTTCTTCACCTTTGGTCTTTGTCGTCGTAGATGTTCCAGTCGTCCAAATTTCCACTTGAAAGCAGCAGCAAGACCACTCCTCATACCGAGGTCTTCAGTAACCCAGTGAACCAACGAGTATTCGTCTGATGCTTTGAACAAATCCAGCGATGTTTCTTGAACGCCGCCATTCTGGACTTTCTGACCATTGAAGTTTCCACTGACATGTCCTCGGATGACCTGATCTGCAGAAGAAAGGTGAGTATGAATTTTCAGTTCACATTCTTCCACTATGCTGACTTCAAGCTGTCGTCAGCAATGAAGAGGACCATATTCACATTGAATTTTTTTAGCAAAAAAAAAACTTTTTGTTATTACAAACACTTAGTATAAGAAAGTCTTGGATACCAATGAATATTTTAAAATGTTATTTTTTGAAAAAAGAGATAACCTTCAATTTTTCAGAAAATATCTTGTTATTTTGTATACCGTTTTGTTACATTTTTTATTATTTTCCTGCATTTACGAATAACTATCTCTAGAGTGTTCATGATTAGAAACAGTAGGTTGCCTGGATAAAATTATGTATCTTTCATGGCAATAAATGTTTTTTGTACTTATTATATATTTTATTTCTAGCATTTCCAAAGTATTGATATTGGTATTGGTATTGGTGAGGGGGCAAACCACTGCCCAGCGAGTAGGCCTCAAAGACCCTTTTTGCCAACCCCAGGTGCTCAATTCTCCAATAAAATCCGTACATGAATTGTGTAGAAATCGAATGCATATTCGTATACGAATTAATTGGAGAATTGAGTTCCAGGACCAATGCAGTTCTAACTAAGTTGAGGAATTTCCAAAGTAAGTATAGTGGTTACCAAAACTAATCAATGTGGTCATTGGATTGATGAGCCTGGTGACTGGGTCAACCAATGCATTCATTAGATTTACGAATGAAGATTATAGAATCAATGAACGTGTTCATTGAATCAATCAACTTGTTTATTGGACCAACGTAAACGTTCGTAAGTTCAACGACCAGGGGGTCAATTTTTGAGCCTTCGTATTGATACGTATACGCAATTGTGCGATCAGCATCTTTTGACAAAACATGGTGATCGCATTTTTGCGTATACGTTTCAAATTTGCGAACGGTCAAGAATTAACCCCCAGGGGCAAAAATGTGATCACCATGTTATTTTAAATGATGCTGATCGCACCATTGCTTACACGTTTTAATACGAAGGATCAAAAATTGAGCCCCAGGTGCTCAATTCTCCAAATAATTCGTGTACGAATATGCATTTGAATTTCTACACCATCCGTATACGGATCTAATTGGAGAATCAAGCACCAGGTGTTCAATTTTCCAAATAATCCGTATACGAATATGCATTTGATTTTCCACACCATTCGTGTACGAATTCAATTGGAGAATTGAGCACCAGAAATTATAAAATTGATGAACGCGTTAATTGAATCAATAAGCCCGTTTATTGGATGGAACAATACGTTTGTTAGATTCACGAATAAAAAATAAAGAATCAATGAAAACGTTCATTGATTCTACGAACTTATCCATCAATTCGATAATATTTTTTCATAAAATCAATAGATATGTTCGTTGAATCATTCAAGAAAATATGCTCTGTAGATTATTGAGTGATGAATTGATAAACATCGAATAATGTACAAGTATTCATTTTCTCAATAAACTTGTTCATCGGACGAAAAACGATGAATCCGTTCGATGAGCCAATGTTTTTTTTATTATTATTACGTACCTTCTTGGATCAGTGAACTTTGCAGTTTTGAGAAAAGGTCACGTTGCCTCTGTGGGTTCTGTAGCCAAACCAGATCCCCAAGCTTGAACCCGCATTTCACGGCATTCACGTCGTAGGCCTTCTTCATCCTGTCACTGGCATTATGGATGTTCAAACGAACTCAGCGACATCCTCAGCAGGTGAAACGCCAAACTTCAGATCACAAAGCAGCCGAAGTTAACGACTCATTATGAATCTTGCCGGGGTCTCGTCTGTTGATTCATGAACTGCAGACCGGTATGCCAGAAGGAACAGATAAAGATATTCGTCCCAGTCTTTTTGATTTTCAGAGACAACTTTGGCCAAGTGACGATTGATGGACCGGCTTATCCGCTCCACCATCCCATCCAATTGTGGATGCAGCGCAGTCGTCATCGTCTTTAGCCCTGGTACGACTGCAGCTCCAATGGAACACCAAAACGGTAGATCCACTCTTTGACCAGTACATCAGCTACCATCGGCGCTTCTTTGTTAGGCAAGACATACGCTTCGGCCAACTTACTGAAGTAATCCATTGCGGCCAAGATGTATTTATCTCCCTCGTTTGACTCAGGAAACGGTTCAGCCACATCAACGGCGATCCTTTCAAACGGGCTCCCAACATTATGCTGGCGCATAGGAGCTTAAGCGCGTCTCTGTGGTCAATCACCTGCAGCACACACTGCGCATTTCCTGCACCTCTCCTGAACGTCAGTCTGGCAATTGATCTGGAAAAACATTTCCCGCGGCATTCCCTGCGTCTTGGTTACTCCCAGATGTCCGCCCGTGACGTCATCATGTATTCCTCTCATCACCTCCATCTGTCGGCTCACAGGAACCACTATCCGTCTCAGATTCGTGCGACTTTCTGCCAAGTTGGTCGTTGGCCTGCTAGCTTCCATCCAATGATGAGCCATATCTTTTTCCTGAGCCTCGCGAAGCGCCTTAGACTGTCAGGAATTATACACCACTGTTGTCCTGCGAACGCTTGCTTTCATTTCTTCAGCTCTAAAACAGAGCTCCGATTTGCTGGATTAGGCATCGCAGTTCTTGAGGCGTGATCTGGCTCGATGTTTTGTATTTTGCGATAGCAAAGAAGGTACCCGCATCTCTTCCTTACAGTTGTCGCGAAGATGCTCAGGTTCTCCACAACTTCATTACCGCAGCTCCCTTAACTTGAAGGCGTGTACTTTTTTGATGATCCTTCTCACAGTCGCTTCGACGATGTTTGTCTTTGCGGGATACTGTTCATCAATGCTTTGCTCAAGCGCGGGATGATTGCAGCACTGCTGCGAAGCGTCGAGCTCCAACGCTTTGACCAGCGCATCCAGTAGATTGTCAGGAGGATTAGGAATGTTTCTACTTTCGCTCTTATTTTTTCCATTTTGTCTTCCAGAGTCTTCACTGTGTCTTTAAATTGCTTCTCAAGGTTTCCAATTTCTAGGGCGACATGATACTTCACAAACTTGTACTTGTCGTCCAACTGTTTTTTGATTTTCTTTTCCATATTTCTAGAGGAGTTTGCCAGCTTCTCTTCCATAACTGTAGAAGATTCCTCGAGTTTTTCTTCCATAGCTCTGGAGGATTCTTCGAACCTCTTTTCCATAGCTCTAGAAGATTCTTCGAACTTCCGTTTCAATTTCTTCGAGTTGTCCCAGATAACTCTGGAAGATTCTTCAAATTTTTGTTCCAGTTGATCTTTCAAGCTTTTGAATTGTCCTCGACTACTGCATTGGTATCAGGGATCTCAAATTGGAACGTATCTTGATGGGTGCCTTCGTCCATCAAAGCTCCACGAAGCCTTTGTTGCTGATCAGCCTTCTTTCCGCTTGCATCCAGGTCACGCTCCTCCAACTTCCTCTTCAGCTCGGAGACCTTTAATCCGGTTAACAGAATGTTTGTTTCTATAGCCCACAATAAATCCCACTTCTGACACCAAAGTAGCAATTTTTCGACTATAGAAACACTTGTGCAACTTCAAGTAACTTATTCACAGACAATTATTCCTGTATAGTCAATAATGTATGCTAACTGCCCGTTCACAAAAATTAATGCAACTTTCGCTAGATCACCACTGAACCTCCTTCCTCAAATGGCGGACTTCAATATATTTTTCCATTCCTCGATAGATGGCGGAAGCTCTTCGATATTCTAGATAAAGGCAACCGAAAATACTAGATCATCATAAAAAACAGTGGTTCGAACATGTGACAAACGAGACAAAAGCCGACATATTGAAGAGAGACATAATGGTTGGACCGTTGGCTCCGCTGTCGGCTGCCTTGGAAGTTCATACCGCTAGGCATGTTTCGTCACAGTAATAATCACTAATCATTATTGCAGTGAACATATACAACTGAATCAGGCCTGGGACTCGTGTACCTACCTGTGGAATTCAGTCGAAGAGACAGATCGCTTACCCATCATTTTATGCAGAGAGCGACGAATTCCACAGTACATGGAGTCCGGCCCCAGATCACAAAATTTACAGATTTCATAGCATTACCAGCGTAGTTACGAATGCGATTCCTCGCATTGTCAGGCAACATACAAGCTTGTGATGATTTTGAGTCCAAAACGTCTGTTCAAGTTATTTCCAAATAATGCTCGATGTAGATCTTGATGAAGATTTTTTGACTTACATTATCTTGATTCTATTTAACGACATTTCAATCAATGTTATCATTGTCATCTTTGATTATCATCAGATGTGAACTAGGTACTTATGCTCAGCTCAAATACTAAGTTCATCCAGGTGCAGCTATAGGTTTTCAAATCAACAGTGTTGTTGCTGAACTCATTTTGACCAATAAAGGCAGATTCTAATAATCTCGCTTTCCCCATTGTTAATCCCTTTGTTAGTAGGAAAATATTACGTTACTTTCACTATCTTCTGGATAACTTTTTGAACATGAATCCAGCTTTGCCCTTCTTTTTGTGAGTTTTTCAATACCTAATACCTCATCATCATCATTCATGTATAACTTCTTTGTTATCAGAAATTCCGATAGATATTCACCTATTTATTGTTACACATCCCCCACCATCTTCAAGAAACGAAATCAGTAATTTGAACAAAGAAGATTTCTTTGTCGATAATATCATATCAGGTGATACAATCGACGGCATTCGTAGAATCAAATCCGAACTTATCAAAGTACTTTCTCAAGGATGTTTCGAACTTTGAAAATGGTCCAACGAAGTTTCCATTGTTAAGTCCGACAAATTGGAAAATACCGAGTTGCATTTTTCTGAAAAAAAAAGTGATAAGACTTTAGGAATCCTATGACATAGCGATACAGATACTTTCCAGTATTGTTTACAGAGTATCTGCATTGCTTAAAATTATGTCACTAAAAGGACAATTTTATAATTCATATCATAGGGCCAATAATAATACGGGCAAATATTCCACTGCAACAATTTTGGCAGTTATTCTTGGACTGGGATGAAAGTGTGCCTTCACAAATTCATCCTACATGGCAAACCTATCAGGATCAGATACAATCTCTTAGAAACATATCCATATCTCGCCATAATCCAATCAAAATTCAAATGCGCATGTTTTGTGATGCCTCTGAGGTAAGATATGGGGCATGCATCTTTTTGAGATCGCAGGATGTTTATGGCAACTACACCTGGGAACTGCTGTGCGCTAAATCTGTCTTGGCACCTCTGAAATCCATATATTTGCCACGTTTGTAACTGTTTGGTGCATAGCTAAGCAGCATTGCAACGAAGTCACATAAACTGCAAATAGATGATTGTATCTGTTGGTGCGACTCGAGCATCGTACTTAACTGAATTCTCGATGAGCCATGCCGGTGGAGGACATTTGTTGCTAACAGAGTGGCGGAGGTCCAAGACTTGACCAACAAACACAACTGGAAACACATTTGCTGAGACGATAACCCAGCTGACATAATTTCGCATGGTAATAATCCATCAGAGTTGAATGATTCTGATCTAGGGTGGCACGGCTCTAAGAGGCTATAGAAACAAAATGTTGATTGGCCGACAAGCATGCCTGTAGAAATTTCTGAAGTTCCCGAAAGTAGAAACAAAACTGAACTCTTGGTCGTTACCGGTAACAATATATCGTTGTTCAGACAATTTTCCTCTTTTTTGAAACTTCAGCGAGTTGTCGCATATATTAAACGTTCCAAATACAATGCTCTCCAAAACATAAAAGTCAAAAAGGTTAACTCTTCAAGAACTCGATGGCTCAATCAAATGTTTGGTCAAACTTACGCAGTCCCATGATTCCAATGATGAAATAGATGCTCTTAAGCTCGAGAAAAATGTGAGCACCAGAGGTAAACATAGAAACTCAAACCTTTTCTGGATAACGTTGGACTTCTAAGGGTGGGCGGCAGATTAAAAAGGTCCAATCTTGACTATGATTTCAAGCACTCTTTAATACTTTCCAAAGGCCATTAATTGACGGAGCTTTTGATAATCTATGAACATCGTAAGCTTTCACTTACATGCAGGACCTCAAGTCTTTTCAGCACATTTGCGGACACAGTTTTTGCCTATTTCAGGCAGAAATGAAGCTCGTAAGGTTCTCAAAGAGTGCATATTATGTTTCAAAGTGAAGTCTGTGACTGTGGATACTCTTCTATAACACAACTGCCAGAACATAGAGTGACACCGTCAAGACCTTTTCTCAACTGTGTCGTGGACTACGCTGGTCCATTTTTTTTTTTATAAAAGTGGAATCATCCCGAAGCAGACAGCGAGTGAAAATATATTTGTGCATTTTCGTATGTTTGTTCACGAAACTCGTGCACTTGGAATCAGTTGTAGATCTCACTACCCACGCATTCCTCAATGCCTTCAAACGTTTATATCACGGAGGGGCAAATGTCTAGATATGTATTCAGACAATGGCACAACTTTCGTCGGAGCTAATCACGAATCAAACACTTTTCTCACTCAGATTGATGATCAAAACGCCTCCGCCTACTTTTGTTCCACTGAAGGTATGTCGTGGCATTTCATACCATCGCGATCCCCGCATTTTGGGGGAATTTGACAGTTGGCAGTTGAAGCTGTGGAATATCCTTCACGGCAATTCTAGTTCAATCAAGATGAGTTCAATAAAGTAACTGTGCAGGTAGAAGCTTGTCTGAATTCCCGACCCCTCACACCTTTGTCAATCGATCCCGACGACTTACCTCCATTAACATCTGACCATTTCCCAATCGGGAAGTGGCCAGGCAGCACTTTCTAAAACAGATATTTTAAATCTGAACACTGGACGCTTATCGAACAATCAACAGATCACTCAAATTATGCAACACTTTTGGAAGCGGAGGTCAAGGGTTCACCTTACCAAAATTCAGAAGCGATCAGGCAAGGGAGACTCTAATTCAATCAAGCTTGCTGTGGACATGATGGTGCTACTCGTGTATGACAACCTGCCTCCTTTTCATACGAGAGACATCATGGTGCTGATGATGTTGTGCGTATCGTGACAGTGAAGACAGTGGAAAGACTGTTTAAGCGTGCAGCTCGGAAAATGTACGTACTACCAGTATCGGATCAACCAACTGTATTAGTGAATGACTCTCTTTTTCATTTTATATACATTTTTCATTTTCGTGTGTATTCAAGTTGGGCGGTATGAAACGAATCGGCCAATCCGGACAACAACGCAAGTGCGCGAGACGCAAGAGCCAAGTCAGTCGAAAAAAGACATTGTATGTTGAAGCAACTATAGTTGAACCTACAACTTATGTTTTATTCCAAATAAAAGTTTGTTTTTATCAAAAGTATATAGTAATCTTCATTCTCGACAACAAGGACATACCAGTAAGGTAACAATATGCGTCCATGGACCAACGTCATTGCATTATTATAGGTGGGCCAAGTGTTCACGGAATATTTCCACCACACTTGGTCCACCTATATGAAACCAGATCATCAGAACAAAGTTCTATTCCTGATAATAATATGATAACAAAACATACAAAGTTTCCTACTTACTACTCACTCCGCACCTGTACTTATCACTACATTTAATTATTATCGGTTGGCTTTTGATAAATCACACACACCGGGAGGTATTTTTTTGAGATTTGACCAATCAATGTATGCTTCTGATGATCGAAGTATTTTGTCATATCATACGTCTTCTTCTGTGATACGTTGGATTGCATATCAATATTTGCTGCTGGTGAGAATTGAGATTCCTGATTCAAGAATTTTAAATTCTGATGTACTCGACTGTAGCATTCCTCCCAATTAAAAAGCTACTTAACTGTCTGCTAATCCACGGAAAATGAGAACAGTTCTATGGGTTGGATTTATCACCTGAAAACAGCAAAGTGATCCATCGGTTTTGAGAATAATAGGACGGTTAAAACAATGATGTAGTCTTTTCAAGGCTTTTCTGCACCACTTTATTGAAAAATGAGTGATTTTGGATGAGTTTTTCAATTTTCATGCACTTCTCATTTTGTATGTGTCACTAAGAGCCGGTTGAGTAAACTTGGATTATAAATATGTGCGTCATCATTCTTTCTGTTATAGTTAGAAGGAAATGAGATTCCGGATAATCAAAATAAATCAACTTGATCAATTATTGACATTGCATTCATTCGATCCCATCAATAATACACCGATTAAAAATTAAATTAAGCATGTGATTGATATTGCGGTTCATATGAATTTGTCATGTATTCAAATAATTTGCAATATTTGTTCAATTGCATGATTTGCATAATATGCCTATTTTGAGTTATCTCATAAACATTCTAACTTGCACAGTAATTTGATCTTCTATCTACATCAAAATTCAGAATTCCCGCTAAATGATTCGCAATTGCAAAGCTGTTATATACTGGAATTTAACCAGAAATAAACAGCATTTCGTGCTCTTGCTCAACATTACATCAATAATCCATGGTTAACACTGAATACTAATAGCAGAGTGGTTATATGGTAGTTATACCACTAATTAACATTAGAAAATAAATAACACATTTGTTGCAGTGGCATTCATTGTCGACCCGCAACAATTGGAATATCTATTTCGGTCTTTTGGTAAGTTGAGTAGAATTGTCCCAATTATCATGTAGTTTTTTGCAGATCTACATCCACTATATCTTTCAGGTGATCACAGTTTCATGGAGGTAGAATTTAGTTTTCTAACTGCCCATTCAATTTCCTAATAATTGGCTCCTGTTTTTTTTTCCGGGCAATGATCATAATATACCGAGTTATATACATATTATATTTCTCTATTTTGAACAAAGACTTTTTAATGTTTTTTAAACCAAAAGGACATCTATTTTCAAGACATGAAATCTTAACAATTGCTATAGTGAAGCTTATCTGTCTGTTCAATAATAATCACAAAACAGATCAACCGCAATCTTGGACACCTTAAAAAGGGGGGTCTTGTCACAGTAAAGGAGCTTTTTTCATCATAGTGCATCAAAGCTACAAAATTGTCTGACTCATTTTCCCTCTTTCAAATTCAATTATTCATTTTATCCCTAAACTTTGTTTATCATCAACGGAAACGTACAGCGTCTTCTTAGACAATGGGTCATGAACTGTTTGAATTTCTCTCGCAACCGCGTTACTGTTCCCTATTATCATAATACGTACCACATATATAATATACTTATTCTCTGGTTATACCGCGCTACACATCAGTAGTTAACTGCAGTTTCTAATGCACCTAAACCCTGCCAAAAAATAGTGAGGGAACCAGATTTGACTACAGAATCTCGGATCACGACCGAGTCATCAATCTATAACCAGCGATCATTCGTACTAACTGCTGAGAACTACCGTACCGTTTCGCGAGTCATTCTATTTTTTTTAATTTCAAATCGAGACCAGGAGGTGGGACTTTTCGATCGTTTCCATATCTGCAATTACCTCAAGTTTACAATGCCAGCGTTCAGTGAATCAATAACCCGAGTAGGTCAAAATGGTGAATTTCCTGGTTATCGTTTCCTCTAACCACCCTGTAGTTAGAAAAATTCCGATTTTTAGTTACAAAAATGCTCAAAGTATTCCAAGTGTTTGGAGTACTCACACACCCTAATAATCATAGAATGCCATAAAGATCACATAATAGGTGAAGCCCTTCGAGTACTAAAGATAAGAGACAAGATATCCGATAGGTCTGTTTTTAATCAAATGCCGAATTATTATCGCCATTGAGAATGGAACACACTGTGTATGAAGTAGATCAAGCTTCAACGTACCAATTTCTTACATCGCTTGGAAATCCATCGTCTTTTTCCAACTTGTCTCCCTCGTGAAACTTTTTCTCGCCCGGTTGCTTAAAGACGAAACGTACCATTGGACAACACAGTAACGCGTTCAGTACGCTTTGGCTAGAAATTCACGGATATTTTGCCCGACGAAACGTTCCTAGCTGCAACGCATCTCACGCTTTCTATGTACGTACAACCACATAATGTGCGAACAACATAAAATGTGCAATTAATGTTAATGAACCATCATGTCGATAATAATAGGGCCGAAAATGTCTTTTTTTCGTTTGGAAGATTAACAATGACCTAGTAGGGATAATTAATGTATTTGAGAACTATTTAAAATGAATTGATCTAGGTTACTGTGAGGTATTTTGACCACTACTTTTCAAAAGAATTTTTCACAGAAAATGTTCATGCTTAGGCTGTTACGTTCAAAAAGGGACAGTGAAATTTTGGCTAAGATAATTCAACTGTTAAAATCCGTGAACCGTAAATTGTCGAGAAGTTTAACTCGCCTCTGAAAAAATGATCCGATGATTCATGAAAATGCAACTGGTCTAATGATTGGCTTTAGATCACTCAAATCACACCGAATTTCCGTATTGTTTAATTATTGGTATTAAAAAGTGGACATAGAATTCGATTGTTTTCATCTCCGTTTCTGTGAAAAGTAAATTTATCTTCAAGATAAGTTGGTTGTCTCGAGTAGGAGAAAACTATACTGAGTCCGAATTTCTGGTATTTTGCTTCATCCCCTACATAATTTCACTATTTTCGTGAAAATCGTCGGAAGCTGGTTTGTTTACTATCGAGTTTGTCGTATGGTAACTTGGAGGTTATGGATCATCGGATTGTCATAATTGGCAATCGCAGAGCCGTCGATATTGTAATACAAGCCATGAAGTCAACAATTGCAACGTCGCAATTTTGGACCACCGTTGACGTGAAACGGTGGCCAAAATTTTGCATTGATTAAAGGAGCTTTCTTTAGGTGAGTTATAAACGGGAATCATATGCTACGAAAATCATATGTAGATGGTAGCATATGATTCCCGTTTGCCAAGCGGAAATTTGACAGTTCCACTTCGAAATGAAATTGAATGTAACCTAGGCTCCCGGGCATTCAACGTTTCAAAACCGCTTTCCGTTTTCAGTGCTTTTATTCAGCCACAAAACATTCCCCTCATTCAACTTCAAATTGTATTTTGAGAATGTGAGAATGAGAAAGAAGCTTAGTGAAAAAAGAAGTGGTTTCTGGGTTCTTAAAATTTAAGATTGAGGTAAGTGGGTGGGTACTGAAGAAAAAAAAATACATATTTAAATAGGGAAAATGGATGAATCAATTCCTCAACCTGAATTCCTCATACATATGCACCAGGTTCTATGTAATGTGGAAAAATCATAGAAAACGAGTGCTGTTCCGTTCAGGACTTTGGAGAAACATTTTGGTGCGTGACGGAGATGGTGCTTTTTGGTTTCTCTGTTTTAAAAATAGTAATTATCAACCTGTTCTCCAGAAACTGATGAAATCACATCTCAAAATCTGTTACCATCTACCTATCTGGCGGTTTTGATGTTTTATTGTTTAGAATCAATATTTTTTCCCAAAAAATCATAGAACTGTTGATAGGTTAGGATATGTATTATGTTAATTCTTATGTTATAATTTGATGAACATCATACCTGTTGCGATAATATTTATGTTATTCTTTCAAGTTACTGTTTTATTGAACATTTTCCGTAACTTGTAATCGTAAAATACCTTAATTTTCAAAAGGTGAGTTCGAGTATTCGCTCTGAATACTCGGAGCGCCAAAAATTGTACGCGCTTAAATGGACAATTTCGCGCTCGGAGCGAAACTCGAACCCACCTAAAGAAAGCACCTTCAATCAATGCAAAATTTCGACCACCGTTTAAACGTCAACGATGGTCCAATTTACGACGTTGCACGTCATCACTTGTCATTACTTCATGGCTTGTATTACAATATAGACGGGTCTGGCAATCGGGATCGACGCGACGGTTCAAGATACCGTAGCAGTTTGGCAGTGTTGCCAAGTTTCCAGCAGTAGAATCCTGGAAATAAAGTACTTCACAAGGTTGGTTTATTTTAGTTTAATCATCATAAACACTGATTTAGGGAAACAAACACCTCCGGAGTGAATGAATATATCCTTACTCGACGACTATACCCGGTTTTTTCAGTCTTATCGTTCCGTAAGCGTGAACACAATAAGTTCTTTTGGTAAATTCAAATTTCCCACCTCTGATGGTGGTTCTCGATAAATCTGGGCAAGTTTTTTTACGGAAGTCTTTTTTTGTTGGTAGTTCTCTTCTTTAACCTGGCCTGAACAGAGACATTTTTCTGTGTGCTGTGTGAAGTGGAACTTCTGTTCTGTTGCCAAGTGTGTCACCTGCCAAAATATCACGTCAGTTTGCTTCATCTTTATATTGGTCTTCATATTTCGGAAAAATATCTTCTGGCTTTGTATCGATTGGCTGGATGATGCACGATCAATTTCCACAGACCGTTTTGGCCCTATTCGATCACACTTCTTTCAAGCCATAGTCATTGACGGAGATAGCTGTACCACCGCTTCCCAGTTACTCTAATTAAATTGGCCGTGTAAACAACCGACGTAAGCACTTTTTTCCTATTTGTGTTCCGAAGCTTATTCGATTTTCCTAGGGCTTTTCATGGCAGAATATTTGCTAAGCTATAGGCGGTGACAATCCCGTCAAGCTCTATCGCATACCAATGTGAAGTTTCTGGCAATCATGGACCTCGCAACATCTCGAGGATACAAACCTCTCCACTCCAACCCTAAATCAAAGACGTGGAACCATGTAAAGAAGACATGCCGAGTCCTCAAACACCGTACGCCGTCATTCCGCAGTGCTTCAACATGTTCACTTCCACCTACTCGATGTCTACAATTATTATTCAATACGTTCTTACATTAATTCTCTGGAAGTCGCAATAATCTATAATAATTATATTTTTTTTTTTCATTTTTTATAAACAAATTTGCTAGAACACCCACTTATTTGTTTCAATCATTCAGTATCGTATATTTGATCTACCGTTCATGAACCAATAGTCAATGATTCCGTACCTACTATGGTTATGGAGATTTCACGGATTTATCCGGATTTATTTGAGTTTGGTTGCTTGTAGAAAATTAGTTTGAACATAGCTCAACGTTTGAATTTCAACAGTCCGCAACCGCCATGCTAAGAAACTATTTGGCTTATGAACAGATCAGTATGACGAATGAACTTTCATTGTTGTATATTACCGTTTTCATTCATTAAATTATCTTTGGTCTTCAATACTGCCCTCCTAAGCATAACCCCTGTATTTGAAAAAAAACGAAAAATGAGATTTTTCACTTTAGCATAGTAAAATATGATAAATTTTGATTTTTCCTACTCTAGAACACCGTATACAGGGTGTTTCAGAATAACATGCTAATAATAAAGGGGGTGATTCTTGGGCTCATTTTAAGAAAAAAAATTCATATGAACGTATGTCCTAAACGCCTTAACTTTTGAGATACAGGGTGTCAAAGTTTTAAAAAATAGATACTTTTTTTACAATAACTTTGTCATTACTGTAGATATCTTTATGAAATTTGAGTCATGTATTTTAGGCATCAATACTCATTCTTTGATGCACCAACAATTTAATTATTCTGACCAATGCCGTCCATGCGGGTTTTGGTTTGCATATTTTTTGGGAAAAAAGTTAAGGCGTTCAGGACATACGTTCATATGAATTTTTTTTCTTAAAATGAGCCCAAGAATCACCCCCTTTATTATTAGCATGTTATTCTGAAACACCCTGTATAAGCCAGAAACATATAAAATCGAATAATATTAAAACCGTATTTGAAAATAACTCAAGAAATACTAAGAACAAATCCAGTATTCTTAGTTTACTTAGCGCTTTACCCGTATTCTGGATCAGATACGAGTATTTCACGTAGTAATTTTCAAATACGTGTTTTATGCGTAGAAATTCACCCTGTCGTAACTTGTCTTTTGCATGACACGCGCTTTTTTCATATTTTATTCTCAGTTCATCAGTGATATTAATTTATCGTGGTTGCCTTTGATGAATGCAAAAAGATTTTGTTTTAATAAAGTGTGAAATTTGAGTTTTCATAAAAATGAGTTCGTGGAGTGCAGGGAGTAGTAGAGGAAAAACTTTAGTTGCCCTGGCAATCGCCCCAAAAGTGCTTTATCCATATATTCTGTAAATTCAAATTATTTTGGAGATCATACTGTAGAGATGTGGATTGATGCAAATTGTTTAGATTCAGTGCGCATATCATGGTTGGCCATCCCTGATTGGGATATTTGATTTTAACCTATATTTTCCCTATTTGATTTCATAACCCGTTGATTATAAATTGCATTTTGACATGAGTGATAATCAACATTTACTGTGACTAATTTGATTGATGTTCATCATAATTTTACACTCATTATCTTTACGAAATTTGAACTCCGTCTGAAAAAGTGAACTTACCCCCATCTACCCTTCAGGTTATACTTGAATAATTTTTATTTGGTCAAATAAATAATCAAATGTGCATTTGAGATTTTCTTTCCCATTATCCACCCTAAGGAGGCTGATCTTTTAAAGAACCCAACCCGTCTTCACTGAGCTGGTCAAGTGTACTGTTCCATTTTAATTTTAGGGGCAGAGAACCAAGCACTCCAAACTTCATCACTTTTCACAAAATTAACAAAATATCAAAATCCCATCTGGATGCAGCCTTGGTCGTGATAAGGCCTCCAGCTAATGTTTTTCAATTTTCTACTATTCTTTACTTCACACGATTCTCGTAGGTGGTCTATTGAAAGTATTTCAAGGACGACTTCTCCAGAAGTGTTGAACTTTGGTATGAATCGATATGGAGGTGTAATGCAACTTTTAATGTTTTTTTCCACTAGTTTATCCAAGTAATTTTCGTATCTCAAATTAAACAACCTATATATTTCATTCAATTTTTGAATTCTGTATGAAATTTTGAACAACTTTTATGATATATGTTATACAGGGTGTCCCAGCAAAAAGGTCGCACCCCTATCTGTGACTCTCCTTGTATATTTTGGAAAAAATGCCCAGACACGTCAATTTTGATTTCTAGGGGAAGTCTTTTTATGTATAGCCGTACAATACAGGGTGATCCAAGGATAAGATATAACGTCACACTTGAGATTTTTAAATGGAAACCCCCATTATATCAGATCTAGATTCCTTTTTGAAAATTGAGTTTAGTTTATTAAATAATATCTTTGATCATATTTGACCGTTTTGGAGATATTTCCATTTAAAGAAAAAAATTGACAGTGATTTGACGCTTTGTATTTCAGAGACTATAAGACGTGAAACAATGAAATTTTGGAGCTATCTACAGGGTGTTTCAAATTCGATGCTCACCATTGGTATCTTGGAAACGGTAGGAGATACAGCGGAGTTTAAAAGGGGGCAAAGTTGCGCATTTTTGTGCTCATTGGATTGCCGTTTTGAAATTCAAGAAATTCCAAATATTTCCGGGAATATCCGAAAAAAATGGAATTTTGGAAAATCGTTTTTATGGCACCACATAGTCCCCCAGCTGAAATTGATAGTTTTCAAGTTATTTACATATTGGGAAAAAGTTAATAACTTGAATACTCTAAATTTTAGCTAAAGGACATTGTAGTGCCAATCGGAATAAAATCTTGTCTAGGATTGATATCTGAAATAAAGTAAGGCATTCCATTTGAAAAACCCGAGTTTCATTGGAAGAACTGATATTTTTTGTTTTTCATAATCTGTTAAGACCCTGTGGATTATTATGAATGATGATCAAGATTAGAGAGGTACCTTTAAGACTTCATTGTTTCACGTCTTATAGTCTCTGAGATACAAAGCGTCAAATCACTCATCTTTTCTGTGATTTTTTTCTTTAAATGCAAATATCTTCAAGACGGTCAAAGATGCTCAGCGATATTATTGAATAAACTCACCTTAATTTGATTCTCGAAAAGTAATCTGAATCAGGAATAAAAATGGGGGTTTTTATAAAAAAATCTAAAGTGTAACGCAAAACATTATTTCTGGATCACCCTGTATTGTACGACTATGCATAAGAAGACGTCGAAAAAAAAATCAAAACGAGCGTTTTTCCCAAAATATACCAGGAGAGTCACAAATAGGGGTGCTGAATAACACTGTACAGGATATATAACGGTGGTATTGGGATACCAACACGAAAAAATATTGAAATATTGTTTTGTGTTCTGTGGAAAAAAGATAAAGCATATGTGGGTGAGCGCTCCCTTCTCTCATTGTTTTCACCATACTGTTATTAATTTGAAATTGATTCTCAATATTGGTGTTCCTTGCATCAAAACAAAAAAACAGTTGCTTTAAACATCTGGACTAAACCGCTTCATCATTCATTTTCTAATAGATGTTGAAGTTTAGAAAATATTGGAATTTTTTCTAACTAACCTGAATATTTTATTGTTTCTTAATAAAGTTATGAGGTGTTTTCTGAAATAATTATTTAAAGAAAAATTAATAAAAGAAATTTGAAGAATGCTTTTTCCAACATGTTTACAGATGAGTGAGTTTAATTTTCTTAGTGGTGAACGGAACGGAATATAAAAAAATAATAAGGCGAAAAAAGTTGTATTTTCAAGAGATTCATTCGAGGTTCAGAATATTGATTTTTTTTTATAGAATGCTACAAAACTCTGCCCCATGGGCACCTACGTAATTTTATTGGACGCTTAGTTCATGAAGTTATCAATAGCGCAATTAGAAAATTGAACAAAACTTTGATCATGAATCGGTTATTGAAGAAGTAATGGTGCATTTAAAAACTCCAATCCATTTGGCAAATCACTTTTCAAAAATTGTTCAGTTCTCTTTTGTCTCGTTCAAAAAAATGGTCAAAGAAACTTTTGTTTTCGTGTAACATTTGTTGAAAATTGCTCGGATTATTAGGATTAGGGCCGAGAAATGACGTGCATGTTATAAACTATCATGAAGTATTTTTTAAATACCAGAACATTTGATTACACGTCCGTCAATTTTTGTCACTCTTGTACTACTTATACAGAGGCTATCCAAAAATAAAGCAAAGAAATTTGTCTGATGTTTTTCTTTGAACAGGCCTTGTATAGGCTACAGTATCACACCTACTTGGATGTGTACTTGTACTTGCTGCAAAATCTTTGCTAGAATTTATAAAGGGTTGTTAAAAAAATATATATTTTTCCAAATTTTCAAATCTGAGATTTCGAACTTTACTACAAAATTAGCGCTATTGTGTTTTCGGATAAGTCAAAATCAGAAATCTACCTGTTTTTTAATTCAAAAGATGTCTATTAATTTTTCACGTCTTTCAAGGCCTTCTATTATTCGTAGGAAGTCATAAAAAATTTAAAACAGTAAAATGAGCTCTACCGATTAGAATAGAGAATGCCCCTTGAAACTATTTTGTGAAACCAATATTACCAATTGAGTAAAACTTAAACAATCATCCTTTAATAATTATTCCACATTTTACCTAGAACGCCTACAAAGAAATCAAAAAGGCGTGTTGCAGCAAGGTACGTTCTGTCGGGCAAAAATATCCGTGAATCTCTAGCCAAAGGGAAACACGACTGAACGCGTTACTGTGTACAATGGTACGTTTCGTCTTTACGCCGCACGGTTCTTGTTTTTGATCATGGGAATTCCCGCAAATTGCTTTGAGAACATGATTTTCTAAGGTTACCGACGGGGAGTGAGCCAACTGTATATTATATAAACTGTGCCTGTAGCATCAAATATTGACTTAAGTGCAATTTTTTCATTTTGTAATCAAAACATACAATATTTGATAACCTTAAATAATTCTGTTAAATCAAGATTTCTCGTGTGAAGTAAGTTGACGATGTCAAATTATCAGAATAGTTCATCTGTCCCGCTTAGTGCAGCTGTCAAAAAATCAGTGCGGTGCAACAAACCAAATACAAGCCACGCTTAAAAAAATTGAGCCGGCTCAACAAAGCTAGGCTTCAATCACGATCGTTGCAAACGGCCTTAAATGTATTATCTGTTTTTGTTATTTCATGTTAAAATGACTACAAATAGATAATTGAATGATTTTTTTGTTTCGCTCAACAGTAAAGGCTGTCATCACAACAATCAATTTTGAATATTCAGTTATATCAATCTGATATTCATAACTTTTTTGATCACACTACTAAGGCATCAACAACGTATATGTTGCACACTACATAAAAACACCATTATCCACTAAACTTGACATGAAGTGGTGGAATAAGCAGCTGTTCCAAATAACACAATAATTGAATGAATAGATTACGATGTTTGATATGAACATCGAATTTATGCAATTTTCCAAGTCCATTGCATCAAATTTTAAAAACAGCAAAGTTACTCATCCAGCAAATGTCAACTGTGAAATAAAAAAGACACACACATGCGATAAATCAAAAAAAATCGGAAAAAAACCCTAAATTTAAAATGTCCAGTAATGATCATTCTCTACCAATAAATTTGGTCGATACTCTTTTTAAAGTCGCTATGTTTTAAGTAAAATATTGTTTCGTTGAACTCTGCTATTTTGTTTACTTTTCGCTATTGTGAACAATAATTTTATATTGATAATGGATTGTGTCCCTGGAGGTCAGAAAAAATTATTTTTTTCATTTAATTTAATATCATAGTAACGGTTATGATTACAAACAAAGAATTAAAAGTTTTTTATTTTAAGCATATTTTTTTTTCAACAAAGTTTTGTGTCGATTTTCAAAAATTTACCATCGCATTAAACAAATCAACTTCAAAATATCACGATATAATTTTTGAAATTCAAAACAAAAAGATGATCATACTTGAGCGGTTTTGTACAGGGTCTCTTAGAAATACGGCAAACGATAATTATTATTGAGTCTAATTTTTTTAAACCCAATGGAGTTATCAAAAAGATATTTTGTAGGTGTATCGATCAACAATTTTCCGATACCATTTGTTCCCAAGTCCAAGAATCTCTTACAATTTGATTATCCACAAGGTACAAGAAATAATTTTAACAAAAAAAAAATTTGGTTGTCGTATTTTTGAGGGTTCGTGTGTTAGGTATAGCGCTGAAGTTAAAAAATCTTTTTCAATTGCATCAAAAGTATCGTATATCCTTTAGTTTTGAAGTTGATTTGGGAGAAGAATTATCCGAAAAATAACAAATACGTCGCGATTTGGGTGTACATGTTAGCTATACCCTTGAGGTATCAACTTGGTGGAGAATTATTTTTAGCAAAATGGTGTTATCTTGGAAATTTTTAAATTTTTCAAATTGCATCACTTCCTTCCTACCCTGTAAGTATATCTTAGAAAACTTCATCTCAAAAAAAATATACATAAGTCAGTCCAATGTACGAAAGTCGACCTTAAAAATGCTGAGACACTCGACAAAATCCATTTATTCGTTTTAAAGCTACAGCTTATTGAAAAGGGGCAAAAAATTGCTATGTTCTTCAATAATAATTATTTTACGAGAAGTATAGTTATGTTCACTCCAATTATTAATATTTGATTACGCAGGATCCAGTCCATCCAAGCACTACTAATCAGGAAGAGCCTCATAGGATACTATACATATAAGGACTGTGATTCCAACTTCTTGTTTCCTAAAATGAACCATAAAATATTTAGCAAAATATAGTATGAAGTTGATTTCAAGAAAACTTTATTCGAAAATCAATAACCTGTAGGGTTTATCCTCCTTTCCTGGACTTTTCGCCTGTGTGAGGCGCAGCAAACAGAAGTGCTACAAGACACCTCATCAAGATACCTTTTCATCAGAGAATGATAATCCTATATTCGATTGCTTGTTTTCATCTACCATCAAACAGTTATTTATTTAAAAATCATAAATTCTAGCACAACCATGCTACAAATTGACTGTAACTGGACAAATGTCCGTGATAAATATGGATTTTTGGTTGGTGTAGTGCATTATGGTTTGCGACAAATACAGAAATGCGTACACTAACACACATGTAGCATGACATAGCCATATCAGCCGCCTTATTTATAGGCTTTATCTTGAAATTTGCATCATGGATTATATTTGTTGTGTTTGGAGGGACAGCAGATTACGTGTGCCATAATCTTCCAAGTACTTAGTATATAGGAAGTGGAACTACATTGTTGCTGCTGAATATTTTATGATAATGAACAAATCATGCAAGGATTAGATATCTGGCTAATGGATGATCGATTTTCTGTAGTGCTGTTGTGAGCACTCTAACTGCATGATGACCTAAAACTCCAAAACCATCAATTAAAAATTGGTGATTACCTTTTAGAGAAATGGTTTTTTTTTTAGTTGCACAAAGTTTTATTTTTTCCGCTATAATGCAACGAGAATATTGCCAATTACATCTAAAACAGCTTCACACACATTCTCTCCATAGTGTCACTCACGGTCATCCTGAAGAGAATTGGGTGTCAAGTGTTGATCAGTATGCTTGCAGATATTCACTACTGTATGACGCTGTCATGATAATCAACTGAACTGGACGGAAAAGATAACAAGCAGGAATCTATACATCAAACGGAGTCCTGATCACAAATAAACTTCATCTGCGCTTCTCTCTCTGGCAAAAAATCACCTCATACATATGACCCAAAACGATCTATTCCGAATTCCTAATCTCGCTGAACAAGCTGCATGATTTATACGCGAACGCATTAATGAAAAAAGTCCAGTGCCTGCATAAAGTTCCCATAAATCTCATGGATCGTCATAAATTTGTTAAGAAACCACTATGTTGCCATTCCAGTTAATTCCAATGGAGTATGTTGATATAGTAGATACAAGGGTAGTTGATGTATGCGCATTCGTTAACAATGGGAAGTACACAGCTAGATTTTCAACATAAAAAAAGTTTATAAAAATAAGCATGTACAATATTTTATTCAATCTTTTTTAATAGAAATGCTCCAGATTACATAATATCAAATTCTTGGTGGTTTGGAATTCATGTCATGACTAAATTGAATCTTGGATGACAAAAACTTAATTAATATTCAAATAGAAGTGGACTAATAGTTCACAAGCACGCCTATTATGTATGCAGGTGATAATTTTGAAAATGAATATGAGTAGTGAATCAACTTACATGTTTCAAAACTTCATGAAGAAATAAGTTCAATGCAAATCAATACTTATAAAAATAATTATGCACTCACAACAATGTCGCATAAGCAAATTGATTTGCTTATGCGACCTATTTGCTCTAGAAATAAGTGATCTGGAATTGTTTAAAGAAAGAATCAAGCATACGTGACGAATCGTAATTTCTAGGAAAGAACTCGCTGAAATAGCTAGTGTGAGAATGAATATTCACCATATTCGACTGATTTTCAAAAAAATATTTCGTATTTAAAGTTGAAAATGATAAATATTGTCACGATAAGGTCTTCTGGGGTCTTCAACTGTACTCTACCCTTATTGCGCGCTAGGGACGTAGCACTCAGACAGAAGTGAAACTCGTATCACTTCACAACATCTCTATTTTCTTCAAATACCTGCTGGCCGGCTCATCAGGATTTTGCAATTGCAGCTTGACCTTGTTAGTGGTGTTCTGTGAGTGCAGGACTACAGGGTGACACATGATACTACTACTCAGTCCAGAGTGACCTGTATTCCCGATCATGAAACCATACTCTTCAGTTCGGTTTCGGAGAATCGGAAGCAAATATTGAATTTCCTATCAAAGAACCAAAGAAAAAATATATAGATACATCAAAAGGTCTGATCTCAAAATAATAAAAACTCAATATACAGGGTTATTCACGTTATTCGACACAAATTATTATGGCTGGAGTATCTGATTTTAAAAAAGTTTTGTTTTCTGGATGGATGGGAACCCTTCAAGGCTACATTTTAAAAATATTTTTACGTTGAACAGGGTGTCCCCAAAACATGAAACGCATCAAAGTTGTATTTTTTTAAATGGAACCCCCTGTATATTGATTGATATTTCAATGCTTCCTTCAATTTTGAACAAAAATTGTGATACAACTGATGTTCCTAAGTTCAACTGTTATCGAGATATCGTTTTTTAAAAATGGCATTTTTGCACCTTTAACATGCTATTAAACTCAAACTATCCAAGTAAGAAAAAAATGGTTTGCACTTTTTCATCTTAACTTTTCAAGAGCTAGTCTCTCATTTGAATTGAAGGTACCGTCAACTGTCAACTTTAATCGACACATTTTGATATTTTTTCGCAAAAATGAATTTAATCTCCTTGAATAGCTCTTGAAAAGTCAAGATACGAATGTGCAAACCATTTTTCTCTAACTTGAATAAAGTTTTATAGCATGTCAAAGATGCAAAAATGTCATTTTTAAGACGCGATATCTCGATAACGGTTGAACTTAGGAACAGCAGTTGTATCACAATTTGAAGAAAGAATTGGAATATCAATTGATATACAGGGTGTTCCTTTGAAAAAAATAAACTTTGATACGTTTCGTGATTTGGGGCCACCTTATATAACATGGAAATATTTTTGAAATGCAGCCTCAAAGGGTCCCCATCCATACAGAAGACAACATTTATTCAAAATCAGATTTTTTAGCCATAATATTTGTGTCGAATAACGTGAATAAACCGGTATACAAACACAAGGAGGTTGGCCGAAGCCCAAGTCGAACAGTCTACGTCACGTGGTGGAGGCGCCAACGATCACTATCGCTGGCAAGTGGAGTACAGCAAGGCCTGACAAGTGATTTGGTTTGATGAGTCAAGCTCTGGTCCAAGCACTGATCTAATCGGCAGTGACCGTCAAGGGATGGAAGCCCAAGCGTCCATTGGTGGTTCCAGTTGGTATGGAGATTTGAGTCCTGATAATGATTTGAAGCATAGTACTTCCAATGGCCCTCATTTGCTTGTTATTCTACAGGAACCAGTGGACGCCTCTGGCCACCGTCCAGCCTTCATTGGCACAAGGCGTCGTATCTCAGCGTCGCCACAATAATACTTTTTTGTCAGAGTGTGTAGCACTTTTCCTAGTCCTGGTGTGTTCACTATTTGGAATTTGCCGGCAAGGCCTTGAATGGGTACGAAGGGATCGACAGTCCGTTTCTCCAGTGTTATGGGGGCTTAACCCACCAGAAGGTGAACAGAGTCAAGGAAAGGTCTCCACCGTCCTATTTGCTGACGATAGCCGAACGGGAAAGCAAGTATGGATGTCAGCTCATTGCACTCGCTACGGACGCGGTCCATTAAAGCAGGGATTTGGAGAGAACGCATTTGGATACGTCAGATGCTGTCGACTGTACATTGTGGACAGAGTTAGTAAGACAAATTATTGTTATAAATATGTTTGCTGTTTTCTCCGTATTTTTTTATCAACAACTTATTTCCTATACTTATATATCGTCGTTTTTTCCATGAAAACTCCTATGTGCTATGAACTAAATTTCATAGGAGACGAGAAAAACAAAATAAAATACAATATATACCAACACATAGGAGGTACACAAAAGCCCAAATTAGACGTTTTCAAAAACAGGGAACTGATAGGAGGATGTTTCATGAGCATACGTGCGCTGGAAAAACGAATCGGTAGGTACCAATATCAAATTCTCAGCTAAATTGCACAAAGGAGGTTTCACTGTGCCAACGACGATATGTAAAAATCAAGGGACGGCGTTGGTGAGACTTTTCCGAGAGGATGACGATGCCCTCCTGGAACGGTAGATCGTATATTAACCAGGGTGATTGACGGCCGCTGTTAAGGGCGGAAGATAAGAAATCCTTTCCTCAAAAAGATCTCCTCTTCTGAATAATACTTGCGACTGTTGCTGTCCCTCATAATGATTTGACATAGATAAGGTTTTAGTGGGTATGTGTTCATGAATTTGATATGAGGTGTTATTGTTGATTTTTCAATATTTTGCTTTCATTCTGTATAGGGTGATGTAATAATACTTTCTGTTCTTCATGTACGGGCTACCAGTCCCCAAAGTCATCCAACTGTAAACGACAAAAAATCACCAGGAACCCATCAAACACAATCCTTGGCCATATTACAGGGATACCAGCCCTCTGAACTGAGTAAAGGGACCATATACAAATCCTGTAATCGGCAACTATCAACGAGGTCAGGAGCGTTATTCTGTACATGTTTCCGTTTTCCGTCGGTATCGGTATCAACCGATATTTAACGGTTGCGCGGCCGATGGGATCATGACGACGCTATTCTGTATGCCATAGTTACCGAATGTCGGAAATGCAACCGTCAACTATCGTTATATACCGATATCGATCGATTTGGTACGTTCAGCCAATGAGCGATAAGCAGAACTGTCAGATCCGTCCACGAGAATACGCCATTTCGCCGCTCAGTTGACATTTTTGGGTTTGCTTTGAAAGTTACCAAGGTTTGTGTTTTTCGCAAAGACTCGTTATCGAATAAAAAAAAAATGACTACAAAAGCTATAAGGTCAGTGAATTTTGTCCATTCATTGTCACATTTATTCATTTAGATATGAAGGCAAGCCGTGACAAAACTTTTGCGTCAAGTTATAGGAACTTGATGAAGGATTCGCAACTAACAATGTCGACTATTTGAATGAAAACAATTAAGTGTATGTCCTCCATCTATTATACATAATATAAAGAGTCAATCTTGCTGCTTGTACCAGTTTGGTTTTTTTTTCACATTTCTAGATAAAGAGTTAGAAAATTATCGCGCCAAAATATCACTTTCTCAAAAAATGAACTTTTTACTCGATTTGAGGTACCTATTCAAAGTATATTTACTCGAATCTATCTACCGGTTTGTTATATTATTTGTGTGTCTGTGTGGAACTTGGAGTATATTTGGCGTAGGTATACCTAAGTACAGTAATATGGGGTGAATTCAAACGGGCTTTTAAGTTTTTTTTTGATATTGCACTGCCGTTTGACATTAAAAATTTACCAATGTCCAAGTATTTATTAGACCTCTGTGTAGATTAACATAACAGAATGATCAATCAAAAAACTGATAATATAATTTTTTTTTTGATTGAATATTGTTCGAATTCAGTTCAAGCAATTTTGCCTAGGACGTCCCGAAATTAGGTTGAAATATTTGAACAGTATTCTCTACAC
This sequence comes from Orchestes rusci, assembly GCA_958502075.1. NCBI lineage: Eukaryota > Metazoa > Arthropoda > Insecta > Coleoptera > Curculionidae > Orchestes > Orchestes rusci. The sequence goes on from OY293306.1 coordinate 14,026,085, forward strand.
TAAAAAAGAATATTATTCACCACACACAATTTTTTTTGCGAAAAAGTTTTATTTTCGAGATAACAGGATGTCAAAGATATATTTTTATTTTTGTTTTATCTAAAAAATCCCATGTAGGGTCGAGTGAAGCGTCTAAGATAAAAACGCTTTATTCTTGGAGTGTGGTTGGCATTTTTGTGCTCAAGTGAAGAATTTAGAATCTATTTATTTGAAAATTCTACCTGTTCATTCCTTTAATCTATTCATAAAAAGAAAAACTTGCAAATATTTTATCACTTAGGTAGTGTTCAGTTTGGTATTTTATAAAAGGTACCTCCCTAAGTGATAATATATTCGCGATTCAATGTAAAATATATTTTGTAATAGTCCAAATTATGTTGAATGAAATACCTATCTCTGATGTCATGTTTCTAAAAAATATAAACTTTCAATAAAATACTAAATTGAACACCATAATGGAAAATATCTTTAAAAATATTCTAAACGTACTTAATAAATCCGCCAATTCAATGTGAAACTGCAACTACGAAACAAATATCAACATCGGTAACGGCCACCGTACGGTTGGCGAGATCACGGTACAGATACCGATTCTCGTCGGCTTGATTTACCGATATTGGTCGGTAACTAAGCATACAGAATAGCACACAGAGCGGCTTGACGATAACTATCGGTATGTGACAGTTACCGATACCGACGGCTCTCGGTAACGTGTACAGAATAGCGCTCCAGGGGAGGTTGTCGGTCATTCATTTCGCAAACGCAAGCATTAGCACTATTAGCAGTGATCAGGCGTTGGACACACGTCACACAGCGGTGCAGTACCACAGGTCAGGGCTTAGGAAAACTAGACGAATGGATGGCAGAATGGATGACAAGGGATTTCAACCACAAACTTTGTAAATAGTTTCAAGATTTTTTTGTAACGGATTAAGCATGTTCTCTTCTGGCATTCCATTCATCCAATGCCCACGGGGGGAAGGCATATGTCTTATTATTATTAGAGGCAGATAAACTTTGTGTTAATCCACCCAATTTGCCACTAGTGGAATCGCTAAGCAAGCAGTTTTGTCTCTCTTAATAGACACGTTCAACAAGATGATGGGGAGTGGTTGGCCTAGCCAACTACTCTCCATTGTGAGTAGTGTAGCTCCTCTTACCCTGATTAGTGTAACCCCTCCCAGCCTCAAAGAACATGCTTCTCCTATTGTTATGGTGATGGGAATCGACTGTAGCATAGACGATAATCAACTGGAGTTCCCATCACCGAGTTTCCCTACTGTTCAACCCAGCTACGTTCCCCTAGAGCATGACAATATCATGCCAGAAGCCGTGATGATATTATTAATAATATAATATAATATCAATAATAATATGAAGCTTATTTCTTGAGGATGCAGTCAAAAATGGCTTTAGGTTTAGATTATAGTGGAAAAACAAACCTCTCATAAAAGCGACTGACGTACCAAAAAAGACTCTTGTACTCTTAGTATTCACACCAACGAGACCCATCACAGTGAGGACTGGGACAGAGCGATTGTGTTAGGCAAAGTCACCGCCTACAATAAAAGACTTTTCATGGAAATGGTTCACATAATCACGACATGTTAAAACGCTATGAACCAAAAAAGTGACACAAAGCTCAATTTATAGTTACATCATCCAACTGTATAAATCATAAACAACCTTGAACCAGGAAATAATTGATATCAGATTAAAAGGCAATAATTTGTTTTCAACCATTATAGCAATAGGGCAGTGTAGAATTCATTCGAACAGCGATGAGCAGTGTACATCCGATAACCAAACTTGTCTTGGAGGTGTTCTTTGTCTCTTTCCAACATATTATGTCTAGCATTTTTTTCTTGTAGAATTGTTAAACAGTAAAAGGGTTTTTGTGAAGTTTTTTTAGAAGCACAGCTATGAACTGATGCATGTGAAATCACGTATTTTAACCATCATTTAGGTCACTTTCGCCACAGAAATAAGATGTGAGAAAAGTTCGTGGTAATCCAGTTAGAAAAAGTATGTTGTTCATAGGATGCTATCTTTTGTTATAAACTCGTTTTGGTGAGTGGATTATGTATAAATTGTATTTTACGGTTTTGTTACATAAACCTTAATTTATAAATGTCCTGATGAGAGAAATGAACATTTCCGAAAGCCCGACAAACAAAAAAAGGTTTTGTTTCACCACTTTAACCTGAACCTGAGGCCAATTTTGACTGCATCTCAAGAACTCAGCTTGATGTTTAACTAGTTAGTCAAGACTACCCTCCCGCTCTAACAATAATATGTGTATCATTAACCAGTATGTTGTGGAAAATACGTCACCAGGACAAGGGCGATATATCACCTGAGCAATTGCAATTTTAGACAGTCTTAGGACTGATCTGTAGTTTGTGACGCATCAATGATTAACCAGTTTTTTTTGGATATTTTGCCACACCCCATCAAAACAATCAAACTAGTGTTTGTATACCGGATCTTCTGTTACACCTGAAAAAAAGTCTATTAGTAAACAATAAAACCTATCAATATCAAACGTTTCGGAAGCGAATCTGCTTCCGTCGTCAGTGGAACCTAAAAAAAGAACAATTAATTCAATTTCAAAAAATTTTGTTGGTTTTTGTGTGATTTCGCAGTAGAATTGACGTTCAATTTTGCCATGAACACAAAAAAGCCAAAGAGATAGATGTGCATGTGTGTCGAAGGGATACCAATTTACTGGTGCTTGCTATTTATTGCCGTGTATCTGCAATATATTCCCACTGATCTGCATATCTATTGTCAAGAGGCTGTGATGTATTTAAAGATAGTGCAGATTAAACAAACATTGTAGACGAGTGTGGTTAATTTGTTGGGTTTGAGGATCAGTGAAATCAAAGTCCAATTTGTTTTAAAATGGCCGACGTTTCGCAATATATAATTGCATCATCAGGGCGCTGAAAGTATATATTTATTTTATTCCAATGGAATTCACATTGGGGTACATTTCACACGTTACAGATAATAAAAACAGAAACTTTTTTTTTTTTTTAATATATGTAAATACAAATGAGTGAAGCTTAACTCTATCAAAACAGCCAAGAAATAAAGAAATCAGACTACAAACAAACTTATACAATACTCACATTTTAACACTCTGGACTCAAGTCGCAAGAATACATATTTACACGACACACAAACAGGAAAACTTTCAGGTACATGGGACAAAATGCGGAAATACAGACAACTTATCTCCATCAAAGGTAGTGCAGTATTGAAGCTTGATAATAGTTTTGCTTATCGAGATTGCCTGTGTTTATTTTGGTAGTTTTTTTTTTCCCTCGGTATATCTGGTGAATTTGATAAGAGTTTTAGCATCGACATATTATTATTCAATTTAATTGATTGAGTATATTGAAATAGGCTGAATTGAGGTTTTCTATATCAGTCCTTTTGTTTACGGTGTTATGTCTCTTTATATGTATCATTTCTGAGACTATTCTTTTTTTGTAATTAGTCTGTTTGTCCAGAATCGACGTACTCTCAAAATCAAATGAGTGCCCCGTGTCCTTTTTGTGTTGTACTAAGGCTGTAGGATTGGTTTTTAATAAGTAGTTTTTATCATCATTTTTATGTTCCCTAATTCTGTCTTTTAAATATCGAGAAGTTTGTCCTATGTAGCGTTTATCGCAAGTTTTGCATGGAATACTATAAATCACATGTGACTTCAAAAGATTTTCAGTGCTGGCTTTTGATTTTGAGAAGTAGTTCGTTCGTATGGTGTTACAACATTTTTGAGAAATTATGACTTTCTTGTTGTCCGTGGTAGTGTAGTTCTCAATTGATCTTTTCAGTTTTTCTGTGAGTCCATGTATATAAGGTAGTCTGAAAAATATCTTGGCCTCATTGTTGTGTTGGCCTGTATCCGTGGTTTGATGTAAATCACGTTGATCTTGCTGTCTGTAGATTATTTTCCTTATAAGCGACTTTGGGTAACCATTGTCCACGAGCATTCTCTCTATATATTGTAAGTTTGAGTTGTGATATGCTGTTGATGATAGTGCTATTGATCGATGTTTCAGATTCTTGATGATGTTTATCTTATCTTTCAAAGGATGTAGAGAATGGAAATTAATGTAGCGTTCTGAGAAAGTAGGTTTTTGATACCAGTTAGTTTCGATTATTACTGAGTCAGGTTTTCTTATTATTTCCACATCAAGGAAGGGTATTTTATTGTCTTTCTCTTTCTCCAATGTGAATTGTAGTTTTGGGTGGTAACTATTAAAGATTTTTAAAATGGTCTTGCACTCGTTTTTTGGTATCGCTGTTAGAATGTCATCTACATATCTCTTGAAAAATGGAATCTTGAATGGTAGTTTATCAATAAGTTCATCTTGTAAATCCTGCATAACTAAATCTGCACATACTGAGGACAAACAGTTGCCCATTCCAAGTCCATTAGTCTGGCTGTAAAAGTTGTTGTCGTACTGAAAATAGTTATTCTCAAATACAAAATTCAACATTTCAAGAAACGTGGGTAATTGGATATTGACATTATTTTTGACTAATGACCATTTTTTGACTACTAGGTTTTTCACGACATCTGTAGGTATGTTGGTGAAAAGGGAGATAACATCCAGAGAAATGATTTCATAATCAGCCGGTACAGTGATGTTTCTTATATCATTCACAAATTCGAAAGAATTTCGGACATAGCGCTGATCCTTGATGAACATTTCGTTCAGGAAATTACCTATGTATTTGGTTAAGCTGTATAGTGGAGATCCGATGAATGAGACAATAGGCCTAAGTGGAACACCATCTTTGTGAATTTTTTGGTTGAAAATATATTTTAGGTGGTAACGCTGTATTTGTTTTCAGTCTTCTTCCCTCCTCCTTGCTTATACTGGAGTTTTTAACCAAAGAATCAATCAGTTTGTTGTTTTTATTTTGAATAGTTGTAGTGGGGTTTTTATTGAGAATCTTATATGTTTCCCTGTCGCTGAGAATAGCATTTGCGTTTCTATCATAATCCTCCCTATTCATCACTACAGTGGTATTACCCTTATCAGCCTTCAAAATGTATAAATTATCTTTATTTTGTTTTAGGAAAAACCTCAGTTTTCCTTCCAAACGAGAAACATATTTAACAGTTTCGGTTGTTGGTTGGTTTGAATGAAGATAATTTGTTATTATGTTGACACCCGTATTTCTAAGTTCCATCTGCTTGTCTTCCTCTAAATTACTCAAAATATATTCTAAGTCAATTAATACATCCTGAATTGGCGTTTTTCTACTTTTGTAAGGCAAATTGAACTTTTCTCCCAAAGATAACAAATACTGCACTTCCCTTGGAATTTCTACGTTACTAAGATTCAATATCCATTTATCATTAACATTTAGAGGTTTCACAGGTTTTTGTTCTGCCATCAGTTTTTGAAACTTTCTGGTTTGTTTAGATTTTATTTTACTATTATGAGTATTAGCAAACCTAATCTGACTATCGTTATAACTATTTAAATGTTCTTCACTTAAGACTAGATGTAAGTTATCGATAATTGTTTTGATCTGTTTGCTCAGTTTTTTGATCTTCCAATGTACAATTGATATTTCTATGTTCAAAATGTTATTTTGGAACTTATTCAAGATTTTATAACATTTGTTAGTGAAAGGTGATTCTTGTATTAACATGTTTTCTATGCATTTATTAGATCTCAAGATATGTTGAGGGAGAACTCGATTTTTTCGGCATTTCAGCAAAAAAGTTTTGTGGTTATTATAACTTACAAGTTTCCTATTCTGTAAAGCCCACATCCTGAGTTGTACCGTGACTTCTTTGCCAAAAATCGTCTCTGCATCCTGCATGCTAAAACTCTTATCAAATTCACCAGATATACCGAGGGAAAAAAAAAACTACCAAAATAAACACAGGCAATCTCGATAAGCAAAACTATTATCAAGCTTCAATACTGCACTACCTTTGATGGAGATAAGTTGTCTGTATTTCCGCATTTTGTCCCATGTACCTAAAAGTTTTCCTGTTTGTGTGTCGTGTAAATATGTATTCTTGCGACTTCAGTCCAGAGTGTTAAAATGTGAGTATTGTATAAGTTTGTTTGTAGTCTGATTTCTATCTTTCTTGGCTGTTTTGATAGAGTTAAGCTTCACCCATTTGTATTTACATATATTAAAAAAAAAAAATAGTTTTTGTTTTTATTATCTGTAACGTGTGAAATGTACCCCAATGTGAATTCCATTGAAATAAAATAAATTTATACTTTCAGCGCCCTGATGATGCAATTATATATTGCGAAACGTCGGCCATTTTAAAACAAATTGGACTTTAATTTCACTGATCCTCAAACCCAACAAATCAACCACACTCGTCTACAAATTTGCTGGATCGTTAAATAAACAAAAGTTAACAAACATTGTTTGATGGATAAATGTACATACTGCTGAGTTTTATGTCTGTGTCTTCTGTTGCATGATAGGTATAATTTTCTAGTTATAAAACAAGTATATAAAATAAAGAATCAAATGCATCTTTTGTGCATTCAATATAGTCAAACAAACATACATACTTCTTTATAAGATTCAAAAAGCAAACACATACGCTCAACTCATTCAATTTTTTGGGATTCAGCTGATAACTAGATCAACATGAACTACAGTAATATTATACAATATTGAATCACCTATTAATCAAAATGTAATACTTTATCTGACGTGATAAGATAATCAGCCTTATGCTGTATCATTCACGTGATATTTAACAGTTGAAGTAATATCTTTGTTGATCCAGAGATGATATAGTGAGTTGTTCAATAGCGGGTGTTGGGATCGAAAATAAAAAAGAAACACTTTTCCAAATGGCCAACGTTTCGCAAAAGTTTATTTGCATCCTCAGGGCCCTAGGACAAAAGAGAAGGAGTAACTAAGTGATGTACATGATATGAGTACACTTTTCATACAAAGGTACAAATGGGAAAGTGAAAAGTTGGTCGACAACATATACAAACAAAGAATTAATATTACATACACTTAGTTGTGGTTTCTTTTGTCATAGAAGAAAACAGACACGAAATTTTTCACAGGCATCCAGCAACAATTAAAGAACAAAAAAAGAAGGAAAATCACAAACACACACATCAGAAAAATATAGTTATAGGCGGGCTGCGGCGTTTCAGTCGCGAAATACCCTACCACACTGACAAAATTACTGTAATGGCTCGGCTATCGGTTCTCAACAATATTCACGTTTTTTTTCCTTTTCAATGAAATCAAAATAGGAACTACTAAGATTTTTAATATCAGTTCTTTTATTGACGGAGTTCTTTTCTTTTTTGATAGCTACCATTTCACAAAGAATCCTTTTTTTGTAATTAATTTCATGACCAATAATTTTGACGTCATTAAAATCAAAAACAGGTCAATCTTGTGTTCAACGAGGGCTGTCGGACTACATTTGGTCAAGAAGTTCTTGCAATTATTTTTATGTTCATAGATTCTTTGTTTTAGGTATCTACCAGTTTGTCCTATGTAACATTTTTCACAATCGCTGCACTGAATCCTATAAACAACATTAGAGTTTAAACCAACCTCAGTTTTCGGTTTTAGATTTGTATAAAAATGTTTTTTAATAGAGTTTTGCATCTTTTGAGCGACTTTTAGATGCGAGGCTTTTGATTCAACAGTGTTTTTCAGTTTTTGAGATAGGTTATTGATAAAATGAATTTTGTAATATTTTATGATTTCTTGGGCCTGATTCATACTCTTATTATTGGCGGTGTTTCGATTAATAATTTTTTTGACGAGAGATAAGGTATAATTATTTCCAAGCATCAGTTCTGTGACGTAGTTAATGTTTTTTTTTTGTGAAATTCAGGGCTTGACAATCTGGTGCAACGGAATTTTAAATCATTAATAATATTGATTTTATGTTGAAGAGGATGTTCTGAGAAATAGTTGATGTATCTTTCTGAAAATGTAGGTTTATGGTACCAGTCTATCTTGATTTGACCATCCGAGCAACGTATCAACTTCAAATCAAGAAAGGAGATTTCAAAATTTACTTCTCTTTCAAGTGTAAACTGGAAACGGTTATGGAACTCAATAAAGGTTGACAGAATCTCCTGGAAGCGTGACTCAGGGATGGCAGTTATAATGTCATCAACATATCTGCAGAAAAAGGGCAATTCAAAAGAAAGTTTCTTGATACAAGTCTCTTGTAATTGTGACACAACTATATCTGAGCAAATTGGAGACATGCTATTACCCATCCCCAAACCAAAAATCTGCTTATAGAAACAGTCATTAAACTGAAAATGATTATTTTCGATAAACAATTTGAAAATATTCAAGAAACCTTCCAAATCCAGAGTAGTATTGGGTTGTATCAAATGCCATCCTTGTTGGATCAAATTTTTAACTAAATCTACAGGTATAGTGGTGAAGAAAGAGACAACATCAAGAGAAATCAAGATGTAGCCATCAGGAATCTCTTGCTGCTGTATATATTTGGAGAAATGGAGAGAGTCCTGCACATATTTTTCATCCTTGATAAAGGCATGTTGTGATAATTTTGATATAAATTTTGTAACTTCATACAGTGGGGATTCTACAAAAGAAACAATAGGTCTCAAAGGTTCATTATTCTCAGGTATCTTGGGTGGAAAGTAGAATTTAGGGGAAATGCCATTTGATGTTCTCAAGAATTTTTTATGGTCTTCGTTAATCAATTTAGGTAAGAAAAAGTTAATCAAAACACCGCCAATATTAAGAGTATGAATCAGGCCCAAGAAACCATAAAATATTACAAAATTCCTTCCATCAATAACCTATCTCAAAAACAAAAACTCCCTAATAAAGAGGCCACTACACAAAAACCAAAACGCCTATTAACCTGGTCAATCATGTGAAACTGCTCTGCATGAACTTGTTCATAAAATAGAGCAACCACTGAACAACCAAGGAGTTGCCCTAGCTGCATTCCTTGATATAGAAGGAGCATTTGATCACACCTCCTTTGATTCAATGACCACCGCAATCAATCGGCGTGGAATTAAAGACACAGTTTGTAGGTGGATAAGAAACATGCTGAAAGGTAGAAGAATTCAAGCAACGATGCTTGACAAAACTGTAACTATAGAGGCAGCTAAAGGCTGCCCCCAGGGTGGAGTCTTGTCCCCTCTCCTCTGGAACCTAGTCACAGATGAACTCCTGGTAGAGTTAAACAGCAAAGGTTTCTACGCACAAGGCTATGCCGATGACGTAGCAATACTTATCACTGCCAAACACACCAAGACAATATCAGAACTGATGCAGACGGCTCTGACAATCGTAGAAGATTGGTGCAGGAAGGTAAACCTGAAGGTCAATCCTGAGAAAACCTCCCTGGTCAGCTTCACGAGAACGAGGAAGACAGCGGAATTATTCAAACCCAAGTTCTTTGGACAAGAACTGCAGGTGGTAAGAGAAGTCAAATACCTAGGCATCATCCTGGATGACAAACTCACATGGAATTCACACCTACAGAAAATAGTGAATCAAGGTAAAGCCGCAATAATGGCAACAAAAAGAGCGATAGGAAAGAATTGCGGCATGAATCGGCGCATGGTACACTGGCTCTACTGTACCGTGGTAAGACCCACCCTTGCGTATAGCTCTGTTGTCTGGTGGCCGAAAATCGAGCAGCGACAAGCAGCCACGGAACTTGCAAAAGTTCAGAGGCTAGCATGTCTCTGTGTAACGGGAGCCATGGAAACAACTCCAAGACTTGCCATAGAGGCCATGCTTAACCCACCTCCTTTAGATATCTATATCAAAATGGAAGCAAGAATGAGAGCATATAGACTTAGCAACACCGGGAACTGGAGCCACTAAAACTCCCAAGGACACACTAAGATAACCAGCACAGTCACGAACCACTTAGTAACAATGAGAGTGATATCATGTTGAAAAATATCAACTTTAGCACGTCTCCCAAGACCAAGCTAATATGGGAAGAGGAAACGGTGAAACAACTCCGGATGGCTAATGGGGCAATATGGTACACAGACGGCTCCAAAACAAGCCAAGAAACTGGTGCCGGAATCGTAGGTGAAAATCCAAAGTGGGAAACATGTGAACCACTCGGGATGTACGCTACAGTTTTCCAGGCAGAAGTACATGCAATAAACGTATGCGTGTAAGAGAATCGCAGGAGAGGCTACAGAGGAAGGAAAATCCTTATCCTTAGTGACAGACAAGCTGCAATCAAAATCATCTCCTGTCGAGAAACCAAATCCAAACAAGTCATGGACTGTCAGCAAAACCTTGTCACACTAGAAGTATCTGACGATGTCACTCTTGGATGGATACCAGGACACACAGGGATAGCTGGGAACGAGCTGGCGGATCAACTAGCACGCAAAGCTGCAAACACACCACTTCTGGGTCCAGAACCTGCCATTGGTATTACAAAATCCTCTGTGAGAGTTTGGCTGAACTGTTGGTCCAAAAAACAACAGAAAGCTAGATGGTGCCAATCACCAGGTCTGAAACACAGTAAATTAATGAAGGCAGACGAGAGCGAATCATCATTTTCTGGAAGCCTACTGAAACTCAGCAGGAATCAGCTTAGGAAAGTAACAGGTATATTAACTGGACACTGCACTCTAAGGAAACACATGCATATCATGGGTCTTTTCAACGGGGAACCCATATGTAGGCTGTGCAACGAGCAGAAGGAAACAGCCTCCCACATTGTATTCGAATGTGGAGCGCTGGCGTATTGAAGAAGAGATAATGGGGAATTCACAACCACTCCTCAAAGGACGGACAGGGAAACAGTAGAACGAGTCATAAACCTTATTCGGGCAATGGAGCTCTTCGACTGAGAGCCCTACTAGAGGCTGCGGTGTCGAGGCCAACAGCCCAAAACTCGTAGCGCCTGTACTTCAGTAATCAGTAATCAGTAATCTCAAAAACTAAAAAACACTGTTGAATCAAAATCCCCGCATCTAAAAGTCGCTCAAAAGATGCAGAACTCTATTAATTAACATTTTTATACGAATCTAAAACCAAAAACTGAGGATGGATATTGTTGAGAACTGATAGCCGAGCCATTACAGCAATTTTGTCAGTGTGGTAGGGTATTTCGCGACTGAAACGCCGCAGCCCGCCTATAACTATATTTTGCTGAAGTGTGTTTGTGATTTTCTTTTTTTTTTGTTCTCTAATTGTTGCTGGATGCCTGTGAAAGTTTTCGTGTCTGTTTTCTTCTATGACAAAAGAAACCACAACTCAGTGTGAGTATTATTAATTCTTTGTTTCTATATGTTGTCGACCAACTTTTCACTTTCCAGTTTGTAAGGTAAGGAAAGTGTACTCATATCATATACGTCACTTAGTTACACCTTCTCTCTTGTCCTAGAGCCCTGAGGATGCAAATAAACTTTTGCGAAACGTTGGCCATTTAGAAAAGTGTTTTTTTTTTTATTTTCGATCCCAACACCCGCTATTAAACAACCCGTTATATTCAACATACATTCGTTATCCGAATATAACAGCTAAGGATATCGTGTGTCATAACATAAGATGCCAAAAATGCTATGCTGTATCACGGATTTCACATCTATGTTATCTTGTACGTTATATCTCGATTGTTGTGAAAAGGAAACAAGTTTTTCCACCAGAAAGAGAGATAGCGCGAAGCACAAAGGGTACAAGTTAGAAAAGGATGGAATAATTTAGTAGCCCATCGATCGCATGCGTCTGGTTTTAACGGTTTAGTTTGAATTTTCTGTTTGTGTTGATCACAGCTCTGCGTGCCAAAATGTTGAGATTGAAAAAATGTGAAAGGAAAACAATACGAGGATCTTTTAGAGTTCGGTGAAGAGAGCAAAGTTACTCTTAACGAAAAAATGAAGCCGTTGAAGGCGACAAACTCTAGTATTTTATGGAAAACATTTTCGCAAATTCAAAACATTCAAGAGGCCAATAGACCGCCAAAGAATGCGGAATAATTCCGCCTAAGTCAAATCGTGTAATATTTATCAGTTTCATAATAGAAGAAATTGGGCTCTTAGATATCGGGTGGGAAGTTAATACAAGTCGTAAAGCCGTGGAATTTAGCAGTGCATGCATGGGACTGGTGGAATAGTAGCTTTCTGAAAAAGCTCGCTTTTCTTCAACTGATAATCATCACTACTATCCCGTTAAAAATGCTTAGTAGTTCTCGTGACTGAGCGACATAGTAAAACAATTATGGCAGAGGAAATCACATCATCATCAAGATGTGCATCTTTCTAAAGAGTGGAGAAGGTTAAAAAGGAATAAGTTTCTCAGATAGCAATTAAGCTCAGAAGGGAACTTGAGGTCTGGTGTAGTGTACTTCAATCGTCAAGGTTACTCAAACAACATAGACAACATTGCTGTTTTGGTTAGTGATTGGAAACCAGAGCTGCTCCTACTGTCTGAAACCCATGTGTCTGAGGATGTTAGCTTGAGTGAACTCAAAATTGATGGATACCGTTTGGAACAATGTGTTACAACGAACAGAAGAACAGGAGGAGTGATGGCGTTCATCAGAACGGATGTCAAATACAAAGTCAGGACTGTACAGTGTGTTGGTAACTATGTGTGGTTATTGTCCCTTGAAATGACTATTTCGTGTATAAAATATTTATGTATTGTATTGTACCATCCACCTCAAACAGAGAATGCTCAATTTATAGAATTTTTTTCTGATGATATGAACCTGGTGAGTGAGTATGAGGGTGTCAATCTTATCATGGGTGACTTAAACTTCGATCTGCTGAAAAACTCTTTTTATGGTACCAAATTACTGAAATATGTTTATATTACTGGACTTCATCAAATAGTTGAGTCTCCAACAAGAGTGGTGGCAACTAGTTCAACTCTTATTGACTATATTATAACGAACAACAAGAATATTACACATAAAGTGCATAATTCACCCAAAATCAGTGACCGTTCAATTTTGTCTGTGATACTTGATAATGAGCTAACCGAACCATCTGTGATAACTTACCAAAGGTCCATGCACTTGTATGATATAGATACGATGCAAAATAGTCTTTTGTGTACTCCATGGAATAACAATGTGTGTGATGTTGATATTTTAGCAAATTCTTTTTTATCGAGTATTTCAAATATTTTAGATGCCATGTGTCCAAGAAAAGAAGTTTGTGTGAGACAAAAACACATATACAAAAAGTGGATGACCAGGGAAATAAGGAACATGATGGAGGAAAGGGACATTTTATACAAAAGAGCTGTATACCTGAAGAATGAAGAATCATGGGATGAATTCAAGAGAATGAGAAATGCAATTGTTGACAAAATCAGGATTGAAAAAGAAAATTATTATCAAAACACCATAGACGATAATAAAAATCATACACAACAATTGTGGAAAAACCTTAGAACCCTTCTGCCACCAAAAATCACCATGTCGCTGAGCAAATAGTATTTGACACAGAAACTTTGACAAATAACTTGAAAATTGCAAATAAGTTCAATACATATTTTGTGAAAAGCATCGATGAGATTATAGGAAATTTGCCTCACAATGTGTCCACAGTTTCACCCGTAACAACAGGTACAATAGGGGATTTTTCTCATTTTGAGATGGTTACCATGTCTGACATGAAACAACATCTGAAGAACCTGAAGAATGTTGGAGGTGGTGAAACAGGTATTTCTAAACAGATTCTTTATGATGCCTGTTGTGTGGTCGGTGACAGACTTCTTGACGTTATTAACACATCCATCTCTTTATAGCGGTGTCTTTCCGGAAAGTTGGAAAATTTCAACAGTTATCCCAGTTCCAAAAGTCCCAAACTCGAAGAAACACATAGATTTCAGACCTATCAATACTGTACCTGTTCCTGAACAACTTCTTGAAGTATGTGTAAAAGTTCAGCTGCTTCAACATTGTGATAGAAACCAAATTATAGTGTCTAACCAGTGAGGTTTTCGGGAGTGTCATTCTTGTGAGTCTGCTGTCATCAACATCTGTGATGAGTTCATCAAAGCAATTGACAATAGTAACTTGGTGTTGGCGGTATTTTTAGATTTTAAACGTGCATTTGAGACTGTAGATAGGTATATATTGTTATATATATATATATATATATATATAGTGGTTCAAATCGTATCTTTCCAATCGTAAACAAAAAGTCAAATTTGTAAATAGTGTATCTGATTGTGTTGATGTGGAACATGCTGTACCACAGGGAACTGTGTTAGGTCCAATTTTATTCCTTTTGTACATAAATGATATTGTGAAAACATTGGATATGTGTAGGGTCTCATTGTTTACCGATGACACAATGATCTATATTATTGGAAAAGACATTTATCAAATGCAAGACATCATGAATAGGGAATTGGACAAATTATACAAATGGCTCTGTAATAAGAAATTAAGTCTTGATACTAATAAGTCCAAGTTTTGTGTCTTTGGTAAAATCTTGAAGTTGAGTTGTTTAGATTTAGAAAATGTAAAAATAATCATAAATAATGAAAAGTTGGCACATGTAAATGAGATCAAGTATCTGGAAACTATCCTTGATGAGAATTTGAATTTCTTAGCTCATGCTGATTATGTAATTAGAAAGTATGTTGTCCGTAAAACAAAGAATTATGTTTGATGTTTGTAAATTAATTTTTAAGATTAGGAAAGGTCTGTTACCATCATATATATGTACTAGAGTTCGATATTTCAGTGATGTTCATAACTACAACACCAGGCAACGAAATGATTTTATTTTGAGTATTAGATGTAACACGAATCAAATGTTGAATTCTGTATTGTATAAGGGCTTACATGAGTTCAACAATTTACTTGAATATGTTAAGAGCTGTGATGGTCTGAACCAGTTCAAAAAGCGACTAAGGAACTTTATAATTTCCAAATTTTAATTTGTGTACTATTGTTTGTTGATCTTATTCAGATACCTACTACCTATATGTATTATACACCAATATGTTTTGTCTTATATATATTTTTTTTTTATCTCGGAATTTACCTACAAACGTAGATTTTATCTTCATTGTATTGTATTTTTTTGTAGCTGATGCCAAATAAACGATATTATTAAATTATTATTATTAAAATCATTCACTAGAAGTCTACATGAAAAATCGTGAAGATCTGATGTCTAAAAAAAACATGGACAGATTCTTTGTAAGATACCTGTACGTATGCAGGGACTCTTAGATGTGCGGATTGGATGAGTATTATTATCAATAATTAATTATTAAATATATAGCCTCACTTTTTGGTTCCTTCTACTCCCTAAACTCGTTGACTGAATTGGAGAAAGGAATTAGAACCTTTCTCCAATTAATTCTTCTGAAATAGCTAAACGCTAAACTACACTAAAATCCCTACTGGTGCCTTTCTGAGGAATTTGTATCTTCAAACTGTTTAGCTTGTCAGCTACTTAGCTCCAAAAATGCTTCAAGTTTCCATACATTATCTCATAACAGCATGTTAACTGCACACTTTATACGAAGCCTGTTATTTCGACAAATAACATTCGAAAATAACGTATATACGTTATGTAGATAATGTAAACGCTGATACAGCATAGCGATTTTAGGAAAATAACATATTAGGCACATAACGTTCATGTTATATTTAACGTTAATGATACAGCATACGGCTGGATATCATAATTTACATGATTGTAACATCGAATTAAATGCCACTCTGAAGTTCAAGAAAATAAAAGTATGTATGAGTACTTATGAGTACCTATTACGATTTGAGGTACCTCTGCAGTCGACTACTTGGAACTTTGAAGTTCTTTTTTTTATAACATATACGTGATGTGGTTTTAGTAAAGTATAAATAACTAAAATTTTCCAAGATAGATTCAAAAGTTCAAAAAATCGCTCCTGCTTGGTCTAAAACTAAGATGCTGAGAAAATGAGCAGAGTCAATTGTTATACAGAGTGATTTGGAACTAAAAAAAATTGCTTAGAAACAAAGCTTAGGCATACTCCCAATTCTTGACCAAATCAGCTTTCTTTGATCAAAATTAGATTTTATCGTGGTCGAGAAAATTGCTGAATTTCGGATACCAATAAAATAAAAATGAATAAATAATTTATTATAACAATTTAAAAGTATGGGCTCTAATTTGTGTCCTTAGTTAATTTCAGATGATGCAACGCAATAGTGGGGTTGAGGACAGTGAATGAAACTCCTTAGATTTTCAAATTGCCGACGTTTCGACTTCTAATTCGAGTCTTTATCATGGCTACAAGAGAAATGCACATACAATGTCTGATATGATAATAAAAAAAAAAACAAGAAAAAATCTCAGATGATACATTAAAATATTACAATGAATGAAGCAAATAACTCATATAAACAAACTATCAAAGTACATGAAAAAAGAGAAGAAAAAAAAACTCAACAAAACAAATGGTTAACAAAATAGGATTCATACCTTTTTGGTCAATTGTAGAAGTTCCATGTCATACATATAACATTGAATGACATTCCAACAGCACACGTCATTAAAAGATGAAGATGAAGTATATAATATGTCACACACAGATTAAAATGTTATTGTATATGCGGACAGAACAACAGAAAATGTACAAATGCTGGTCCGATTGGGTTTCAAGACGACCATTATCATTCTCCCATATCTAATGTTCATTTTTATACAGATAAAGCAAATTACTATACTGAGCGTTCGATCTCTGTACATCAGTTCTATTAACAATAGTTTTATTTATTGATATGTGGATCATTTCACTGATATTACGATTTTACCAAATTCCTTTCAAAATCAAGGATTTCCACATTATTAGTCAAAGTTGTGGTTAGTTGTGGAATGATGTACCAAGAGTGCAGTTTTTTCATTCTTGTACCTACTTATTTCTCTGCAATCGTATCGATGTTGATATAGTCTATTGTTCAAGTATTGTCGTGTTTGACCGATATAACAGTTGTCACAATTGATACATGGTATTTTGTAGACAAGATTTGAACGATCTTTATTTGGTATAGAATCTTTCACCTTCGAGAAAATAGATCCCACTACTTTGGTGTTATAGAACGCCAATTCACACGTTGGCTCCATTCTGGAAATCTGACTGCCTATTTTCTCTGAAAGACCTTGTATGTATAAAACTATGTAAACTTTGGTTTGAACGTTGGGAAAATACATATTTTCAAGTTATGAGAGGTGTTTACATGTACCGAAACACAAATACAGCTTTGACTGCTTTTTTGCTTGTCGATCTATGTCGTTAGGTTACGGATGCAGATACCGATACCGGCGAATTACTTGATTTAGCTTTATTTCCCTAATTTCTGAAAACTGTATCAATTGACCCCCATAAATCCAAAATGTGGTACTAGATCTTAACTCAAGCAACCTTTAAAAATGACACCCTATAAAAGTGATAATGGGAACTTATACAAATAAAGCACTTGCACTATGCATGTCCATGAACTTTTCACACACATGAATGTTAACATATAAAATGGCAGTTTCGTGCTGAGCAAATCTCTGGATAATGATCAGCAATTAGCTGAGACTTAAATCCAGTTGAGCGTAGGAATTGCTACGCTGTACGATATTCGTGGCTGAGTTACGTGAGTTGAAAATAGAAATGTATAAAAAACATTACTTTTTCTCACACATCAAGCTGAATTAAGAGTCTTAATTTAACTCAGAGTTTCCATGAATATGTAAAACAGCACTTGACTATTGTTCAAGTAGATGGGAAATTAGTACAGAGCCTTTTCTTGTTTCTTCAGGTTTAAACGAGATTAATAGACTAGTTAAGATGCAATATCAGAATTCAAGAAGGTCTGTTATCAAAACCTACCTCAAAAATTCTGAAAGAACAGATTACCAAGAGAATTATTGGAGCAACATCTTGATTATTGGTTTCAAGATGGAATTCGAGGAAAAAGTATTAACGTCATTAAACGATCAGGATATATTTGCCGAGTATAACGAGCCAGGAGCATCCTGAAAATCTCAATATGGAACCAATTCTTGAACATCTCATCTGAACAATGGCTGCTTATTCATGTCTGAAAAATGGATTACATGATGGAACATTGAGTGTCAACATCGAAGAGATGATTCTTCATGAGGAGGAGGAGGGTATTCTATGTGCATTGATGACTGGAGATGCTTCGATTCCAGAAAGGGGCGGGATGATTCTGTGGACTCGCCTGGAGGGAAAAGTAATGGGAGCACTGTTGCGTTTGAGCCAGAATTGGACGACTTCAAAATAGGACGAGGAAATGCCTGAAAAGAGAGTCTGGTACAAGTGAAGAATACTGTGTCCGTCAGATTGATGAATGTCAACTACCATTCAGCAAACTTGGCGGAAAAAACAGTTTTGGAGCTTTACTCGTCAATTCAATCTTGGGTTCAAGGAAGAGATGGAGAAGCTAGTTGCCACCTTTTCAAAGGACCTGGATAAAGGACAAAAACAGCCAATGAGAGTCCTGATAAGGAAGTTCGGCGACATCCTTGAGAGCGAGACAGGGGAAAAGGGTCGGATGGACGTGGTGCGACACACGATCAACACAGAATGAGCACGACCGATCCATCAAACGACTAGAAGTTGACCAAGAAGGAGGAGGCGGACAAGATCATTCAAGACATGGAGAAAGGCGGTAACATCGAGCCTTCCAGTAGTCCGTGGTCATCGCTAGTTTTGCTGGTTGAGAGAAAGATCTTCTCAAATCTGAATCTAAAGAGTGGATATTGGCAGGTGGAGATGGCCCCAGGAGATCGCGAGAAAACTGCTTTCAGCGCTGGTACTGGGCTGTGGCAATTCACTGTTATGCCGTTCGGGTTATGCAACGCACCTGCCACGTTCGAGAGGCTACTCAACAGACATTAAAGGGCAAATCCACAGCCTGTCGACCTTTGAACAGGTTGAGGGATAATAATGTACTATTATGAATCGGGCAACATTTGTCTTCAAATTTCTCTGTGTGGGAAAAGAGACTGAAGTGAATTGGAAGTAATAGATACGTTGATAGGTTCTTGTCAACCAATAGGTAAAAGTTGAATAAAGGAACAATCAAAATTTGGAAATTATTGAAGTAGTCGGTCAAGAAGAAGGAGGGTTTCTTCTTCAAAATTTGGAAAATCAGACCATATTTTGGACCTGAATGTGACCTTGTTCTAACCTGTTGGTAAAAAACTATGACAGATAAAATACATTCGCATATTAATGTGAGAAGAACAAGGATAGAGAATCATGGCACAGTCTGGGAGAACAGACTAGTCAGACTAGACTGGAGTCTGTTGTGAGTAGTCATGTATTGTGCAGGTATTAATATTAATTAGCTTCAGTTTTTATTTTTTTATATTTTTGTGACATAATTTGACTAAGGTCTGATGATGCCCGGTGGGCGAAACATGTCACCGTCTTCTAATAAGTAATACAATTTTTCAACAAGTATATGAGGCCTAGACATATTGTTATTGGATTCATCGATAAGAGGCTCTCTTTGAGAAAATGGACGACTTTAAATAATCCTTATTATTCATTTATTATTATCATATTCCACTTAAATCCTGAAAAAATATATTTTTGTCATCAAAGGCAACTTTTTTGGTTACTTCAAAGTAAGTTTAAACCTCTTCGTATACCTCAAATATGTCGTCGTTTTATATGACACAATTTATGTTAATTTTTAGTAACCTGTAACTATATTGAATAACTTACAGAAAAATTATCTAATAGGGCTTTTTTCATGTCGTGAATAAGATAAAGTTGTTTGGGTTAGGTTTATAATTGTTTATAACAATGAAGTCAGATCGTAAGTTGAGAGGAGGTAGTTTTATATCAAATCAAGAATTTTTTTTTCTTCAGGTCTAGATTTCTTGAATTAATTTTTGGATGATGGAGACTGTGCTCAAGGGATTATTCTGATCAACACGCCCGATATACCTTGATGACATATACGTAGTTGGCAAATCATTCGAAGATTACCTGGAAATTTTGAGGAGGTATTCCGGAGACTGAGAAGTTCTGGTTTGAAGCTAAGCCTGAAGAAATGCCAACTGTTCCGGAGTGAAGTTCAATACCTCGGTAGCATCGTATCGGTGGTGGGAGTAGCTCGACAACATTGCCCGGCCTTTCAATAGGATCACGGAGGCTCAGAGACGTTTTCACTGGGATGAAGATTGCCAGAAATCCTCCGGCACGTTGAAAAAGCACTAAGCAAAAGCAGCGCACTAATCCTAGGCTACCCACTGCCAAGAGAAAACTTTCTACAAGTACCTCTACGGAAGAAAGTTTCTGCTGACATAATGCACTCAAGTGGCTTCAACAGTTCCAGAATCCGGAAAGTCAAGTAGCTCGCTGGATCAAGAGACTCCAGGAGGTCGATCTCGATACAGAACATCAAGCCGGATCAAGTCACATGAACGCTGCTGCCCTGTCCAGGAGATCTTGTCCAGAACTTTGCAAGCGCTGTCATCGAGTTGAAAAAAAGGAGGCGGCCATCTGTAGGACAGCTGTGATAGTTGATTCCTGGTAGTCCAATGCACTATCTGAATACCAGGAAAAAGATCCAGATCTGAAGTTTATCATCGGATAAAAACAAACAGACCAACGACCAACCTGGCAAGAAGTTGCGCAATCTCCTACCACGGTGAAGTCCTACTGGGCCCAATGGAACCCAATGGTGTTAAGCGACGGCATCCTAAAGAGGATAGTAAGGAATCTGGGTGGCACGAAAGATCGTAGGCAGATAGTGGTTCCTCGGAGCAGACCGGCGGAAGTGATGTAAGAAGTACATGATGGCGTCACGGGTGGACATCAGGGAGTAACCAAGACGCTAGGAAAGCTACAGAAAAAGGCTTTACTGGGTCAACTGTCAAACCAATGTCGGGGATTGGTGCCAAAAATGTGCCGTTTGTGCTGCAAGAAATTGACCACGGAAGCGTCCTACGCAACAGTACAATGTTGGAGCCCGTTCGAGAGGATCGCCTTACAGGGTGTTTGTAAAAGATCTCTCCAAAATCCTACCACAAATAAGCCGATTTAATGTAACTCACCTTAGTCCGAAATCGCTCGTCTCCAAGATGCAGGGTCACAAAGTTAACAATAGAAATTAGATTTTTTTGAATGAGTGATGAGTGAACGTAACACCTTAAAAACTGGTATCCGGGTTTTTTTGGGGATGCGAAACCTGAATATGGACACCTTTTCATTGTGGTCGTTAGGGACCGCTATACACTGCACTTCTGATGGTTTATATGGCCATAACTTTTTTTTAATAAGGAAATATGCTATTGTTCAAACCCGCTTAAGTGAGCCGTTTTCGAGATATTTTTATTTTCAGTGTTCGATGCCGCACCAAAGTATTCAAATTAATTTGAATTGAAAAAATTGTTTTTATCTTAAGGCTAAAATCTATAAAGTGAAACAATGGTATTTGAATTTTATAGGTAGACATGGCTTTATTGGGCAAAAGAGTCATATCAAAATTCAGCTTGATATCGGTACACGCCCATGGATTGATAATTATCTTGATTTTGATATGATTTCCTTACCCCATAAAGCTATGCTAACCCACAAAATCAAAATACTACTAATTCACTGACCAAATTTTATCCTAAAGGTAAGTGATTTGAATATTCTGGTGTGGCATCGAACACTAAAAACCAAAATATCTCGAAAACTACTTACTTTAGCAGATTATAACAAGAATGCCTTTTTTGTTAAAAAATATCTATAAGATCATTTTCTTTACAAAAAAGTGATAAACAATACTGAGAAAGATGTTATGGCCAATTTAAACCATCAGAAGTGGAGAGTGCAGTGCCCTCTAACGGCGTAAAAAGGTGACATATTCAGGTTTTGAATCCCAAAAAAAAACCCGGGTACCAATTTTCAAAGTGATTCGTTGAAAAATGTTCACACAATAGCAAGATTCCGATTTTTATTGTTTAACTTCATCACCCTGTATCTTGGAAACGCAGCAACTTTCGGACTGAGGTAAGTTGCTTTGGATTGGCTTATTTTGACCTCAGGAATATGTGGTGAGATTTGGTGAAGACCTTTTACAGACACTCTGTATATGTGGCTGGACCGTTTTCCGAGTCAGGCAGGGGGAACAAATACATCCTGAATGTGATGAACCACTCCAGCAAGTGGGCTGAACCGTATGCCTTGCCAAACCAAGAGGCAGCAACTGCAGTTGATGTATTTCCATTGAAGCTGCATTCGGACGACTGCGCTGCACCCACGATCGGGAAAAATGTGGGACCGGGACGAACATCTTCATCTGTTCCTTTTGGCATACCGGCCTGCGATGTGAATGCCGTAGAAGGTGGGTTCCAGGTTGAGGATCTGGTTTGGCTGTACAACTCACAGAGGCTACATGGCTTTTTCTCAAAGCTGCAAAGTTCTTGGGAGGGCCCGTATAAGATCCAGGAGCGGATCAATGACGTCGTCAACAGAATCAGGAAGCCACCGCAAGGAAAACAAAGGTCTGTTCATTTCAAACGTTTGGCCCGGTATGCTGAGAACCATGACCATCAAGATGCTGCAGGTGTGTTGATCGGGTCTTCCGAGGAAGACATGCCATTGCAAACCTTCACCTCCCTCTACTCTATGGCCAGAAAGTCCAGAATGGCATTGTTCAATAGAGGCAGCTGCATTTGTTCCAAGCACCGGCGGAATACTCGTTGGCTCACTGGGTGACTGAAGACCTCAGTATGAGGAGTGGACTTGTTGCTCCTCTCAAACGAAAATTCGGACGATTGGACCATCTGCGACGACAGAGGTCAGAGGTGGGGAAGGCGCTCCAAATCACGGATGGGACACGACACCTTATCTACCTTTCAACGAAGAAGCTTTCACAATATCTGAACACCTACAGTGATGTCTGCAGAGCCCTCAGTGATCTTCGAGGCTTGATACAGTCACAGGACCTAACTCATTCGGCAATTTTGAAGATGACCAGTGACCGAGTGAACTAGCATGTGGTGAGGAGCATACTGGAAGTAATATTCAAGGGGAGTACCAATAATGTCCTGGTGTGTTGCTATCCTTCCCGGAGGACGAACCAGAGGACTGTGGACTGCTATTTGCACCGAACATCACACTGCAGGTTCAAGGACAGTTGCCGATATAGACATGAGGACATTTCCGGACGGAATGCTCCAAGGAGGTAGCAGTGTGACGGAAGATGCCCAAGGGTACGAACTACCCAGGCGGCCGACAGCGGAGACGACGTTACAACCATTGTGTCTCGCTATCAAACATTTCGGCTTTTGAGAAAAGAAAGTGTGTAATCGGCTTCAAGATATTATTTGCGTACGCCGATTACACACATTTTTTCCTCTATTGATACCACGGTCTCACAGCCACCACCCCTCATTTGTCTTATCTTGGCTTTCGACCCGTTTGTCACAAGTGTACAGACAATGCGTAGTTTTGATCAATTTAATCTGATTTAACTACAATGATGAGAAAAGTAAGTGAAAACTGTTTCATCGTGTGTTTCTACTGACACGGAAAAATTTGTGTGACCACATGACAGTAGTTGTGAGACTTGATTTTTTTGTTTTTTATTTTTTTTTCACATTATTGAGAAATAGACAGTATCACTACGCAGTACTTGATAATTTTTAAGTGTGTTCTAGCTCATTTCTGTCATGAAATAATTTGATATTTGTTACATTAGTGTTTGCAAAAATCTGAAAATACTTGATATTTTCAAAACAGTTAAAAATAGGTATAGGATATTGTACAGGGTGATTCATTTTCAGAGTCAGGGTGCCAGTTGTCGTAAACTATTCATCGTAGAGACTTGCGGCAAAAAATTTTATGACTTAAACGGCCAAGAGAAAAACCTGGAAAATATTTTCAAGTTTCTGAAATGGTCGCTAGGGGGCGTAACAACCAACACCAAGTAGAAAAATATGATTTTTATGAAATTTTGTCCCATGAAAATATAGCGATGAGCTCATTTTCGGATTAACTGACTATTTACCTACAATTTTTGTCCAAAACGTTTTTTTCTATCTATCATAATAAAGTGGTGGGGGAAGTTCAATTGTTTTATTAAACAATCGGAGATTTCTCCCGTTTCGCTTGACCGATTTAAACGAGCTCGGGCTCATATGAAAAAGCATGATCTGCACTTCAAAAAACTATTTTGGGTTTGAATTTTTGACCTTCGCCGTCGCCGCTAGATGGCGTTAACTGAAATGGTAGCATGTTTTTGCGTTTTTTCCAAAAAAATCAAATGTAATGGTGTATTCATTTTTATATATTTCAAAAGGGGATACATTTTCCTATTAAAAAAATTTAAAAAAAAACAAAAAAAAATTAAAAAAAAAAACAAAAAAAAATCATTATTTTTTTTGTTTTTTTTTATAGGAAAATGTATCCCTTTTTGAAATATATAAAAATGAATATACCATTACATTTGATTTTTTTGGAAAAAACGCAAAAACATGCTAACATTTCAGTTAACGCCATCTAGCGGCTACGGCAAAGGTCAAAAATTCAAAACCAAAAAAGTTTTTTGAAGTGCAGATCATGCTCTTTCATATGAGCCCAAGCTCGTTTAAATCGGTCAAACGAAACGGGAGAAATCTCCGTTTGTTTAATAAAACAATTGAACTTCCCCCACCACTTTATTATGATAGATAGAAAAAAACGTTTCGGACAAAAAGTGTAGGTAAATAGTCAGTTAATCCGAAAATGAGCTCATCGATATATTTTCATTGGACAAAATTCCATAAAAATCATATTTTTCTACTTGGTGTTGCTTGTTACGCCCCCTAGCGACCATTTCAGAAACTTGAAAATATTTTCCAGGTTTTTCTCTCAGCCGTTTTAGTAATAAAATTTTTTGCCGCAAGCCTCTACGATGAATAGTTTACGAGAACTGGCACCCTGACTCTGAAAATGAATCACCCTGTACATAAAATATGTCGGATTTTCTAAAGAATCCAAAAATTGAATAATATACCTACTGGGTGTTGTGTTTAAAATAAGAAAGTTGATATCAGCCACTGCTACATGACACACCCTGTATAAAATGATTTTTTTATGAAAAAAAAATATCCAACCAAAAATATCAATCGACTTTTACGAGCGTTTTTGCAAAAGCGTGTCCATTCATCATCTTTCGAATTCATTCCGTTTGGCTGTTCCAGACTGTATGAAACCCGAAAACTCCACATTTCTTGAAAGGAAACTTTCAGGCAAGACCAAAATGCAAACATGCATATTTGTGTACTCTATAATAGAGAAGATACAGTTTCTTTATTATAATAAATCCACCAAGATCCTTTAATAAGAAATATCTAACACTGATCCAATTATTGGAGGTTCATGTTACAGTGACTGATATGAGATTTCATGTTTGAAGAAAAGCATAGATACTGCTTCTTTTGAGTTATTGTATAAATGGAGAATAAGTACAGACCTTGATACTATTTAAAAATGATTTCAAGGTCGCCCAATAAATATACCATTGACGACATGTTCTCACGATACATATCTGTGGAACCATTTATTAAAAATTCATTCAAATTAGGATACAATTTCTATGGATGCTTCAAGCATATTTAAATACATTTTTGTGCACATACATGTTTGTGAAAAAACACGTTATCTATAATGAAGTCATCGTTGAGAATTCACCATGCGAACCTCGGTATTAACGGAACAGTACTGTTTATTTGTTCATTTTAGCTGGCCAAAAGACACCGTCGATGTCTTTTTTACTCCGTTGAAAGTTTTATGAATTCAAAGAGAAAACAAAATACACCATAAATGTGCAATAACTGAACCAGACTGTTTTTTGTTAAGTGACGTGAATACACTGCTCAAAAGAATAAACGGAACACCTCTGATCCTGCATCAGTTATCAAAGAATTTATCGCGCATTTAAAAATTGAATCCATTTGTCAGGTTACGTGACCTAAAAAAACGGCTAGTTTCTGTTGGTTTTTCCTCGCGAATTTTGAATGAATCATAAAGAATGGATCATTCCTGCCAGATTTAAAGTTTTATAACTATACCACGATACACTCATAATGGTATGTTCTAGCGCATCAAGCGTATACGTCACTGGATGATCATGATACTAAAACAAACAAGATAAGTGAGCTTATTAGATGAACGAAATTGAATTCGATTCGAGCATAGTGACCATTTGAGTCATCATGCGTGGAAAAGATATGGGAAAATGGGTATTAAAAACATAACCTAGCAATGGGCACCGAACACCCTATGCATTTTAAATAAGGGGTCACCGGGAGAGATGCGCGTGAGGTTATCTTGTTTGTTGTAGTGTCATGATGTATGATTGATAAACAAGATGTTACCATGGTTTCTGGTTTCGTGATAGTCATTGATGCCAGATCTTGCTTTTTGTGGCAAAAACTAACACAATTCTTTAAAGTTTCATGGTAGATAGACAGCTTGATTCAAACTTAACATCACTGCCCGTTGTGATTCGAGCGTTGTCATGTCAATGTTCATCCACCCACGTCATGCGCTGAAAAAACGATATCCTGTTGATCAAAAAACAAACCGTTATGAGTGTATCGTGATCTATGCCATCCTTTATTCAATTATTGTGAAATTTTCAGGAAGTACATTATTAGTGTTCCAATTTTGAATAGTGCAGAAAAAACAACTAAAACTAACCTTTTTTTTTGAACGTGAAAAAAGAGCACTAAACATTTTTTTGAAAAAAATCGCCAGGACACGTGAACTGACTAATGGATTCAAGTTTTTAAATGCACAATCAATTCTTTGATAACTGATGCAATCTGAAAGTATAGTATAATACGTGACAACCGTATGAGACATCACTTTGAAATATCTGATACTCTCTGATATTGGCGACCTCAATTCGTATAGACCTAGGTGAAAACTCTGCAAAAAAATCGACTCATGCATCAATAGTCAAATTTTAATCCGCCATTGATGTGTAAGAACTCACTGATGGAGGAAGAACCAAAACTTTAGTTACAGAGCTTAACACCAAATTCTACCACCAAAAATAAAAAAAAAAACAAATTTTGCTATAGAAAACGCAGTGATCAGTTTTAGTATCATGATCATCCAGTGACGTATACGCTGGATGCGCAAGAACATACCTTCAAGGGTATTTTGAGCAGTATATTCACGTCACTTAACGAAAAACAGTCTGGTTCAGTTATTGCACAATTATGGTGTATTTTGTTTTCTCTTTGAATTCATAAAACTTTCAACGGAGTAAAAAAGACATCGACGGTGTCTTTTGGCCAGCTCAAATGAACAAATAAACAATACTGTTCTGTCAATACCGAGGTTCGCATGGTGGATTGTCAA
This sequence comes from Orchestes rusci, assembly GCA_958502075.1. Taxonomy (NCBI): domain Eukaryota; kingdom Metazoa; phylum Arthropoda; class Insecta; order Coleoptera; family Curculionidae; genus Orchestes; species Orchestes rusci. The sequence goes on from OY293306.1 coordinate 14,053,433, forward strand.
CGATTATTATTATTATTATTTTTAATGAATGGTTCCACAGATATGTATCGTGAGAACTTGTCGTCAATGGTCTGTACTTATTCTCCATATATACAATAACTCAAAAGAAACCGTATCAATGCTTTTCTTCAAACATGAATATCAGTCACTGTAACATGAACCTCCAATAATTGGACCAGTGTTAGATATTTTTTATTCAAGGACCATGTTGAATTAATTATAATGAAGAAACTGTATCTTCTCTATCTCTATCTATCTCTATTATTGTAGTTAAATTAGATTAAATTAAATAAAACTACGCATTGTCCATAAACCGTGAATGACTAGATTATAATTACTTTGATCAAATCCATACAAGAGATAATCATTGTCCCAATAATTAAACTAAAACAAGTCTATTTTTTAAAATTTAATCACTACGCAACGCATTGACACTATTGACACATGATACTTAAACACACAAGATAATACGCTAGGTTTCTGTGACGTCATGACGTCAGCTGTCAGACGGAAATATCCAAACAAACTATTTTCTATTACCTCAAAAGCTGACTTTCCACTCGGCTAATCAAAAACGCACTAACGAGACACACGATATATGTAATACATCCAAAAATATAGTCCAAATTGAACACAAACACTAATTTCAAACTCACACAATACGAAACCAAATGTCACAAAAGCTTGTTTGGATACCAAATTCGGCCACGACCAATCATATGGTGCCTTTGACGTTTTCAAAAACGTCGCGTATATGTTCAATTGCTGGACGAAATTAGAACCAAGCCGTGCATGTCGTCACCGCGAGCCAAAAGTGAGGTTGGATTAAAAACATCCATAACGTTACCTAGTTATCATTTGCTGGTCAAAATTTGAACTGGCTCACCCTAACCCAAACTAACCCAAACTAACCCAGTTACCTAGGTAACCTTTAAATTTTGAGGTTTGGACACGCCATGACGTTAGCGAAACCTGCGCGTGATCACATCTTGTTTGTTATAGTATCATGCTGTTGACATGACTCTGCCCTGTCATCGTGTCATCCGTGCATCAGAAAATGACAATACCTAGGTGCGGAAATGACAATACCTGGTTGAGAAGCTAAGCGAAATTATGGGAATTTTTATGGGGACGTATACTCGAAACGCCAGGTTAATCTCATTGGACTTTTTCGTGAGAAGTGGTCTTCTCCTGGTTGCTAGTATGCGATCAAGCAAATCCCATGAACTAGAACCTCAAAGATAGAACTGTTGCTGGTATTTTAACGCTGAACTATTCTGATAAGTACAATAGTTATCACTACAACTACTTTCTAAAGTATGAATTTTGATGAAATTGTGTTGAGTGTAATTTTTTAAAAGATCCTTTACACAGAAGAACAACGGAATTAGACCGATGGATATTTTCTTTCAAGGAAAAATGCTTTTGACTTATTGTATTTACTGCCAATTCAGTCATTTGCTCATGTATTATATCATAATAATATTTACATGAACGTACATCAACTAGATCAATATGAAAATCAGCTTTATCGCAGTTATGACAGCGGTTGAATTTCAGGTAAAATTACAAGCTTTTTCGAAAAAGCGAACGCGGTCACAAGTCAAATGCACTCGTTAGTACAAATTTCATTGGCTGATATATTTGACAACACAGCAAACAATGTCCATGAGAACGGCCGGATAGTCAGTGGATCACCATTTTTCGAGTATACACCATTGTAGCGTGCGATGTGCATATGATTTGACGAATCTCACGAGAAAAGCGATCATCATTTTCTCATGAACTGGAGTATGAGCACCCTGGAGTCCAATGCTGAACCATTAAAGTTGCAGGAATGACGGCATTATCAAGACCTACATGAGAAATAAGTATTGACTGTGTAGCTAATGTTTGGAATAAATCTAAAAACACTGAATTTCCCCTAGATAAACAGTTAAAGAAAGGTATACGATATTGTACACAAAATATGTCCAGAATTTTAGTGAGAATCAAAAAATTGAATAATATACTGGGTGTTGTATTCAAAAAGAAAAGTTGGTATCAGCCACTGCTACATGGCTCACCCTGTATAAAATGTTTTCCATTCATCAAATATCGAATTTATTCCGTTTGGCTGTTCCACACTGTATTTTTTTTGTAACTCCCATCAGTAGAAAAACTCGAAGAATTGAGTAACCTGTCATTAAGTTCCCAATATCTAAAATTAAGCGGGAATGATATCCTTCCATAGAATATTAACCAGTGTATCATTAAACGTAGGAGAATAATAGGCCGCTTTGAATTTATTAATTTATACAAAACGATACTTGTGACAAATAACCTATGATTTTATTTCTTCCGGTAAAATTAAAATAGCTCATATAAAAAAACTGATGGTTGTCTATATTAAGATTCTCTCTATAAGTTTGGCTTCTATGGGTAAAAGTGTACAGCAGCGTTGCCTATCAGTTACCTAGTTTGACAGCAATAGGCATTTCTGTAATTAGAGACAATCACTGCAGTTACAGCTGCAAAGCAAGGCAATATAAAATGTTCTAAGTGCATCTTCCAAGGATGACTAATTTATTGTTTCTACATACCATGTAGTCATGTTATTCCAATCACTGTAGTCTTGTCCAGAATCAAAGTGAACTGGAATTTTCACCATAATACATATTTTCCCGATTAGCGAAAGTCCACGTTACTTCATCTCAAGCCAATAGAAATTTCACGAGCTTTCTAGAACTGGAGCTTTGAGAGTGTTTTTTGAAGTGCCAGTGTTTCAAGCATGCAAACCGCTACTTTCCGAGATTTTCTAGTTCCCAACAGGCTATGCAAACTCAAATTGGCAAAAGTCAATTGCCGTTAGAAAAAAAATATGCTGCAATTAGTTAACTTTTCATATTGGTATAATATAACTCAAACAAGCATCTGCTACTACAAAATAGAGTGTCATAAGAACTTTGAACCATTGTAGTACTATATTCAACCTTTACCTTTTCTTCAGTAAATAGTTACCATCTCGATTTATTATCGATCACTTTTTTTTGAATGTGAGACCCAGCACAGATAGGCCAGGCTGTTAACCTGTTCGGAGATGGTAAAAAGGCATAACTAAAGGCATAACTTAAGCTGGACAAAAATTCAACACCTGAATGCATGCAGACGAGGAGAGGGGGGGGTTGAAAGAGGTAGAGAATGGTCATTCGCGATTTGCGGCGTTATTACTGATTTCATGGAAAAAAAATTGAATGAGAATGTTGTAGATGACTAAAAATCTTCAATTTTTTTTTGGTAAAATTTTCACATAACCTCAAAATTGATGAATTTAATGAGAAAAACTGAGCTTTTCGTTTTTTGTGTTTCATGTTCCCGAGAATGTTTCTAAAATCACGGAACTTGGTGGGATTGTACTCACTCTTATACCAAATAAGCAAATATTTTTGTTTTGTTAAAAAGTTTTTTTGTTTTCGAGAAATCAATGATTTTCGCGAAAAAAGCATTTTTTCGGACGATGCACGTTTTGTTTGTTGGGACTTCAACTTTCATATGAAAAAATAAAAGTTCATCACCTCGATGGAAAAATATCGTGTGAATTGCGAAAACTGAAAATTCAAAATTTGCTCAATTTCATCTTCTCACTAAAGATGTTTTTTATTATTTATTGAAAAACGGATCAGAAATCTATTAATTGAATGATTGATAAGCTAATTAACAAATTAACAAATGTTCAACATGTATGAATAATTTCCATCCATGCCCCAGCAAATACCCTTGGCATCATGATGGCAAATTATTGTTGTGCATTATTTGCAAAATATTACCAACTGTGAACATGCATTGTGTGTCAAAATAAAGAGAAGGTACTGGCACATTACCCATAAAAAGGCAAATGTCCAATTTTCAAGATGCCTGTAATTCCAAGCTATATTTTCTCCATACAAAATAGCCAATGCCTTTTAATCGCCTCGCATACAGCGATGTTCATTGTCATATCAACTGGTGATCTATAGGTGAAGCTTTTTTATCAACCAATAAGTAGATACTAATCGATACGTCATATTTAATCAATCAAATGTTCTTTCAGACTGAATCGCTGCTAATATTTTCAGTTCACATTTGACATTTGTTTATTCGTGCAGTGGGTGTTCGAACAAAAATTTGTCCGTATTGAATTGAAACAAATTCATTCACAGTACAGGTGGTTATTCGTTCATTTGATCACGTTCTAAAACTTGTTGGGGAAAGAAACAAGAAGCTACATATACATGCTACAAAAAAAAGGTTATGTCCGAACTCATTAGACAAGACTTGGCTCAGTTATCAACATTTAAAGGTGTAATCAAAACTGGACAGTAGGCAACACGGAATAAAAAGACACCCTTTCATGCTTTAAGTGGTATGGTTCGGCTTATTTGTGGTAAGAATTTTACGTTTTATATTCAACTATTTTTCATAGATGCATCAACTGATTCTGTATCATCTTCTAATACTTGATCAAAGTGATGTACTTATATCAACAATGGTATGAAGCATAGGTAAGCGTTTATTAGCTCAACATACATTGCATGCACCGAATTGGTGGTGTTTTTTATCACTCCTTGACATTTGATGGTGAAGTAGTGATTTGCCATCAATTATCCATCATGTCAAAATGCCTTGCGGCCGAATGATGGCCGGCGTGCTAAAATTATACTCCGCAGGTGATAACTGCCTGTACATTGCCAATGAGAATTGCAGGCAATGCCAGTACTATAAAGTTACATTGCCGTCATGGCATGTTTGCTGGGGTAAATAGTAGGTTTTTGTTGGGTTTACAGATAGTGCGTTTTCGTCGCACCATCTTTCTACCAGTTTTAAAGCAGCCCGCATTGTCTCCATCAGAATGCCTTCAAATTTTCCAGTCGGCAGAACTGTGATGTCATCTGCATAACCAGTAGTGTGGATTATTTGTCCGTTGAGCATCTTTATAAAACCGTTGACTACCATGTTCCATAGAAGGGGTGATAGCACGCCTCCTTGGGGGCAGCCTTTGCTCACCAGTGCCTTCACCATAGCCCCGTTTTAAGTTGAACTGTTCTGTTTTCAGCATGCAACCGATCCAGCCAGCAATAGCTGGGTATACGTTATGCCTAGCTAGAGCAAGTTCTATACTTTTTGAAGTCGTTTTCACGAAAGCGCCTTCTATGTCTAGGAAAGCACCTAGTGCCGACTGCTTGTGAGGGAGCGCTTCTTCTATTCTTTGAACTACACAGTGTGGAGCAAATTCTGTTGATTTTATAGGTTGATACGCATGTTGATTGGGGTGAATTTTCCAAAGAGGCAGGTGAACGTTCCTAATCTCTCTGTCACAAAACTTTTCCAGTGTCTTCATCACAAATGAAGTTGAACTGATGTCTGTAGGCTTTTGGGTGAGTGTAGTCATTCTTAACAGGTTTGGAGATAAATGCGCTTCTTACCTCTCTTCATCTTAACGGAATATAGCTTAGGGCTAAACATGTCTTGAAAAAAAGGTGTCCGATAATAACCTCTAGACTCCATTGAAGCATCGCCGGTAACACGCCATCGGTTCCTGCGGACTTGAATGGTTTGAAGGTCTTTATTGCCCAGGCTATTTTTTCTTTTGTCACTACCGTGTCGATAATCCTCCCGTCTACTCCGATCGAGTACGGTTGATCGTCTGGCGATGCGTGGCCGTCAGTGGTGTTGACGAATATATTCCATCACTCCTATCGAGACAGCTTGGCTGCAAAAAGGGGTCTCTCGAGAGGACCTTCTTGAGCCTCGAGGCTGACGACGTATCAGAGACCTCGCTGCAGAAGCTCCTGCATGCCATTCTTTTCATTTCTCCAAGTTTCTTCCTAAATATTTTCAGCTGCTTCTCATATTCTTGCCATTTGCGGGTTGTTTTCGCCAGAAAGCCTTCTTAGTATCTTTACCTAGTTTTTCCATCTCTCTATACTATTCAGAAATGTTGGTCTTATCCGTATGGGCAGTGAGAGGACAGGAGTGCTCGAAAGTTTTTGTCAGGCTACCGTAAAGAAGGTTCAGTCTCACCTCTACTTCCTCCGTACTAGTCAGGGTTTGTAGGGGCATTTCCTTCCCTATCATTACCGTCAGAGTTCAAACAAACATCGAAATGTCTGTTTTCCGCGGGTTTCTGGACAGTTTGCTTTTTGGCGGTTTAATAAGCAGTTTGAAGTTTATCCAACTATGATCCGACATGGATATGTCGGTGGAGACATGCCATCCTGCTATCTTATCACTAATGTCTATAGATGCAAAAATCAGATCTATTATCGTTTGGTGTCTAGACGTTACAAACGTGGGTTCACAGCCTCTATTCACTATACTTAAATTTGTTTTTGTTAAAAATTCAAGTAGTAGCTTACCCCTTTCATTGGTGTCCTTGTTTTCCCACACTGTATGGTGTGCATCAGCATCGCTGGGTTTCGATTTGTCCTTCCTACATTGGCTCACAGTTCTTGCAAGTTCGGCTGAGGGGACCGGTTCTCCAGGATCTTGTCGGAGATGAGCCGAAGCCAGAGTGAGTTTAACCTGATCACCACCCCCACCTTCCGAGATTTGCACGACAGTGACGTCGGAGCTGCAAAGTTTAGGAAGGATGCTTGCTTGGAACTGTGCACGTACGTATGTATATACATGTCCTTGGTTTGCTTTCTTTCGAGTTGTAGTAGACAGTGCCTTGTAGTCCTCCTGGTCCACATACTTTGTTTTTCACCGTCCAAGGCTGTTGAATGGTATTATAATTATTGCCTAGGTGCCGTTGTATTCTAGCCATGGCCTCCCGGCAGTGTTTGAGGTTTCCCTGGATTACGTTTATACTGTCCATCGCAGAATTTTTTTTTCGTTCTTGTTTTCCAGGAGGGAATTTACATGTAGCCCTGAGAGTGAGGGTTTGAGTCTTCGGCCTCAAAAAGCTTCTCCTCAATATCAGACGTGACGCTGCTAGTTTCCATAGCAGGATCCGTTGTCGTCGTGGAGTGCTCTTTTGAGTCCACTGAGGTGCTGGTACCCGAGTCACCGATCGAAGGTTGGTCACTAAGACCAGCACTAGGATTGGGGACTTCCTCCAAGTTTGTTTGCACTAGGGACAGCCTCGCCGGTTTAAGGTCGGGGTTTTGTCGCGCCCGGGTATATTTTAATGTGGAGGGAGCTGAATTTGTAACTAAGCTTCCCGTGCCTGTTTTTGATAGACTCTGTGTCCTCATTTGGGACACCAACCGCAAGGAGTTGTCCTGGGTGGGGCTCCTCCTTGACGTCTCTGTGAAAGAGTTGCCACCTCTCAACACTTGCTCAAGGCTTCTGGCTGCCCCTTGAGCCGACGCTTAACGCAGTCAATGTCTTCGAGCGGCCCCTCCACTCAGATGGTAACTTTAACTAGTTGCGGAAGTCTGTCCACTGGGATTGCTTCCCATCTAGCTCCCTCCCATAATGTTGGAAGAACAGCGACAGTCCTCCGCAGCCAGTTCTCTCCTCTGTCGTTAAATCCTTCATCTAATTTAGGAGGGACCGTGTCGGAGGTGTCAGGGGAGTATAGAACTGCATCCAGCTCTCAGAATCGCCTCTTCAACGATCCGCGCCTGATCCACAGAGATCCTTCCCATGGAGCCGTTGCGAAGCTCCTTGCTGGATTTCTTTTCTGGTTGGATGCCGGTCTGAGTTTTTTACCAGGCTTTAGCTTATCCTGCTGTCCCTCTGATCCATCCGAACATATCCTCTTCTTGTAGTCCTGCGGATTTCTGTATTACGAGGAAATGCCATATTCCCTTAATCGTCATTCATGCTTTAAATGAAGAGTTTTGCTCAACCGGCTTCCCCCTCTCCTCGGAGCCTCAAGTGGGACGTATAATACGCCAGAGCTACTGGTTGAGTAAAGTCATCCAGAGGAGATTGTGTATGAGTTCCAATAGGTTCCAGTACCAGCCTTTGAGATGAGTTGATAACGGAGCCCCACTTCCCTACGCACTTCATTACTCCAGAAGGCTCAACCTGTCGCTCCTCTGATGAAGCGACGCAGCCGATTGATCGAATTGGCTCGGGTTCGACCTCCCGTTTACATGAAAATCAGGGCCAAAGTGGCGTGTTGCCTCCACTTCAGGGTGACTTAACCACCAGGATCCCTCCAACCCACTAACGGGTCTTCACGCACGGCACAAATACGTGGGTGATCGTTTGAGTGCCCCAGACGCGACCACTACATTCTGAGGCTTGGGGGTGTTTATAGACCTTCCAGTCTAGATCCGTAGCTACACACTCTCAATCTCGTTAAGAGTATCCCACGGTCTTGGAGTTCACGCCCAATGGAAGTGCAATGCTCCAAAGTCGGAGCTTCCATGCAAGGGCCACTCACTAGCTGGTATCGATCGAGTGCTTGGAACAAGCAACGAGTCAACCACCTCGGCCCCTGTACCCCCTCCAGAATCAAAAACGAATTTAGTGTAGGTCAGTCACATAGCGCTCACTCTTGCACTTTATCATTTTCGTGTGACTTTTGAATTCAAAAAGTGAAAGAAACACAATTCATTTTTCAATCTATTTTTCTTTCATTAGGCCGATATTCTGCCAAATCAAAAATGCCGAAATGTGCAACATGCTGTGGAGGTGAATAGAGCTGGTTATTTTATGAATATCGAGAACTTGGAGACAAAAATTAGTGAATGCAGAAGAATTGATAGATGGATTCTACAATTTGACGAAGACTGTCAAAGCACGTTTGATATAAGTGACAAAGATCAGACATATACTACTTCCAGTAACAGTAACATACTTTTGAAGAAGTAATGATTGAAAACAAGAATAAAAGATGTCACATGTCAAAGGTAATTGGTTTTTTCAGAGATCTCATTGGAGCTTTTTATTATTTTAGTCGTTCATAGGAATTGTGTGTTATATAGGCTTTGCTTTGTCATAGAGTTCCTCAAGAAGCCCAAACAAAGAATCAAATTCTTGGGTGGTGTCATTTCCAGTAGAACATCCTAAAAAGGTTGTAGATGTAAGTGATCCAATTACATTTTGATTTTGTACCCGAAAAACTTCATGTGGTTACTACTTGCTTTCAGAATAAAGAAAACAGACTGTATATTTCAAGAGACGAGAACGAAAACGCAGATGAAAACATCATGATCAACACCGTTACCAAAGAAAAAGATGAAGAAAAAGCAAACTTTAAAAGAAAAAAAGCAGAGGGCACTGAAAAAAACTTGGAATCTCACAACAAATTTCACCTAAAAAACCACCAAACTGCGATAACGCGCCGCTACATTGATGGAACCATAAATGTGCACTGGAAGTAGACATAGACTTTGCTATGATCACGATGGGCGAATAGTTGATGCCCAAGATGGGGTGGACGAAAAAAGGCTATATTTGAAAAATATAGTCATAGTACAGGGTGTCCAAAAAAGTTTGTGGCAAACTAGACTTTTATTTTTTTAAATGAAACACACTGTGGGTGGGAATTGTTATCTTTTCTCTCATCTCGTACGATCATTTTGATATGGTGTTTGTTGGGTCTAAAACTTATAATAAAGGAATGGGAGATGATCAAAGTTTAGAAGAGACTCATGGCTGGGCAATTTTTTAAGCGAAATAGAAAAAAGTACTGTAAAACCAGCTGACCCATAAAACATTACTTATCTTTGAACACAGTAATCACTTACACTCTGAATAAAATTATTTGTTATTATACAGGGTGGTCAACACGAACTTTTTACCAACACGACCTGTACACAATTGTTCCAAATAGAACACCCTGTATATTATATTTCCATCTTAAAGATAACATCATTAGCTTACCAACAACATTATACCTTTCTGATCAATAGTTTTTCCGGAAATCACCCGCGAATACAAAGTTTCCTCATTGTACCACAAATTATTACCCAGTTTATAAAACTATAGATGTCCCTACATGAAGTCATGACAAGATCGGAAATCAGTTGATTAATTGATAAGCAAATATTTGATTGAATAATTAATTAATCAATAAACAATTGACTTATGAATCAATCAATTAGCAAGTGGGTATCCAAAAGTTTTCTTTTTAATTCAAAGTATTGGGGCACTGACACTTAACGTGAAAATAATGGATTATGATTGATCATACCACTGAACAAATAACAATATATAAGAAGGCTCACTCTATTGTGTAGCAGCATCAAGAAAAAGCCCGCCGAGTCATTCGGGAGCACATCGTTTTCGTAGCACAGAACAGACGTGCCCGTTATTTGAAAATCACGAGTTAAAATCGTTCTCATAATAAACCGATAACGTCGGTCGTTGAACAGACCGGCATTCTCGGACTGGAGGGACGGGGTAAAGTGTTGGGAATCCCGGCACTTCTCGGGTCGGTTCCGTGCGCTTGGCAAAGTGGTCCTTCTTATTGTTATTTGTTTGGTGAATTTACGTAGTAGCTTTGACTAGTTATCAATATTTTGTCTCATTCGTGATATTGTCATGGCTTCACAGCCGCATAACTTTATAAAATGAGTAAATGGTGATAAAACTTTGTATTCGCGGGTGATTTCTGAAAAAACTATTGATCAGAAAGGTATGATGTATGATGTTTTGTGAAAGCTAATGATGTTATCTTTAAGATGAAAATATAATATACAGGGTGTTCCATTTGAAAAAAATGTGTAGAGGTTGCAAAACTTGACCACCCTGTGTAATAACAAACAAAATTATTTAAAATGTACGTGATTATTTTGTTCAAGGATGAGTAATGTTTTCTGGGTTACCTGGTTTTTCGATACTTTTTCCCATTTCGTTAAAAAAATAGCCTAACTATGAGTCATTTTTCAACTTTGATCGCCTCCCATTCCTTTATTATAAGTTTTAGACCCAACAAATCTCATATCCAAATGATCGTACGAGATAGGAGCAATAATAAAAATTCTTATACAAGGTGGACCAGAAGTGATGGGTCATACGGTGACAGTAAAACTGTCGGGAATCAATTTTTGTTCAATGTACTTTCGCAACAGCATTTTCTCTGGTGTTCTTCAACCCCAATTCATTGGATTTTTTCCATTTCCAAACTAATACTGGAGTTGAAACAGTTTAGAGCATATCTAAATCGATGCTGCATCGCAGCTTCTTCAGTGGGAGGTATTTTTTCAAGCTTAAAGGTGAATTTTTCCAAAGCTTTTTGATACATTTCATAAATCTCAAGTAGTGTGCAATGTTCACTTTTTTATGAATAGAATGACTTCACTGCTATTTTTAGCCAGCAATTTTTTTTGAAGCATCTTTATCACGAAAATCATCCGTTAGATAATTAATTGTGTCTGGCGATGGGGTATCCAATTGGTGAAATGAGCCAAAGTTTTCTATTTTCGAGAAAAAATCATTCCTTATAAAAAATTTTGCTCGTTGGAAAATTACGACTGTCGTTGAAAAGAATCCGAAATTTCATACATGGTCTTCAAAGAGTTTGAAAAACATTGGTTTTCCAGAAAAAAATTGCCCATGTTCACAAAGTTTTTGGCAAAATTGAGTTTTAAAAATTTTGTTAGTCCCAAATCTTTCACACAAATCATGAATAACGTGGACGTGCAACTGCACAGTTGAAGAAACCCCTGTTTCTTCCTTCAGCTTGCCCCAACACAACAAAAAATCACAATAAAAAACATTCCAAGACCAAAAGACCGAATTTCTTGTACGTCGCAGAAAACAATAACCATTGGACGTGCTGGGTAGTGGCCCGGTAGTTTCACATTCAAATATTCGATTATATTTCCTCAGAATAATCTCCAAATAGATCCCGCCACGAAAATGCTCCATTTATTATCTGAGGGATATTTATTTGACAGTGCAGTTTATGAAATTGTTTCTCAATATACAGGGTGTACCATTTTGGCAGAGAACGCATCAACATATTTTTTTCAATGACAAACAATGTTCTTCAAATATTTGAATTTTTACCCTTCTCGGGCATTTCAAATCCGTTTAGTTTTTGCAATTTGCTTCATTCGTTCTAAAGTTATTCCACTTTTTCTAAAAATTGATACGTTTGCAACCATTGATTAAAGATACCACAGAACCACAAACCACAAAAACCAACTGCTTTTTTTGAGATATCAAGTTGAGACTTTGCCGGTGTTCAAGCAACTGCCTTGGGTATTTTTCGGTGGCAATGCCATCGATTTGCATTATGGAACCACTTTGCTGTGACAGTTCAATGTTGGTAAACTTAAAATTATGAAAACTTGATTTCAAATAGCACCCCTGTACTTTTTTACTTGGTCGCGTACAGCTTGTCATTTTACATATTTTTCATCCTACCATTTTTAATATGGTATTCTGGCCACAAGACAAGAACTTTCGTATTGCTTCACGCAAACGGTGTATTATTTCATACACCGTTTGCGTGAAGCAATACGAAAAAAACAACCCATATTGGTGACAAAGTAATCCATGGCATCACGATCACAGCTTATACACGGTGTTTCAAAAGTATTGGGAGGTATTTAAGGGGCGATTAGTTGAAACAAAAATAAGACTAAAAGGTTCTATAAAATATTTTCGGGTCGTACAAAAATATTTTTTTTCGGAATTATTAGTACTTTGAAGGTACATCATTTAGAAGGTTTTTTTCGTGATAGCTCCGAAACAGTGATATCAATTTTGATAAAACTTAGATAGTATCAGTTCATAGCAGTATTTTTATCTCATCTTGTAAGCCCAGTGTGGACCAACCCTACCATTAAATGCTGCTATATGTTTTTTTTTAGTGGCAATTTTTGATAAAGGTTCTTCAATTAATTTCTAATAAAAAAAATATCTTCATTAACGTCCAAAAAATTATTAGTTTTCAATAAAAACGCCAATTTATTGAAATTTTTATTCAAAACATGGTGTTATTATTCATTGAACATACACTTACTTCAGTTTTTTCGACTGGTCAGGATTTTTGTGAGGTCATAGTAACTAGCTGTGCAATTTAACGAAAATTGGTGTTTTTCTTGCAAACTATTCAATTTTTCGATGTGATGAAGAATACCTTTTCTACTCCCAAATAATTGACGGAACTTGATCAAAAACTGCAACTCGAAGAAAAAAGCGTATCAAAATTTAGGGTCATTACCAGGGTTGGCCCTAGGCTTCCAAGATGAGATTAAAATTCTGCTATAATTTCAAATTATATCAGTTTCTACGATCTGCGTATACTGTCCAAGAATGAAAGGTTAGGTTAGGTTGCGAAGGGTATGCCCCGTCTCACAGTTTCCTGCTTCGCATTACTTTCACTCGGACGCCAAATGGCCCATTGTGATCCCTTGTTTGAAGAGGTGTCCCTTTGGTCTTAACCTGCGGCCTTTCTCTCCATCGTTCTAAACCATCCCATGGTTTTTACGAAGTTCAGAATTGGCACGATGTCTACATTTGCCGCTTCCTTCAAGTCTTCAAGGTAGTATTTTCCCATATTCCTGAGGCGTCCTTTCTTCAGAGTTGGGCAGTGGCACAGTAGATGTTCTATCGTCTCATCCTCCTCGATTCCATACTTGCAGAGCTCATCAGTCCCTAGGCCCCAATTTCGAAGCATGGTTCCGATTTCACAGTGCCCCGTGATTACTCCCACAAGGGTGCTCACGGAGGATATGCTCTGCTTAAGTAATTTTTCTGTTTTTCCCATATCCAAGTTTGGTCACAGAGCTCTCGATGTGTCGCAGTCGTTTCGATTGCTACACCTGTCGCTGTGTAGCTTTACCATGTTTTCATCTACTGTATCTTTCAATAGTTTGATCGTTGGTAGCGATGTATTTTCCATTTTGTCTTCGTCCTTTCTTAGTCCCAATTTCACCACTTCATCTGCCATCGTGTTCTCTTCAATATTGCTTGGTCTCAGCATAGAGCAAGCTTCTTGATCCTGATCCAGGACAATGCCTCACGGCAACTCATCACCACCTTTGACCTTACTGTATCTGATTCTCAATGCTGCTTTGCTGTCTGCATAGATTGTGACGTCTTTTGTTGTGTTGTCCAGTTTCTGCAGCAGGTTTGCTGCTTTCCTAATGGCAATGATTTCTGCATGCAGAATGCCACATCCTCTCTCAAGCTTGATAGACTCCTGGATGTTTAGTTCCTTTGAGTATATCCCTGCTCCTGTGCCTGTATTTGTCTTTGCTGCGTCTGAAAAGATGGATATCTCTTCCTTCCTTATAATTGAGTCTTGATCCCAGTCTTCTCTCGTTGGTATTTTAACCACTACCTTATTCTCAAAAGAGCTCTTGGTCACCATGTGGTATGTTGCCGTTTGTAGCAGTTTCGCTTCTTGGTCATCAATTGCCTTTGAGATTTCCCTTAGCACCGTTGAGTGCCCACCTGTTGCCTGTTTCCACAATTTGGCCTCTCTCAGTCTGAGAGCTCACTTTGCGGCAGTGCTTTTGATGAACAAGTCAATGGGCAGGAGGTTGAGAATGACTTCTGAAGCTACTGTGGTGTGCTGTTAGTTGCTCCCGTTCTACTTGGTGTTGCCAGCCGTTGTACTTTCGTGAGCATCTTTACGTTCGAGTTCGTGTCGATGGCTTTCCACCATACCACGACTCTGTAGGTAAGTATGGGTCTCATGATCGCTGTATACATCCAGTGGATTATGGACATGTGGACATGTGAGCCGTTCGAAGTGAATTTGTGAGACGTGTGAGTCGATCAAGGGGTATCATTGATAGAAAGAACTTCATATTGATCAAGATTTTCAAAATTTAATTCAGGGTTTTCAATTGTGATGAGTTTTTCCTTTGAATTTATAAATGTGATGAAACAATAGCCATTCAATGGTTTAACAACAGAATTACCCACGTAAACTCCCTCAAGTATTTTCGTTGAAAGACATAAACATCCATGAATGTGTGAAGTTTTAACCTTATGTATGATCTCACTTCTAGCAGGAATATTGATGATGTTTTAAAATTTGGCTGAGTCGAAAGGTATAGAAATGATTTCGTTGCTACAAGAAAGAGATAAGACTTTAGTTTCGTAATTGATATTGGCTTTATGCTTTATAAAGAAATCTTTCCCAAGAATTCCATCTTGAGAAATAGGAAAATTATCGTCTACTAAATATACAGGGTGCATTATATTGAAAGTTCCAATTTTAAATTCTCCATAACAGATTCCATAATTTGAAATCAGGGATTCAGAAATACCTTTAAGATGTGCTTTGTAATCAGTATAACATAAGGCATTTTGCTTTACACAAAGTTTTTTTAAAATTGTAATTTGAGAACCCGTATCAATTAAAAGGTTTACTGCGTTATCCTGGCCCAAGGAATAGGGTAGGAGTATGCTATCTGCTTCTTCGGTGGCACAGGGGTTAATACAAAAGATCTCAGTTTCAGGAATAGTCGCATTATTACAGTTAAGCTTAGGATGACTTGTAGTGTTAAGATTCATAGTAAGATTTTCACCTGTATAAGATTTTGGCTTAAAAGAAGGACAGGTGAATTGGTTTAAACTACAAGTTTGATCTATTTGCAACGTATTATGAATGGGAACAAGCTTATCTTTAGGATCACAAGAATGGATAGGACGGCAGTTTAAAGTTGGGACACCGGAGTTGCGCTGCCGTTGCTCGCAACTGGTGCTTGGAAGTTTTCCTGGTTATGGTAATTGGGATTTACAAACTTTCTAACGTTTGGATTAGAATTGTTTTTGAATTCATCGGATCGTTTCTTTTTGAAACAATCTTTGATATGATGACCAGGTCTTTTACAGTAAGCACAAGTTATATTTGTGACATGCACTTCGGTTTTGAACTCCCGCTTAGGAAATGTAGGAAGCAGCGCGATTTTTGATGAAACACTCATTTTCTAGATGACCGTTGCGCTTACAAAAGTTGCATTTTTTAAATGGTTTGGCTTTAAGTTTATTAAGATTTTTATTTTGCTTTGAGTTTTCACTAAAATTGCGTTCTCCTTCTACAGCCGCCTCAATAGCGTCTGTGAGCTTATTAAATCTGGATGCTTTAATTATTAATTTTGAAGGATGGTTTAAACCCTCTACAAATGTTTTAAAAGCTGTTTTTGAATTCAAGTTTTTGATTATTGTTGCAGAAGCAACTTCTTCAGAAGCTATACAAGCATCATCAAGATCACTTAAAAGTTGTTCTATTCTATTGGCAAAAGCTCTAACTGATTCACCATGATATTGTTTGGCTCTTATTAATTCTGATTGTAATTGGGCGACGCTCCTAGTTTCTAAAAATTGTTTTTGTTGGGTTTTCACTTTTCCCCCCTACCCACGCTATCTATAGGGGTTACAGGCTCCCCTAAGGGTATCTCTTTTGGTCTGGTCTCTCCCCATTAACCTGTCCGGCATAAGTGACACTACCAGTAGCTCAGTAACTGAGCTACCGCCGGCATAGTTATCAGAATCGCTAAGACCCGCAAGTCCACCCTGACTACGTCCAGGCGGATACACCACGAGGGGGTCCAAGAATGCAAGGTAGTACAAGAATATTTTATAGTTTATTTTAGTCTTATTTTTGATCAAAATAACCGTCCTTGAAATATCACCCCATACTTCTGGGACACCGTGTATAATATACAGTTAGCTCACTTCATGTCGGATCCTTCGAAAACCGTGTTGCCAAAACGATTGGCCAATCCGGCTGAACACTGGCCCAGAACAAGTTTTACGAGGAAAGTTGAAAAAAGACGATCGATTTCCAAGCGGTGTACGAAACACCAACGACAAATCTCAACGGCAATTTCCGATCGGTGACACCTGGTATGATGTTGGAACCAGATAGCGGGACCGAGAATGCGGCGAGCCGGAGCCACTTTTGCCGACGAGTGAACCTTGCAGTTGTCACGATAATGCACCTGCTCACACATTAGCCTCGTTTACTCCGACAACTTGGTTCGCGGACCAAGTACTCAATTTGGACCATATCAGAACCAAATATTTGGTTCGAATGGTGTACACAGTTGCGGACCAAGCTGCTCTTGGTTCGGTATTCGCCAGCAGAGGTACCGAACTAAATTTGGTCTGGAATTGGTTCGTTCTCGATCAAAACTATGAGGTTATGTTGATTGTGATTATTGTGAATTGTGTTGTGATTTTGCTGGTTCTGAGTTTCTAAGGCAATCTGAGCGTACTTACGTATGTTTTGTCTGGTTACGAATTGTTTTGATATACAGTATGTCCACGAATGGGGTTTACAAGAGGTGAAATATACCAAAAATTGAAAGATACGACAAAAAGTTATTCCTGATAAAAGTTTTTGCTTGGTCTAAAAATAGGAGCTACGATGAGGAAATTGATTTTTATTATACAGTGTGTCTAGAATAAAATGATGTACATGGGAATATTGGAAACGGTAAGAGATACGGCGTCGCTTGAATGGAAGAAAAGTTGCGTATTTGTATGCCCAAAAATAATCTACTTTTGTTTTATTTTGAATCGATACCGTGATGTAGATACAGGGTGAAAAAGAAAATGTCCATATTCGAAAAACTACAAAATTTTGCTTATTATAAAAGCCAATATTTTCAAATTCACAGGATATGGGTAAGAGAAAATGACGATTCTAAAAACGGCATCAAAAAATGTTGTAGGCCCACGATGTTGCGTCCGGCCGAGGCCAACTTTGGTTTTTCTTATGGAGGCCATATTGAACTTCTCCATTTTCATGGTCCGTATTGAAAATAATTTCCAAAAATATGACTTCCATAAAAAAAACAGACTTGACTTTGTCTGGACGCAACATAGTAGGTCTAGAATTTTTTTGACGCCGTTTTAGAATCGTCGTATCCTCTTACCTATATCCTGGAAATTTGAAAGTGTTGGGTTTTATAACAAGCAAAATATTGTGTTTTTTTCAAAATGAACCTTTTCTTTTTTCACCCTGTATGAACATAACGAAATCGATTCAAAATAAAACAAAGGTAGAATATTTTTGAGCATACAAATACGCAACTTTTCTTCCATTTAAGCAACGTCGTATCTTTTACCGTTTCCAATATCCTCGTATAGTCCCATGTACATCATTTTATTCTGGACACACTGTATAGGGCTTCTCAAAAATGTAAAAACATAAAATTAACCAAGAACAAACAGTCATTTTTTGACCTGTTAACGTGAAATGAGAAATGAAAAACTGGCTTTGAATTCAGTTCTAACCCTGAATCCGAACCTATTTAAGAATATTTGAATCTATGAAAATTCTAAAAAATTGAACAACAGGTAATCATTTACAGGTATAAAATCAATAATATGCATTGGTCCTACCGTACTATCCCCATCCACTTGGTTCTATCGGACCGTACTAAACGTGTTATCGGTGTAAACTAGCAATAGCCTAGTTGCTTGTTGCGGAAACCTTCCAAAAAACATGATGGTTCATCCACCGTAAACAAAATTTGGTTTCATGCAATTTGTTCTCGTTTCCAAAACTGAAAGAGCCATGAAAGGATGATGGTTTGCCAGGATTGAGGAGATGAAGAGCTAGAAAAGATAAAAACCACAACTAGAAGTGAATTCAAACAATGCCTCCATAACTTGAAAACTTGCTGGTACAAGGGTATTATATCTGAGAAGACAAAATACAATACATATTTATGAATAAAATTAAATATCTTTTGACAAAAATGGAGTAATATGTTCTCTCGTATTCTACCAATGATACAATTATTCAGTACAAATACAATTATATAGTTTTAAACCCAAGGAACGGACCAAGTTATCTGAACACATTCAGTGGTTGTTTCTTTTAATCATAATAGGATCAAACTATTACAAGTTTTGCTAAAATACAGGGCGTAAATTAAGTACTTGTTAGAATTTTAAAGGGTGAATCTTTTTAATGACTAATTTTGAGACAAAAACTCCACATGAACATGAGTCCACAACGGCTTGGTTTCTGAGATACAGGGCGTCAAAAAAAAACAATTTTATTTGGTTTTTTGCTCACATTTTTGATAGGTAACATGGCGATTGAACGAAATTTGGACTACCGAGGATATTGATGACGAGAAACTAAAATACATATTAACTTAGTTTTTTATTCAATGTTGGAGAGCACCACATACATTATTGTCTCTGAATTTAATCAACCATAACTTTTTTGTGTCACATTGTATGTCATTTGCAGACCTTTTCTCCATGCAATTCTACATGAGAAAGATACTCTTAGTATGTGTCGCTAAAAACTGCTGTTCAAACATGCCTGAATTTTTGACTTGGTTCGTTTCCGAGTTTTTGAAAAATGAGCGAGAAAATGTATCTTTTATTGATTGATCAATACAATACAATAGTCACTAAAAATGACCACCGCTGATTTCAACGCATGCATTAATTCGCCTTTTTATCCAATTTCCACTAATTTGGTGATAGTGATCTGAAATGTGATAGTGTACTTGGCCCATGACGTTAAAAAAAAATTCTTTAAAACTCGGAAATGACCTTTTTGTGTCTTTGTTTTAAAATTAGTCCAAGATTTGAAAATACACCTCTTAAAATTTTCCCAAGTTCGCAATATACACCCTGTATATTGCGAAATACCTACATCCATTATAAAACACAATGGACAATTTGCATACATTTTCAAATGACTTGAAATTCTATATACGTATTCTGGACAATATTAGAAAAACATCAGTGATTTTTTTTTCAAAATACCCAAAAATAAACTAAATAAATGAAAAAGAAAACGCAAATTTCACTGTATGACCGAAAACGAGGAGGGGCCATATTACCCTCCCGAGATAGAGAAGGACATCTCAGTCGATACGCCAGACAGAGAAAGTTAATGTATCCTGTGACGTAGTGGATGTTGATTGGCGCTCTTTAATCGGTGATTACTACATTGATAGAGGTCCTAGGTTGATTTTCCAAACATCAATGGCATCAGTACCCACCAATCCTCTTTTTTTAAATATTTCCAAAAAATGTGCAAATTGTCCATTAGGTAAATAGGTTCAAAGATTTTCATTGGTTTGCGGTGAAACATTATTTATATTTCGAATAATCTGAAAACAAAAATCAATTATCAAATATTTGTGGTGCGGCTCCATCATACTGTTCATTTTCAATCATCTTTAAACCATTCATGTATTTTTAATTACAATCCAGTCTTCTTAAAAATCAAACGGAGCAGAAATAAAAACGTTCAGACATTCAATTTTTACGGTTTCGATGGTTTTAAAACAAAACGGTTCTGGCTGGTAATTTCCGAAGTCTTTCAAGAAATACGGATCTTTATGAAATCAGTTTTATACCGCAGCAGGTAATAAAGGGAATTGGGAATCCGAATGAAATGTAATTTACACCTAAAAATATCCCAAGTTTGAGAACGTGAATCTTGACATAATAATTGGAAGTACTCAAGGAGAAGTTATTTCCGTTATCAGTTATTAGTTGTGTTCTTTTGAACTGATTTAAAATATACTCATCAAGCTCCAAATAAACTTCCGTTGCAAAAAAAAAGAATCTAAATTTCTTATATTACTGCTTCAGCAAGCGTACAAGGTATTTTTTAAGTATCCTCTCATTCCCAATACTAAGGCAGCTCAATCATAATTAGCTAAAATAGCAATGAGATATTCAAAAAAAATGATCCGACTCGTTCACATAATATTTGATTAAATTGCCTCAACATCCCATCCTATCACCATCATCACATTGTATCAAAAAGTTCTGTTATAGTCGTTGTCGTATGGTAACTATTCACTGTTGGTTAATACAGCACCGTTGCGTGCAACAAAATGAGATAGAATTGTATCCCTGAATCCCCTTGGCAACTAATTCGCATCACTAAATGATAAAATGAGCTTGGATCCATACGTGAGGTCAATACAATAAACAAAGCAGAAAAACATCGGTTATTTTTCATCGTTGGTTGGTGGTTGATGTTGGTATTGAATATTCATTAGCCCACCGATCATTTTTATGCCAACAATAGGTCAGACCGATAACTTGTATTGTTATTTTTGGTTGAAAATAACCAATATCAAAGGCCAAAATCCAATCAAGATAATCAATAATTCAACTACCACGTTCGATATGTGTATACTATTTGTGTGTAATGTTGACACGAAACTGGTCAAATTCAGTGAGTGTTACTAACTTTAGAGATAAAGTGGCACTAATTATGTGTTGCCTTTAGAAGTATGTATATACAGTAGACAGCAGGAAATCACAAGGATGAGATGAGAACACGTCATCCATTCTATCAACAGAAGCGAGATTATTTCAAAAAACGCAAAATGATTCGACAGCCTTTGAAATGATATGATGAACATAAAGCCGACAAAATTCAAAATTCAAAGTGGGTGATGCTCTAGCTCTTCCCAATCCTTGAATATAGGAAGAACCGACTCCACCAATCAATTTCACAATGATGATCTAATATCTACATTCTATGGAACCCAAGGCAAATATTAAGGTTTCGTCATGTGAAACTGTGGTTTCCTGTTTATACTTATTAGTAATAGAGAAGTGTCTGGAAATCTTGACTGCTATTGAACGGTCCATTTTGTTTTGGTTCACCGGTTTTAAATAACCTCACCCAAATGATTACTGATTAACTGAGTTTCTCAGTCTGACCTTTGAGGAATGGGAATAAATTACCCATTATTCCTTCTCCAGAACGTCAACGCTTCACATTTGAAGACGATAAGTGAGGTTGTTTTGTCCTCTTCATTGCAGAGCGTACATGTGGGCTCATCGATGAAGGGGGCCATCGTATGCATATGTTTTCTTAGGTTGGAGTGTCTAGTTGTGATGCTCCCCGACGAGGATGTGGAAAATCATTGATATTTTATTGGACTCGGGCGCCAGTCCCTGTATTTTACATGGTAGAGGGCCCACAATGCCTTTCGGGAAGCTTTGTAACAGTGGAGAAATTCCAAGCATTCGTTGTTTCCAATATTAAACAAATACACGGCGTGGATGAAAAATCAATCAGTCAATTTTTTCCAAATAAAAACTTGACATTCGCCTGGTTTCCAACCAGCCATTAAAAATTAAAATAACGTAAAGAAAACAATAGAAAAAAATCAGTCAAACTCTCCCGGCGGAGACTCAAATAGTAGGTAAATAACATATCAACGGCAGTAAAATATCAGTAAAATGGAACGTGGAGGAGCAGCGTGTGAACGAAGTTGAAGCGACGGATTTCACGGCAGTTACAGAGAACTGTGGTTATGAAAAAGATATTTTCCGATGGCATAAAGAGATTGATACGAGAAAACCGACGCGATGGGGTCATTTTGTGTCCCGATGAGATAAGACTTAGAGAGGCATGGGATTTAGCAGAAAATACGCTCAGACCTTTGCTGTCTGGTTTTCTGGAGGCGAGAGAAGATCTATAACTAATTTGAAATAAATACGTCACATACACGTGCAGTGAGTCCAGTAGCCTTTCTGTACTAGTTTTCCGGAACTATCTAAAGAATGTTAGTGAAATCAAACTATTCGGGCAGCAAACGCGATTTTGAACCGTTTGTCCGAAATTCTACACCCGGCAAAGCTCGTTAAGCTGAAGATACATTATTGATCATCTAAAAAAAACAGAGGCAGAATGAATTTGGAAGGATTCCGTGAGTCGAGTCAAGCAGAAATAAGACATGAGAACGGGAAAAAGTCCTACCTTGTAATAAAAGAATTCATAAAAAAAAACAAGAGACAAAAAAACGGAATGTGAAGCTTCGTGAAACGGAACGGGATTTTTAAACACGTGTATAATTCGTACAATGGTTCACGTATCAGTGCTTAAACTGATACCTTGGCTTCATTTCGATCTTCCGGCTTATTTTCGAGCGATTCGACTGAACCGGTTTTGTTGAATTCCGCGCAGATTCTTTGTTGTCGGGCGGCTTAGTGAAATTAGATAGTTGGTCAATTGGTTGGTGAGAAGCCAAGAAAGACTGTTTTGGGCATTTAATTATCACTTGTTACAAGGCCAACATTATTTCAAAAAAAAAGAGGGTTCTTCGACAGATGATAAGCGAGTTACGGAAAAAAAGAGAATTACTCGATTAATAACGGGAAAACGATTTAGAAAATCACGAAATTAATACTGCAAAATGAATCAAAAAATTCTGTAACTACGATACATAGTTAATATCCCTGTTAATTTCCTAAGCTGATTTCTGGAGGAGAATTTTACGGCAGAATTTTCACAGAAAAGAGCCAGTTCCGAACTCCTCCTCTCTACTCAGCTTCAGTAGACCTCCAGTGAATTGGATTTTCTCAGCCATCATTGTTTTACTGTTTGCCGGCCTGGTATAAGGCAAACTTCCTGTTGTTTTTTGGACCAACAGTTCACTCGGATTCTTATAGGGAATTTAGTGATTCCAATGGCAGGTTGAAGTGTATTTGCAGCTTTGCGTGACAATTGGTCCACTCGCGCATTAACAGCCGGTAATAGGCCACTGGTGTCCCGGTATCCATCCTAGAGTAACATTGTTGGATGCTCCCAGAGTGGCAAGTTTTGTTGACAATCCCAGACATGCTTGTATTTAGTTTCCTGACCGCATAATGATATTTCGTCCTTCATAGCCTCTCCTGAGATTTTCTTGCACGCAGACGTCGTTGCTTGTATTTCCGCTCGAAGTTCAGTAGTGTCCTCTTCAATTGATTTATATGATTCCCACGTTGAGTTTTCCCCTGCGATTCCGGCGCCTGTCCCTCGCATGCCTTGGAACCGTTCGTGTACCATATTACTCATTTGACCTTCGGAATTGTTCCACCGTTCCCTCTTTCCACTCCAGTGTGACTTGGTTTTGAGAGCCATGTTAAAGTTGGTATTTTTCAGCAAGATATATCTTCTTATTGTTATTAAGGTGTTCGTGATTGTGCGATAAGATCTTAGTATGCCCTTGAGAGTTTGAGTGGGTCCATCTTTCGGTGTTGCCAAGTCTATATGCCCCATTCTTGCGTTCATTTTGATAAAGATATCTAGGGTAGGAAGGTTAGGCATGGCCTTGAGGTAGTTCCTTACTGTTTAGATCCACCATTCGTTTTAGACCAAGTTCCAGAGAAGAGGCGATAGAACTTCTTCTTGGGGCGGACAGTCTGTAGCTACGTCTATAGTCACAGCTTTCCGAGTTTTCTCAAGCATAGCTTCGTATACAGCTGCAGACAGTCTCAATTCCACACCAGTTGATTGCGGTAATGATTGAAATGAGGGAGCCAATGCTTCTTCTATGTCCAGAAATACTGCTTGGGCAATCTCTTGTTTATTCAATGGTGGCTTTATTATGTGCACTTAATCATGCAGAGCAGTCTCACATGATATGCCAGTATGGTGGGCATTTTAGTTTTTCTGAAATGGCCTCTCTAGAAGAGATATTTGAGTGGGTTTGTGACATTGCCAGGTCTGCTCTGAATAGTTGACAAAGTATCGGTATGAGTTGGATTTTGCCCTGCTGTTGATGAGCTGGTATTATCCCATCATATCCGATTGCTCTGTATGGTTCAAATGAGTTTGTAGCTCACTCGATTCTGTTATAAAGGGTTGCGCATTAGTGTGTGGCAGTCCATTTTCTCCCTTGTCAAAAGAGATAGAAACATTTTTTCAAGGCAAAACTTAAAGGGTTCCGGCAGAGTCACAATTTAAAAATATCACTGTGTAAACAGAGTGTCCTAGGAAACCGTGGCATCAAAAAATACACTTCAAATAGCAACCCCGACTTTTGATTGGACATTTGTATTCAGCGTAATATTCTACGTTTGATAAGGTGGTTTCATCTGCCAGAACGTGCAGTGAGGTCAGGCTATCGAGGATTTACTAAAAATTAGAGAAAAAAACATTATGTTGGTAAATTAGCTACAAAAACAAAAGATTTGAAATTGCATCTTGCAAATTTGCGTATTTTTCAATGTAAGAGTCAAAGTAATTGATTTTTGAAAAAAGAATCGCTATGATTTATATAGGGTGTTTTCTAAAGCAGGCCCAACTTAGAGAATTTAGAGACGAAGAAACTCAATGTTTCCAAATGGATTACCCTGTATGCTGTTATCTAGTGTTGTGAAGCACTCAAAACCCTGCAACTTTGCCATTACAATACACGTCATAAAATGTGACGTTATCTCGCAATCTTTGATTATGTCAAAATAGTACCTAGTTGGTATTTCTGGTTAAGTCTTGGTAAAGGTTACGCGACGAAACGTCATTGGCAATCACAGAACAATGACTGAAAACAAAAGAGGTTGAAGATGTTTATTCAAAATTGAGTTGAATATCCACTATGGTATAATCGAAATGGAAAAATTCTTATCATTAACAGAATCAACAAAACGAACTACGGAACTAGAGTAAATGTTCAAAATGACCACCATCATTTTGTACCTGTACACGGTTTTCAAATGATCGACCAACTTCAACTAGCATGTCGTTATTATTGTTTATATCCTGCAATGCTCCCTTATCCGATCTTTCATATCATCTCGAGTCGTAGGAAGAACACGGTAGACTTGATCTGTGATGTAGCCCCACAAAAAAAATCAGCTTTAGTTATATCGGGGGATCGAGGAGGCCACTGGACTGGACAACCCCTTCCGATCCACCTGTTGGGAAACACTTGTTCCAACTGTCGATTTAGAGGAGCGGTATTATGAACCGGAGCTCCATCATGTAGATAGCACATCCTGTTCTTGATGTAATTTGGCAAACAGTTCATAAGTCGTGGTAATTCATTCTGCAGAAATTGCTGATATACTTGTCCTTGCACTTCTCAAAACGTTCAACGAGCATCTGGTTTGTGAATGAGTCCGTATACAGTGTGGATTTTCTGTTGAACAGTGATAAAAATTATGACGATTGACGCAGCCGTTCTTTAGATTTCTTCATCTGCAAATAGCACGTATTCAAAAAATCGCCTGTCCCGTCGTAATTGGTCCTGGGCCCATTCACAAAATGCTTGTCCAGTAAAATGATCTTGATCATGTATGCATTAGCTGAATGTGGTATGGGTGCAGTTGATGATTTTCCAAAATCCTCTGAGTCGTTCGCCGGGAAACATCACATTCATTTTCAATTTTTTGCTGTAGGGATTCTCAACAACCTTGAGAAGAACCTTGAGCTGATTATCTCCCCAGTTGGCTATTTTTTCGTTCATGCTTTTCATAATCAACATTCCCAGTTCGATCAAATCTGTCCAAAAGATTTTCAAATACCTCCTTTCTGAGCTGTCTCCTTTGAGGAAAAGCTTCTTTAGAGAGTCCGGTCGCTAGGAGACAGTTCCGATGACTTTCTCCAAGTGTTAATACCATATCAATAAGATCATTTTTGGGAAAGTTCATTTTTGCGAAATTTTAAAATGTTATTTTTTATTTAGGTAATATGCAGCAACTAACTACAACATGAATTTTGACGATATTTCACTCAAAATATTAATACTTGATGGTGATGCTGGTTGTCATGGTGATTGAATCGGATTCTTTTGCCATAGCAACGATCCATCAACACCTTCGAATTTGTCATCTCGAAATTAGGAGTACTATTTTGACATAATCAAATATTGCAAGATAACGATACATTTCACGACATGTGTTCTTATGGCAAAGTTTCAGAGTTTTGAGTGCTTAATAACACTAGATAACTGCACATAGGGTGTTCCATTTGAAAAAATTGAGTTTCTTCGTCTCTAAATTCGCTAAGTTGGGCCTGCTGTAGAAAACACCCTATATAAATTAAAGCGATTCTTTTTTCAAAAATCAATTTCTTTGACTCTTGCAATAAAAAATACGCATATTTGCAAGATTGAATTTCAAATCATTTATTTTTGTAGCTAATTTACAAACATAATGTTTTTTCCCTAAATTTTAGTAAATGTTTGATAGCCTGACAACACTGCACGTTTTGGCAAATTCAACCACCAAGCAACGATCCATCAACACCTTCGAATTTGTCATCTCGAAATTAGGAGTACTATTTTGACATAATCAAATATTGCAAGATAACGATACATTTCACGACATGTGTTCTTATGGCAAAGTTTCAGAGTTTTGAGTGCTTAATAACAATAGATAACTGCACATAGGGTGTTCCATTTGAAAAAATTGAGTTTCTTCGTCTCTAAATTCGCTAAGTTGGGCCTGCTGTAGAAAACACCCTATATAAATTAAAGCGATTCTTTTTTCAAAAATCAATTTCTTTGACTCTTGCAATAAAAAATACGCATATTTGCAAGATTGAATTTCAAATCATTTATTTTTGTAGCTAATTTACAAACATAATGTTTTTTCCCTAAATTTTAGTAAATGTTCGATAGCCTGACAACACTGCACGTTTTGGCAAATTCAACCACTGTATCATACGTGGAATATTAGGCTGAATCCAAATCTCTGATCAAAAGTTGGGGTTGCTATTTAAAAAAAGTGTATTTTTTGATGCCACGGTTTCCTAGAACTCTCTGTATACACAGTAATATTTTTAAATTGAGACTCTGCTGGAACCCTATAAGTTTTGTCTTGAAAATGTGTTCCTCACTCTTTTGACAAGGGAGAAAATGGACTTCCACACTGAGTAGAACCACCTATCCAAAATATAATTTTTGATTCATGTTAATTTTGTTTCTGAATGTTCCATACAACTTGTATAAAATAACGGATCATTCCATTTATTATGACATTGATTTTCTGTGACATTAGGAGCGTGATTTCGTTAAAATAGAATGTAGAATAGTGACCAGGGAAAAGAAAGAAGGAGGATTGGTTGCGAGGTAACGGGAGATAACAGTAAGAAAATTTGGGGCTTTTCGAAACACATTTTTTTGGGATAATGGACAATTTGCACATTTTTTGAAAATATGAAGAATATAAGGTTTAGTAAGTACTGATGCCATTGATGTTTAAAAAATCATCCTACGACCTCTAATAATGTAGTAATCACCGATTAAAGAGCGCCAATCAGCATCCACTACGTCACAGAACACACTATCTATCGCCGTCTGATGTATTAACTGAGATGACTCTCTCTCTCTCGGAAGGGTAATATGGCCCCACCTTGCGATCATGCAGTGAAATTCGCGTTTTCTTTTTCGCTAGTGACTTTCAAATAATGTCTAGAAAACGTATATAAAATTTCAACTCATTTGAAAATGTATGCAAATTGTCCATTGTAGATTTTGAAGGTGAATAATTGTGAATTGTGGTTGATAATCAGATATCTGCAGGTCAGTAAAATGAAATTTATAATAATGTTGATTATCCAATTTGTACTTATGGTTTTGGATTTATTGTTCCGTAATTGCATTTACTGTATTTAATCAAACTGTTTTATGCTGTGTGAACAACTTTGATTTAAATTAAAGTCAAGACAAAGAAATTGCTCTCTTTCCGTACTGGAATTTTTGTTACTACAATTATTGCTGCTTTATGCTTTATGCATGGTTTATATTGACTGGACTGATTTACTAGAGTTGGGTTGTATAGGCTCTTGATTTGACATTTTATCACCCTGACGAGTGAATATCCTAGTAAAACAACAGATCTTCTAGTCATCATCTAGAAATATTATTTCAATTTACCAACTCTAATTGGGTTGCCTCCCGTACTGAACCTCATTATTTTCAACAAACAATCTAGAGATATTGACTCAAATTGCCTGGGTTGCCTCCCGTACGGGACCTCAGAGATTCCCTGTTTTTGACCCCATGTATATTTGCTTGAGCGTGGAACTTCAAGTTTCGATACGGAAAACGAGTATTTTATTGATTGCATTAAAAATACATAACAGTTGTACAGCATGGTTCGGTTTTTGGAATTGAGATTGTGGGTTTCTCTGCCGTGCTCTTTCCCCGCATGAATTCCAGGCTGAGAACGGTACTTTTTCACCATATTTTCAATAAAGTAGGGTTTCTTACAAATGTGTGTTTAATTTAATAATCTCACCTTCTAACTCAAACTTCCCAAATTATTGTTTTGTCGGGCGCATTCGAGGTAAGTAGCTTCATGCAAATCACAACGTAGGTGTCTCTCTTTTGATCAAACTTACCTCATTCAACTTTGTTGAACGGACCCGGGGTTGTTATACTACAACACACTAATGCGTCACCTTGTATGTTGAACTTTGTTGGGCTTGTCATCATGGAATTTTCAGGAAATAGGGAGTTGGTTCCCACTTGCAAGTTGACTAAAGTCGAGTCTGTGAATTGAGCACGGAGAAATGTGTCGATGGTTTCTTCGCTAGTTTTTGTCTATTCACCTTTGGGCTTCTTTATGGCCTTACACTGAGATTTTCTGTATCTTCCCAGAATTTTTGAACCTCGCTGCAGAACTTTCTCCAAGAGTGTTTTTTGGCTGCCCTTATTTCCTTATTATATTTGGCCAGAGCCTTGTGGTATTCATAAATCTCTACAGTTCTTCCATCCACACTAAAAAGTTTGAGTGTCTTTTTCCTGAATACGTCAAAATTCTCGTTCCTTCAGGTTGTGTCTCTCGCTTGATCACCAGCTTAGCCCTGTATATATCCCATTTTGTACTACGCTTGTTTTGGAACAATTTGTGGATGGCTTTAATAAATTCGTACTTTCCTTTCAACACTGTATTGAAAGTAAGAAAATAAGAAAAGTTATGTCCAAAAATGCTTCATTTCATGCAGAGTGATAATGTTTTAAGAAAAAAATGCCTTTCCCACAACCACAGATATTTCCACAAAATTTGGAAAACTTCTTTTGACCATCAAATCACATTTTTTGATGAAAAAGGTTTCAAAACATTTTTATCAGTGGCGTACGAACAGTATTTGTATTAAAAAAAAAAATAGTTCGAAAAATCTTCTTATTCTCTCGCATTCTATAAAGTATCAAAAGGAAAGTACCAACTAAAAAATCACCCCGTATAATCACACACTAAAGGTTCACCAGCCCACTGTAGGGCAATAGTTTTTCAAGGTCCTCTGATGGGGAAGTTCTGGGTGCATCGTATGGTAGGTAAACAGAAGCTATGATAATGTCCTTCTGATAATGTCACCTCACCGTAGCTTAGTGATACGGCTACCGGCTCCCTGGAACAGAGGTTACAAATATTGAAAGCGTGCACTCTGTTTTTCACGTATATGCAGGCACTGATGTTCTCTGTTGGTTTCTCATCATAGAAGATCTCAACATCAGTGCTCGCTAGTCCGGCTATTCTATCCTTGGTGATCCAGGGTTTTTGGATCATGTTAGGGTATTCTTTGCCACGTTCTGGCAAAGAATGCCCTGCTGTTGCGTTACTGTGCTGAAGATTAACCTGGATCATCTTCTGCATTGAGGGTGTCCTTTAGAAGTCTGAAGGTTAACAGCGTTAGTCCAAAATAGGCCCGAAGATTCCAGTTTCACAGTTCTTCCAGAGATCTGTCACCAAGACAGCCTATGAGAATCATGCCCTCACATCATTCTCAAGGTTGACAAGTCTCCAGGTGCTCAATTCTCCAATCAAATCCGTACAGGAATAGTTAAGAAAATCAAATGCATATTCGTGTACGGATCAACTGGAGAATTGAGTACCTCTGTCCATAGCTCCATGTTCTGGGTTTTGAGGAGTTGGAGAGCTTGTACCGGCTCCTTGACTCCTGTGGAATCAAAATTTCATTCAAAATGTTGCAGCTCGTACTAGAAATGAGATAATGGGAGGATCAAAAAAACGCAACATAAAAAAGTTATGAAGCATCAAACTGAAACAATATTCCAGAGTGGCGGAATTTTGTGCCGGTTAGGGTGTAACACTCTATGATCAGGACTAATAGTTTTTGATATATTTGGAAAAAAATTGATTATACATAATATTATAATCAGCTCTTTGTCGTAGCTTTTACAAAACGACGGTTTTTTTTTTTTTTCATGACGAGAAACTTGGTAAGGTATCCTTCAATTAGTTTTTTGGAATAAATATTCGAGTTAAAATTTCACCAAAGAGGAAAAAAAGCAAGCAATTGGTTTTCATGAAATGTCATTTTATCATTAATTTATTTAATGAAGTTCTTGTACTGGGTTTATGAACTTTGAACAATCAACTGTGTTCTCCTCCGTTTCGAAAAGAATTGACTTTACCTGTTTTTTCCCCTGACCCTTTACTCAAGATAATCGAATCCAATGAGGAGTTTATATGGATCAATTTCAGCAGTGAGTATACTGTTTATTTTCTCCCTTTCAATGCAAACCTATAATCATCTTGTAAAGGACCCAGCCCAATATCAAGTATTCAGTGGATCATAATAACATGTTGAAAAAACTTGAAACGATGATCAGGATCATGTTTCATCAACTATTGCATCATCATGATTTTATAGAGATGCACTTCATATAATCTGAGTATGATATGATGTAATTTATTTCCTGAGACTGAACACCCTCAAAGAAAATAAGGTTCCTCATTTCTTCATCCCGTTTTAAATATTATTCAAGCAAGCAAGTTTGGAAAATATGCAAACAAGTTGAGTTACCTTATTCTCGATGTTTTCAATTTGGAAACATTCACCCTATCTGCATGGTCTGTCTGAACAAGTCACGAGAAATTCGTCAGACATATAGCGTGGCCAAACAATTGGGATTAAGATTGTTACCCTCAGGGGAAAGGGGTCAAAAGGAATAGAGGGTGAACACCTCTTGGAAACTATTAAGATAAGGTAATAAAGGGGAGAGTTAACAGAAAAATGTAAATATGGTCTACGAAGCCGACTCTCAATTTAATCAACGTCTCTAAAATCGAGTATAATCCTTTTGATGGAGGTTTTATGGTTATGATGTGATCCGAAGGATGACGAGGCAGTGATGTCACATGATGCTTGTCAATTCGACCAGTTCTCGAGAGAATCCTCACTTGATCCCTCAAAACATTCTAAAAAATTCTGACATACTGTAATAATATTTTTCTTGATTCTAGATTGATAAAAGATTTAATATTATCTTCAAGACAACTCAATCTCTCTGGAAAATTCTGTTTTAGACATGAAGAGAGTGTAGGGTGTCCCATTTTGGTTGCAATTCCGGGTTATCCCGGCTATTTCTTGCAGATCAGACGAACCTGAACCACCTTTTTGTGAAACGAAAGATGACATGAACAAGAATGTCATAGGCCTCTTAGTTTTTGATCTACAGGATGATTTTGAAAAAAAAATGCATTTTTGTACAAGTCTGGTTTACTGCCATAATCGCAAATTTACTTCATACACACATCAGTTGGAGAACTGTAACCAGGTAAACAATACCAAATTATCGTTTTTTTTTTGGCCTACTGCAACATCTTGATTGCGATTTATGAAAATTGGGATTATTGTCGTGTTGTACGGAGATTCTGTGTCTCGGACCAACATGTTCGAAAGTGTGTGTTGAACAAGCCTATCCCAAAGTTGGCTGTTGGAATGCTTGCTGGAGCCAAACACAAACATGTTGGAAATTATATGGCAGTCGCGAGCATGTGAGCCAGAGTTGGAGCTTTGATTCGAAAGTGTGCGGAATCAGACGAGCATTTTGGGCTCGAAGTTGGGTTCGTGACAAGCCCAACATGCTCGAGCGTCTGTGAGGGGTTGTGGTCTATGACATTTTTCTTTAAGCCATTTTTCGTTTCACAAAAAAGTAGTTCAGGTTAATCAAAAACGTAAAATAACCCAGATAACCCATGATTGCAACCAAAATGTGATACCCTGTATATCAAAAACATCGCGGAAAACAATCAATGATTTTGTTGTGAGGCCTCAAGTACTGAAGAATCGTTATGACAGAAAATTTATTTTTTCAAAACTACTTCCATCTGTAGGAGACGACTCAATATAAATCAGTGGAACCAGAACGTATAGAAGAAAAAGCTATCTTTTTATGAAAAAGTAGATGCTCATAGTGGGTGATATGCCAGTAGTGACAAGAGCAACATGAGACATCTTGGTAAAGTTGAGAAACGACCGATGCAACAAATAAAATTATCATAGCTCACTGCGTTCTACGAATCGGTTACTTCTCGAAAAAATCTGTGACAAAATTGGACATCATGCAAAAAACTCTATAAAAAATACATGTTTACTTTTTATCTGGATTATAAGACAGCTGAGATGAGAGGCGTGCCTAAGAATGGACAATTTTCGTTTTCGATATTCGCCCTCTGTCCTTTCAAAAACGGAGTGGATTATGAAAATGTTGTTTGTTATTTCGTTTATTTCTCTATCTTCATTCATAAGGGAGATAATCCGCAAATACAACACATCGTGCTGGACGTTGAGCAAATCTTTCTGTATCACCCGTTAAAGATCGAAATCGAAATGTGCCTGTCTCAATTTTTTTTTTATAATCTAATTCATAAATTTTTTTGAAGACTCACTCATTCATAATGCAAATAACTATTCAATATTGAGTCATCAATCTCACCCCGGCACAAAAAAACAGACATCAAAACGTAACAAAGACAAACAAAAGTGTAATCAAAAGTCTCCAGTGCCAACAGAAAACTAAGTTAACCAGCCTCACCCACCCCTCAATTACTATAGGGGAATAGAATATATACATCTAACAAATAACCGCCCCTCGCGATAATACCTAAAAAACCAATACCTCGAACACACATAATGGCAATGATTGTGCGGAATTTTTAAGATAATGATGATATATATTTGTTCAGTCGTACTTATTGGGGGTCGAGACGCACGGCTCCCTCGAAATACGAGGATTCCGGAAATAAGCGAGAGAAGGCTGAGGGTATTGGTTTCTATGGGTTTTTTAATGGATAGTCAGACCTATACCTTTACGAAGGAGGGTGGATGTGAAATGAACGAATTTAATGATGATCACTAGAGTCTTGGGAGATATTATTTTCAGATATATGTTTCGAATGA
The DNA here is from genome assembly GCA_958502075.1 of Orchestes rusci. Taxonomy (NCBI): domain Eukaryota; kingdom Metazoa; phylum Arthropoda; class Insecta; order Coleoptera; family Curculionidae; genus Orchestes; species Orchestes rusci. The sequence goes on from OY293306.1 coordinate 14,087,190, forward strand.
GATATATTTCAAAGTAAACATTTATCATGCTTACGTGAAGATATATTGTCAACAGTTTTGATTAAAATGAGAATCATTTAACTTGTTTAATTACTATATCCTTTCAGTTTATTCCAATCAGATACGCCGCGCCGGTGCCTTGACATATCAAAAAATTTGCTAGACTTTCTGTGCCATGAAGTGTATCAATCTGTCAGACGATTAGGCTATGTGGGTGAAACAATTTGAGATAAAAATGGATCATTGATTTTTCGTATTATTGAATTCACTTTGACACCCTTTATAGTTTTAATGTATTGTGTTACAAGGTTTTGTATAATTGGATTGAAGTCCATATAAGTTTCAATTCTTTGGGGGTTCTAGAACAAAATATTCATATAGCATAGCTCCAGTGGGTCAATTTTTGACCCTTCGCAAATTTGAAACGTATACGGAAAAATGCGATTACCATGTTATTTCGCACAATTGCGTATACGTTTTTAATTTGCAAAGGCTGAAAAATGGCCTCCAAAGTGAAACGAGAACTTCATTAGCAACTTCAATAAGTTGAACTTCAAAAATAACGGTGCGAATTTTCTATGTTTTTCCCTGAACACCTGAGGCAAGTAACATCATGATGTGTAAGTCTGGGTCTAATTTACAGATAGAAATAATGATTCAACTTGGTGAATAGGTTTAAGCCCGCAGACAAGAAGAAATAAACCTTAAAACGCCGACTGATCAATAAATGATATGTTCGCCATCACACAAGATTCACAAATCCACTATGAGCAGTCTCAAATTATTGTCATGAAGGGAGGAAAAACTGAGATTCACGGTAAACAATAAATATTTCCAAATTATTCATAGCATGCATACTTGGAAATAACCACCTGCAACTCCATACAGAACTTTGGAAATATGTGGTCCAAGCAAGGTTCAGACGTAGTAAGTTTTCTCAAATATTGTTGGTTCGTATTCTGAAAAAGGAACTGCTATTTGTGCTACCTCAGGATGATTCTTAAAAGGCTTTGTCACCCCTTCACAATATTTTCACTGTCATCAAAATAGTTTGTGTGGGTAGATTCAAAAAAATTATTTCACATCATTAGGAGATATGATAAATCAAACCCAACCTGATTTATCATCATTTTTTCCAGACATAAAGTCGTTCGGGTCATGCCCAAGCCCAAGATAGCGTTCCCATGCATCTGTAAAAAAGATATAGACTTCCCAGAAGTCTTTAGACCTATTTGCACCCAATAATTTGAAAAACTGTAGATGTATACAGTATGTCCGCGGATGCGGTTAACAAGTGAGTGAAATGGACCAAAAATTTAAAGAAACGACAAAAAGTCATTTTTGGTAAAAAAAAAGTCTGCTTACCGAAAAAATAGGAGCTACGATGAGAAAATTGATTTTTACTATACAAAAATGTTAACATTAACTCAAACAAACGCAAACAGTAATTGTGAAATGGTAGATAAAAAACCTACTCCAAATTTGGTCGAGATCAAACAAGTCCGCATTTTACCACTTGCATATTATAACTTTTATACCTTTACATAATTAGCTATCGTTCTACGTATAAAAGTCATAATATGGAAGTAGTACAATGCTGACTTGAAAAATTGAATTAATAATTTCCAAGATTCAAATATTCTTCTCTAAGTTTGGTTTTAGTGTTAGGACCAAATTTGGAGCAAATTTTAATTTATCATTTAACTTTAAAAGGTCAAAAAATGACTGTCCTGTTTAGTTTTATGTTTTTACATCAAATCAATTTTCTCATCGTAGATCCAATTTCTCAGCAAGCAGACTTTCTTATCGAGAATGACTTTTTTTCGTATCTTTCAATTTTTGGTCCATTTCACCCCTTGATAACCGCATCCGCGGTCCGCGGACATACTGTATAGTAGTGGAGATAAGTAGCTTCAAAAACTGTTCACTAGATAAAAGTTCATTTTTCCAAGAGATACAAATGTCAAAATAAAATTACTTACTAGATCCAATGACATACCTACTTGTTAAAGTCAAACTAGGAATTCACGCAGGCGTCCTATTCTACTACATCATTATTTAAGCTTTATGTCTGGTGTGTACACAACTGCATAACATCCTACTACCCGAAATCGCACATAACAATAATTATTGCGGTCTATACAACATAACCCAATTAGCCGAGGAGTCCCTTTAGGAGGTATTTGGAAACAATTGTTTTCCTAATATGTATGTAGGTATACAGGGTGGACCAAAAGTAATGGGACATACGGTGACAGTAGATTCCTTGCACAAAAATATTGCGTTAGACCTCAACTTGTTTCTTTCGAAAGTTGATATTCAGCCGTATGCTGTATCATTTACGTTAAATATAACATGAACGTTGTGCGCCTAATGTGTTATTTTCCTGAAATCGCTATGTTGTATCAGCGTTCACGTTATCTACATAACGTATATAACGTTATGTTCCAATGTTATTTGTCGAAATAACAGGCTTCGTATAACGTGTGCACTTAACATGCTGTTATGAGATAACGTATGGAAACTTGAAGCGTTTCACAGTTTGACGATACAAATTCCTAAAAATTAGTGTAGTTTTGCGTCTAGCTATTGCAGAAGAATTGATTGGAGAAAGGAATTGAAAAGTCAACGAGTCTAGGGCATATATCTATTAATAACTATATGGAAAGCAATTCTACACGCTTGAAGCCAGGATGAGATAGAAGATCCCGCTGTACTGTATATTGTTTTCATAAGTCTATCCTTTTATGCGATTTATGCCAAAAATATTACAGTTCGGCGGGATCTTCTATCTCATCCTGGCTTCAAGCGTCGCTCGTTGTTCAAATGGGACGGTTCCCATATAGAGTTGATTGATTGGTTTAGGGGGTAGAAGGAACCAAAAGTGCGGTTATATATTAAGTAATTAATTAATGATAATAGTACTCTGCCCATCCGCACATCTAAGAGCCCCTGCATGCGTATAAATTACAAATAAGCATCTGTCCATGTTTTTTTTAGACATCAGATCTTCACGATTTTCCATATTGACTTCCAGTGAATGATGATGTGATTTCCTCTGCCATCATTGTTTTACTGTGTCGCTCAGTCAAGAGAACTACTAAGCATTTTACGGGATAGTAGTGATGATTTTTAGTTGAAGAGGAGTTTTTTTAGGAAGCTACTATTCCACGAGTCTCATGCGTGCACTGCTAAAGTCCACGGCTTCACGACGTATATTAACTTTTCACTCGATATCTATAACCCCAATTTCTTCCATTATGAAACTAATGAATATTACACTATTTGACTTGGGTACCTTTCTTCATTATTCCGCATTTTTTTGCGGTCTATTGGCCTCTTGAATTTTTTGAATTTGCGAAAATGTTTTGATCAACACAAACAGTAAATTCAAACCAAACCGTTAAAGCCTGACGCATGCGATCGGTGAGCTGCTAAATTATTCCATCCTTTTCTAACTTGTACCCTTTGCGCTTCGCGCTATCTCTCTTACTGGTGGAAAATAGTATAATATTTTATATGGAGGAAAAGTGATACCTTTCATGACGCGCTCGTGTTTAGCAGCCTAACGAAGTGAGGCTGATAATAGAGAGTAAGTCGTGATAAGTGACTTTTCCTCCAAATAAAATTGCATTTTTTTTTTCAAATGTCGACAAATTTATAATTTTTGCAAAAACAATGTTTTCAATTTGCCATGAATATAGCTTAGGGCGGCGGCGCCAGGCTCACGGCGGAGGTAAAATAAAACTTTGCGGCCGATACTCGGTCGAACAATGTCCGTTTTACTGACGTTTGAAGAGAACTTGTTTTCTTTTTAACAGTCGAGATATAACGTACAAGATAACATAGATGTAAAATCCGTGATACAGCATAGCATTTTCGGCATCTTACGTTATGACACACGTTATCCTTAGCTGTTATATTTGGATAACGTATGTATGTTAAATATAATGTGAATGATACAGCATAAGGCTGATTATGAGAGATACAGGTTGCCAAAGTTGAATTTTAATTTTTGATTTTCTCAAATAACTTTTGAAATAATCAAGTAATTTTGATTAAATTTCGTATATGGGTGTTGTTTGACATGCAAAATTCATAATTCAAAAAAAGTAAAAAAGGTAAACCTTGTAAAATTCGATAGGAGTAACCTTTTTCAAGATATTTGCTCTCTCAATGTTGTTTCGGATGGAAAATTTCTAAAATTAACAAAGCGGCATCGAAAACGCCGTTGTCATGGTAATTTTGACAAGTGTCTCGATGTTCAATATTTCTTATAAAGAAAAAACCAAAAAAACAATTTTTTTTGGAAAAAAATATAAAATCAGATTGATTTATTTAAAATCAAGAAACATTGATCACTCAAGCTTATGTAAAAATTACCAAGATGACACCGTTTTCAGAGCCCCCTTTGTTTATTTTTATAATTTTCGAGTTAAAACAACATTGCATGGATCAATTCAAGTTCAAATATCTTCAAAAAGGTTACATGATGGAAAAATCATTTTTTCAATTTTGCGTACAAAAAAGTTATGACTATTTGAATGAGTGAAAAGGTGTTTGAATGGTGCTCCCTACAAGTGAGAGCAATCTCATGCTTAGATTTTAATTTTTCATGTCAAACAAATTCCTTTTTCCAAATTTCATCAATAAAGGAAAGGACCAAATTTGAGACACTTTTTTTTAAATTTGAAATAAAATATGCAAATGTCTTTTTTCCAACCTGCTATACACTGGCTCACTTGCTTAGTGTATGTGTTACAGTGAATGTTAGGAATTCAGTGAAAGCTAGCTTTTACTAGTTGATGCTAGCAATCACTTGATCCGTTAGGAAATGTTGAATTTTGAAGAATATTGTACACTTTCACTAGTGAATGTTGGAGAAACTTTATCAAATCAACTTTTACTGAAAGCAGTTAGGAAAAGTTCTTGTTAAAACTTATTTCCGCCATTTAACTAACCCAAGGTGCACGGGGCACTAAATGATGTCGCTCACGCGACATCAAAATTTTTGCCAAACCCAAATTAACCCAAACTAACCCAAACGAACCCAAACTAACCCAGACTAACCCCTACTGAGAATACTTGAGTATTTTCTATAATACGGTATCTGAACAATGTTCACATTGTACACCTGCGAATCATAAGTCTCGTATTTTCCAGAGCGTCTAATCTGTCGGCGAATTCCAACTCGGACCAATAAGGATATTTTTAATTACGATAATAATTTTCAGTGTAGCAGCTTTCACTAGAAAAGTTACGTGAATGCTAACAATTACTAGTAAAAGTATGATGAAGTCGATCGAATTCAACTTTCACTAGCTGAATGTTTCCAAATCAGGAAAAGCTTACTTTTCCTAGTAAAAGTCAGCTTTCACTGATTACCAGGTTTCACTGTGACATATGCACTACACAGTAAAACGAAGTAACAACACAGAAATATCGATCACAAAAAAAGATTGAACTTAAAGATGCTTCATGTCATTCTCCTCATAAAATAAGAAGTTGCCCAATTTGAGATACACTGGAGTCCTAGTTTGAGACAAATGTCCTTATTTGAGACACTATTCAAAAAAACCTTTTTCTTTGCGGAAAGAACAAATAAACTCAGCTGCTTTGATTCCTCCACAGGCTTCGTGGGCCCATCGACCACATTGATTTTGCCCATTTCTCACCATGCTTATCTTCCGATAATTTGACCGAACAAAAGAAGCTTTCAGCATCACTTCCTCCGGTTTCATCCGAAGAGGAGTCAGCCATTTTGAGACTTTGGTCACTTTATGAGCTTGAACTGGAGGAAGGTAGTCGGTTTTTTCATTTTTGTTGCCCTGATGTGGAAGGCTGATCCTCTTTTGGATTTGAAGATTTTCGTTGAAATGAAGTAGGTCTCTTCGGTTTCTTTGACTGTTTTCCTTTAGATCCCAAATTTCCACTGATATTTTTCTCAGGTATTTTGTCTACCCGCTTCTTCCTCAAACTTTCTCTCATTTTGTCTTTGTGAGGAGTCAGTGTGATGATCGCACTTTTACCAGCCCTAACATTTGGCTTAGTCTCTTTAGATTTGTATTTAGAAAGAGGACAAATGTCAGTGGGAGAAAAATGGTCTCTTAGGAGCTCGTTTGCTGAGGGTAGACTTGGTGTTCGTTCATTTCGGTCCTGAAAATCAAAAGGGATTTTATCATTCTGAATTTGGCCGTCTAAATTCGCATCGTCTTCATTAAAATTTTCTGGGAGGTGTTGCCTTTGGATCACTCTCGTTTTCAATCACAATATGTAGACCAAAATCGTAATCTCTAAAGACGTTTCTGTTCAAAGACACTAAGCCCATTTTTGTAAACTCATTGCACGATGTTTCCAGAGTTGCTGCTCTGTTATAGGTTTTGCAGAAAATATTGGCAAACGCGTATGGAGATACAGTACTAAGCTGGTTCTCTCGGTGCCAGTTCACTATCTCCTGGGCATAATACGTTTTTAAAGAAGATATGAACGAGACATCTAAAGGCTGCATTTTTTTATATGAATGGGGTGGAAGACAAATAATTGTCACATAATTATCTTTTGCCAGATGTATTAACGCTATGTTTCTTGTGTGGGAGTAGTGTCCATCCAACACAAGCAGCACTGAATCAGGAGCTGTTGGTTTCGTGAACTTGATGAAGTGACTCAACCACCTGGTAAATATGTCAGATTGGACCCAGCCAGAAATGTGACACACAGCTACTGCCCCGGTTGGAGCACCAAACATTGGCTCTGCCTTCATATTTTTCCGTGAAAAAATTATTAATGGCGGCACAAAAGCTCCAGCAGCATCATGCAAGTGATTACGATGATAAGTTTTTCTCGTTCTGCGGAAGTCAATGAAGAGACTTGTTTTTTTCCTTTCAGTAATATAACCTTGCCATGTTTGTGCTGAACTACAGTTATGCCCGTTTCGTCAACGTTGAACACCCTTTGAAAAGGATCTACGAGCTTGTTATATTCGGGCTCATAGAGATCGGAGAACGCTGATACTTTCTCGGGTGTGAAAGATTTGATACGAGCCGCAGACATGCCTTGGGTTGTTCTCATGAAGAGTTGTGGGTGTCTTTTCATAAACAACCTCAACCATTTTTCCCCAGCTGATTCACTGACTCCATTGAATGGATATGGTATCTTATTTCTAATTGCAAGCTGGAATGCCATTCGTTCAATATCGCCTAACCTAAGACCATAGAAGAGTTGTTCCATTGCCAATGCATATTGAACTAGTTCTTCTTCTAGTTTTGCAGAGAAAACTGGTTTCCGGCCAATAGGTACTTTCACAAGTTTTTCTGGACTTTTGTCTGATTTGGAATATCTTTCAACGCTGCCTTTAGGTACATCAAATACTTTTGACGCCTTCAGATACCCCATCTCTTTATCACGTACTGTCCTAACAGCTGCTATCATTGCCGTCGGGTCCCATTTCTCATGTTTCTTCGGCATCTGTAATAGAAAAACAAACAAAAAATAACAAAATTCTCGAGTGCCGAATTTGGGGTGACAAGAGAATTTGAGGTTAGTTTTGTAAAAATATTGCCATATTTCTACAAGACATTATCCAACAACATCTAAACTTACTACTACGTCACTTGTCATATCTTATTTCGCCTTACCTTTGCTGTAAATGCCCATTCAATAACACTGTAAAAAAAACTTTTCTGACCAAATTTGATCAAACACGTGCTGGCACAAAAATAAACAAACCAGACCACTCAAGGACTAGATTACCACTGACCGTTAGTTATCCCGGTGAGCTTTGCAGTATTTTTGTCAGATGGCTCTGTATATGCTGCGAAATAATGCACTATCTCAAATTGGGGTCCTACCTCAAATTTGGGTCTCTTCATCTATAACTTGATTATTCAATGTGCTCAAAAATTGAAATTCAACTTTGACACAAGTTGAGGTCGATCGCAATATTTTTGTGTGAGGAATCTACTGTTACCGTACCTATGTCCCATTAGTTCTGGTGCACCCTGTATATCACTGTTTGTACTCAAAAAGCATGACGATTGCATACAATACTCATTTCCTTGATAGGTATGGTTTAGGAAGGATTCAACCGGTTATCAAAGAATGGTTCTGTTCCAACAACAGCATATTATCGACCACGGGAAAACGGGAGTCTAGTGGCATAGACTCTGTAGGAAAATAGCATAAGAGATTCTTTCTCTTCGCTTCGGTTAAACATCGGTCGAAATTTGGATCCAAAATACCGGCGAGCAACAGCTGGCTCCGTATTATTCACTTCACCTGAATCGAGTGACTACCGATGTACAGGGTGATTTATTTTCAGCGACAAGGTGCCAGTTATCGAAAACTATTCATCGTAGAGACTTGCGGCAAAAAAATTACTAAAACGGCCAAGAGAAAAACCTGGAAAATATTTTCAAGTTTCTGAAATGGTGGCGTGACAACCAACACCAAGTAGAAAAATATGATTTTTATGGAATTTTGTCCAATGAAAATACATCAATGAGCTCATTTTTGGATTTACCGACTATTTACCTACACTTTTTGTCAAAAACGTTTTTTTCTATCTATCATAATTAAGTGGTGGGGGAGTTCAATTGTTTTATTAAACAAACGGAGATTTCTCCCGTTTCGCTTGACCGATTTAAACGAGCTTGGGCTCATATGAAAGAGCATGGTCTGCACTTCAAAATGTTTTTTGGTTTTGAATTTTTGACCTTCGCCGTCGCCGCTAGATGGCGTTAACTGAAATGGTAGCATGTTTTTGAGTTTTTTGCAAAAAAATCAAATTTAATGGTATGTTCATTTTTATATATTTTAAAAGGGGATACATTTTCCTATAAAAAAAAAAAAAAAAACAAAAAAATTAATGTTATTTTTTGTTTTTTTTTTATTTTATTTTTTTTGTTTTTTTTTATTTTTTTCATAGGAAAATGTATCCCCTTTCAAAATATATGAGAATGGATACACCATTACATTTGATTTTTTTGGAAAAAACTCAAAAATATGCTACCATTTCAGTTAACGCCATCTAGAGGCGACGGCGAATGTTACAAATCAAAAAGCAAATGAGCATTTTATAGCGCAGACTATTCTCTTTCATATGAGTCCAAGTTCGTTAAAATCGGTCAAGCGAAACGGGTGAAATCTCCGTTTGTTTAATAAAACAATTGAACTACACCCATCACTTTATTATGATAGATATAAAAAAACGTTTTAGACAAAAAGTGTAGGTAAATAGTCAGTAAATCTGAAAATGAGTCCATCGATATATTTTCATTGGACAAAATTCTATAAAAATCCTATTTTTCTATTTGGTGTTGGTTGTTACGCCCCCTAGCGACCATTTCAGAAACTTGAAAATATTTTCCAGGTTTTTTTCTTGGCCGTTTTGGCAATAAAAATTTTTGCCGCAAGCCTCTACGATGAATAGTTCACGAGAACTGGCACCCTGTCGCTGAAAATGAATCACCCTGTACATGCGAAGCGAAGACAATGTCGCTATTTTCTTACAGAGTCTCAGCTCTGCCATTTTGAGAAAAAATCCTGATCCATAATCATTCTACTACGTTTCCATGAGTGAACTCAAATCGATCTGAAAACGAAGTGAGTTTACCTGCCTGATTTGAGATCGATTTCAAAGCCACGGTTAGATCGATTCGAATTCTGACATTAAAAGATGTCATTTCATACTCAACATACATTAACACTATCAATAATATAATAATAACATTTACAATAATAATAATCCTAGCACTTTCAACATTGAAATTCTTTCTATAACACTTTCGCACTCATGAATTGCGAATATATTCGGCCGCTGGAAACCGAAATAATCGGTAGCCCTCCCTCACATGACTTCTAGTGATTTTATTATTGTGATCACAAAATAACACTGCACAGAGAACCATTAAAAGTACAAAAAATCAATCAATATTTTTAAAGACACAACACTTCTGAAAATATTTAACTTGATTACATGACACTATGTTTTGTTTTAGTATCATGACTTGATTATTTGAATTTGACACGTCACTATGAAAACAAAAAACAACTTCACGTTGATCATGTTCACGTTGTAACATCGCATCGCCTAACTTCACTTACCCGGGTCTCCTATTGACGTCAGCGTAACCTGCGCGTGAGCTTATCTTGTTTGTTTTAGTATCATGGGTCACACTGGTCGATCGTTCGGTGTCAAGTGCAATCAAGTTGTTTATTTTTCAAACTCGTTCCAATTTTACTCGACGCTTTAAACGGTGGCGCATGCGTATAGATAATCTGACTTTCGCTGAAGTGGCATTGTAACCTCTCGTTTGGTATTTTTGACATTAAAACATGTAAATAAATAATTGTGTATACATTCACATTTATCAAAAAAAGGAGGTTTGCTTGTGTAAACGAGAGGTTTATTTGTTTTGCTTCCTCAGTGCCGTTAGACTTATTGAAAGCGTCCACCCATCGCTCATCAGAGTGAACCCTCAACCCAACGGCAGCTTCACAATAGGGTCAAATGGTCACTGACCTCCCAAATAATCACCAAGATTTCATATTAGTTTACTTTAATAATATTCTTCAATAAAAACTTCCATTGATACATCCCATGATGTGCGCACGTTATAATACCAACACATGTTGAGCGTCTCCCCACCAACACATCTCAAAAAGCGTCTCACAGATTATTTGGGTCAAAATTCAGCTTTGACGAAAAATCGCTTGCATATTTGAATGCAATATCATCACGAATAAGCGGCTGGAGGCATCGGAGAGAGAAGTAGTTAGCGTTAAATAAGCGTGTTAGTATGAGAAAACATGGCGGACGCGGTGGCCGAGCGTGTAACACGCCGGCTTGAGAGACCGTTAGTTCTGATTGACGGGGGTTCGAGCCCCGTGGTGGGCAGAAATTATTTTCTGTTCTGTATTTAGTGGCACTCTCACTGGCTAACGCTACTGAGTAGACTGCAGTATAATCAATAACTGACAGTCGAAAAGTTTAATAGTTAGCCCTATAGTGTTTTCGATTGGGAAAACAAGGGTTGCACTGGGTTTGACCTCGGGCAAAACCAGTTATGATGAAAATTTGCTCTAGGGCAATCCCAATCGAACATACATTTTCCATCGTGTGCTATAATACTGCACGGTAAAATTCCGATTGAATTGAAATTGGATTAATGATTCTTGAAAATCAAATATTATGTTGTCTCTGCGTAGCGGCTGAAGTGACCATAAAACTAAACTAATTAGAAGTCTATTTCTCATTGCCAAATGACAAAATCTTAAGACCAATCAATAGTTTTGTATTATATAGATCATAGATACTAGGAAACATTTTTTTGAGAAATTAGGTATATGCACCAGATTTTAAATGAAATTGATTCAGTTTTGAGTAGGTACTAGTTTTCCATAACTCGTCAACGCCAGTATTTCTTTTTTTCCGGCACTACTAGATTCCAACTATAATAACTAACTCGTAATCTGTTGTTCACTCACAGAATCACCTCACGCGACGTTTATATCAACCATTTTTCATGTTTTTTTTTCAATTTTGCTAATGCACTGAAATTGCACTATACCAGCACGAGCTCAAAGACCTCGTGCCGAAAAATCTGCACTGAGTGCAGAACTCATTGACCCGGTTTCCCAATCGAACATACAAATCCGTTCGATTTCTACCAATCGAACATAAATATTGCCCGAGTGTTGCACCAGTGCTGCCCGATTTAACCAATCGAAAACGCTATAAATTAATCGGTCCTGCTAGTTCAATATATAACTAGGTGATGTTCTCCATCATCAACTTAGTTAGAACTGCAATGGTCCTGGGGTTGGCGAAAAGGGCCTCAAGGCCTACTCGCCGGGCAGTGGTTTGCCCCCCCAACCATACCAATAACCAACCAATGAGAAAACATGTGTCAAAATCGGCATTGACCAAGACACCTCCCACTGGCACGCGGTTATTTAAAGTTTACATTGAATTTCACTTCGAAGTGGAACTGTCAAATTTGTGCTTGGCAAATGGAAATCATATGCTAACAGCCACATTGAATCAGTGTTTATAGTCGTGCTTACGCCAAATACGATGTAGATGGTATCAATGATTCTCATTTGCCAAGCGGAAATTTGACAGTTCCACTTCGAAATGAAAGTGGATTTAAACCAGGCATTAATTTGCGACCTACGCTGTCGTTTTTGAACGTCTTGGCAAGTCAGCTGATGAATTTATTTTGCGGCAAACATTGGTAATCGGTCGCGTATTTAAATTTTGTTTTTAAAATTTTGGACTCGTCGAATCTTTGTGCAGTGTGTGAAATTTTCAATCTGAAAGAAGATTTTTTGACATTTGAAAAACGCATCAAAAATGCTTGGACGACCTTTTCGACTCAGGACAAAAATAAAACAGTGATTATAAATTTTGAAGTTGAGTTTCCTGTTTCTTATTTTTCTTGTAGATAGTTTAATTTTATGACTGAACTTTGTATAATGAGATAGGATTTTAAACTACATATTATGAATCGGTAAGTTTTCAACTATTTTTAAAATTGACGAGTCCATATACTGGCTTTTTACTTTTTTGCGCTCAGTATTATTTCAACTATGTATTTGCTTTCTTTTTTTTTATATTCTAAAATGAGATATTTCGTTTAATCTTAGAGGTTGGGTGACTCTCGACACGTTTTTCGTCTCCGAATGTTTGTGTTGTTCCACCCCACACATCATATAATTTTGACCTCCCTATTGAATTAACCTCGAGTCACCACTGCTACAACCTATACTATTCTCTTGAACGCGTTCTCATTATTGCCCTCACCAAATTTGCGAGTGTACCAATGAGAACTATATAATATAACTATATTCTCACTACAATATAGTAGAAGGGAAGAGAATATCGAACTCACAGCTCGCAGGAAACAAGACCATAGGGATTCCATCACGAAGTAGACTTGTTTTCTGCGTGCGATAAGCTCGATATTCTGTTCTTTTTCAATATTTGCCATAAAAGAAATAAAAAACTTTGGGTCCGTCAGCGTCAGACAGTTATAAATAGTATAGTGAGGTTAGAATAGCTACAGTTTGATTGTCAAATTGTTGCTTGATGCTCGATTGCTTGATCAGTGTGACCAGCACTCAAAATTTTACTCGACGCGACACGATATCACTTGATCAGTGTAACCGCCCTCAATGGTGCCGAAGCGGCAAAAACCCAGTTGAAAAAAAAAATATTCCTAGCAGGAATAACTATTTGATGCTGAAAATTGAAATTTTGCCCAAAAGATCGCAACTTTCGGAAATTATTCCCACTCTGATCAAATTTGTCAGGATTGTTGTTCACCCCATCATATCTTCACATATTATTATAATGCTTACTATCATTCAATAATATCACCCTTCATGGGAAAACTACCAGAGACTAGTAATAGCAAAAGACCATTTTAGTGACTTTTTGACATATTCTTAGGCCAGTATTCTCCGTTCGTACTTTAACTCGTTCAAGATTTGACGGCGTTTAAACACAAGATTTTGTATGCAAAATATGGTATTTAAACGTCGTCAAACCTTGAACGCGTTTGAGTATGAACAAAGAATACGGGCATTAGTTATTTAGTGGCATGCTATATCTTTTTTTTTTAAGTGACATTCTGGGTCATTGACACAAAAAAAAACAATTTTACTGAAAAATCACACAAAAACGAACTTGAATTTGAATTAATTATTCTTTTTCTAGGTTTCACTGACGACGAAAGCAGATTCGTTTCCGAAACGTTTGATATTGATAGGTTTTATTATTTACTAATAGAATTGTTTTCAGGTAATATAGAAGATCTGGTTTATAAACACTAGTTTGATTGTTATTTGATAGGGTGTGACGAAATACCCAAAAAAATATTGTAAATCATGGATGCGCCACTAAACTACAGAGCATATTATCTATGCTATATCCTGCTATGCGTTGATTTTGCCATATATTTATCAAACTCAATTACCTTTCAGTTCAGCTCCCGAAATTGACCGAGTAAGCGTCTGTAAAATTTTAAAGATTCAGTAATTTATAAAGATATCGTTATTCTGGGGGCCTTAGAGCTGCCAGCCAAATTCATTCAATTGATTCAAAGTTAATTTGTTGTCATATCATAATAATTGAACCAACAAGAAAAACTATTTGGCATCCAGAATATCCACTTATGGGTACTTTTGGATATTATACAGTAATCATACAACTTCTAAAATTTTTACTTGGTTACACACAAATGATTACCAGAATGTTCCAATATTTCAAGCATTATCTCTGGTAAAATATATGGTAAGAAGTTCTTAAAAATCTTCGTACCTGTGACTTATTGGAATTCACAGATACAATAACTGTCATTTGGGCGTTGAATTGTGAAAAAAATAATTTTCATGGCACGGGAACGTCCAGGGTGTTTTCGTTGAGACTATTATTTGTATTAATACATATTTCATAAAAAATAGACTATCTCCAAAACTATCACTTTCGAAAAAATATGTGGTGCGCAAAGAAGGTGAAACAAAAAGCTGAACGCGACTAAGGAACAAAATACTGACGGTGCTATTTACAAAGATCAAGTTATGGTGCTTTAAAGTTAACCACAATCAATGTGTTACAGAATAGTACAATTCCAATCGGCGGAATTACCACCAAAAGATACTCCAGACAGTAGCTGGTAAGTGCCTTGTGATCATTTTGATGAGTATACCTGCAGACGCATCAAATTTCAGAAAACATTTGATAAATTTTGTATGCTTGCAAAAACTAAACGAATCCAAGAAGCCAGCCCAGGGTATCCCTAACATGACTGTACAACGCTTAACCACAAATTTCTCAACCAAAAATAAGGCGATCTAGGCAAACTTACCCATATCCAAAATTGCTTTCGTTAAGCCTACAGAGGGCGTGAAACATTGAAAAAAAAACTGTTTTTGCTACATTTTTCAAAAACGTGCATTTCGATTTTGATAATTGTTGTTACCTAGTCTTGAACCATGAAATTACGTTTTTTGTTTCTATAGCGACCGGTTTTAATTAATCGGAAGTATTGTAAAGGTTACGTCACATGTTTTTTTGAAAAATTTTATTCATCATATACATTTATGTTTACAATTATTATATGGATTCTCTAGACAGAGCATTGAGCACTGGTAACGAGAATAGTTTTATTATTTCAGTCACAATTCACAATGCGTCCAAGTACAACTTAGTTTTCTTAATATATTCTTGGAAATTTTTTGAACCCTTGATATTATCCGGAAGTGTATTATATGTATAAACTAGAAGCTTGGTGTATCGGATCAAATAATCCCTTATTAGTCCTTACATTATTGTGGAATACATTGTTATATGATCTGGTCCCGTGTGTGAATATATCTACAAGATAGTATTTTCCTATTAGCTTTTTGAGTTGATGTACAGCTTGTTCAATGCTTTTCTGCGGTCACGTCACAGTATTTGACGTTTGGCAGTATGTCGTAGATTGATCGCTCCACATGTGACATTTGTCATATTGATCCGAAAAACCCTCTTCCAGACGTACATGTTTTTTTTTTTCAATGTGTAAGAGAGAGACGGAAAAGTATGACGTAACCGCAGGAAAGCCATGAACAGACAGTACTGATAACTGTGTACAAAGTTATATGCTGTGGATGTTTTGTGAGCTGATGTAGTATTGATCAAACGTAAATAACCCAATTTATTTTTCACAATTTGATAAAAACTAATGAAAAACTCAATCTCACTTTCACTTATCTCTTTTCTGTTTAATAATGCGTATAAACCAAATAATAATTCAAAATCACCACATGAAATGTAATACATAATTAAGATAAGCTCGATATTTTTGACCACAGGGTGAAGCACTGTGCGATATCGGAAAAGTGCCTGATTTGCAACAGCACTGTGGGCTGTGGAAGGGGACGAAGGGGTTAAAGTTGGGTTGAAAAGGATCAGAGAGCTGGCGAAGGCGAGCGTACTGAGGAATGACGAAAATGGTGAATTATTATTGTTTGCAGATCCTTCATGGAGGTCAGCAGCAGGATCCAACTGCTTGGGGATGGATGAGGGGTTCGGATGGCGTTCGCACCCCTGTCAAATATGTGAAATGAAATATTCTTGTTTGTCTTGACCTGTCGTGAAACACAATCTTTTGCACCTATTCGCATTTTCAAAGTATCAAACACCACTAACCAGTGCTCCTATTAAAAAAATCAATAAGACCTTTTTTGTAGACAATTCAATTTACTTTCATTTTGTATGAGGCAATCATTGCGCTGGGACGTTCAGTTTGCTAGATAATAGGGAATAACCTATACACCTGCTTCTCGATCCCTCCTTCCCCACGCCTAACGCACGAGGTCCACGGCTGGGGACTTTTGGTAAGTTACTCTAAGAGTCCGGAAATGCATTGTTAAGTCTTGCAAGCACCATCTTAAACGGGTTCGGGGTTATGGGAGGGGCTTCCTTGACTTTTGAGCAATTTGCTATTCTTTTGGCACAGGTAGAGGCTGTATTGAATTCTCGTCCTCTTGTTCCTCTCTTATCTGATCCTAATAATTATGATGCCCAAACACCGGCCCACTTCCTAATTGGCCATCAATCAAACATCATTGCCTCAGCCAAACCTGTTGGACGTGAAGGAGAATAGGTTGTTTGTGTTCCAAAGAATTCGACAACTCAACCAACACTTCTGGACACGTTGGTCAAAAGAGTTGCTTGCTGAATCAGACCCGGAACAAGTGGATGTTCGGTAAAGCTAACTTGGATGTGGAACAGCTGGGCCTCATCAAAGTGGAGAATCTTCCCTCAATGGTATGGAAGCTTGGTAGAATTGCAGAGCTGCATCCTGGCCCACATGGTGTATGTCGAGTGGCAACTGTGAAGACTGCAAATGGCAATGTGTTCATTGTCCAAGCTGTGCCCTAAGCCTCCATAAAAACTTCAAGTTTCATTTGTTTTGTGAGTGAATACACTTACTCATGTAACGTCATGTATCAGGCTATTTGGATTTGACAAGCACGGGTGACTCTCCGAATTTCAGTATTTGATGATTCCCCAAATAAAATTTACTTCAACAAATTAAAAATCGGTTTTCCTGAAAGAGGAAAAGATGAAATATAAATTGTACTAGGTATTAGTCCTGAAGAATCTAAAGACAGATAAAACATGAATTAATAAGTTGTGATACATAAATACCTGAGTTGTGAGTGTTAATTGAAAGTGACTTGATAGTTATTCATGGTACTAGTGCGTTGTGTTGAGAATGAGTCACGCGAGAAAGATTTGTACCACGAGGCCCTTACGCGAAGTTGAATGAATTCTCAAGTGACTTGTGGAATATATCTCACGAGTGCCATACAATGTTTTATCCAAAAAATGGAGGAAATCTTTTTTTCATGACATACCTAATTATTAACTATAAGTTTTAGTGTCAAAATGACTAGACAGTGACATGTTTACATTTTGGTCAAAATAAGTTATTGTCTGTTTGGTTGCCACGGGTTGTCTGTTTGTTTCCCACGGAAATCGACTAGTCAGTTATGGATTATAACAAACTAGTGTGTTATTTGACACTTGTCCTAAATGACATCAATAATGACACCTATAACTATCATGCGTTAGATAAATAAATTGATTAAAGCTGAACAGTGTTTTCTATAGCCGAAATTCGCAACAGTGGTGTCGGAAGTGAGATTTATTTGTGCTATAGTATTGGACATATGTAAATGATCATCGTTATGTCTACGAAACAAGTGCTTTTGACCACATTCAAGGTTGCCGAGATGAAGAGGGAATTTGAGGAACGTGATTTGAATACTCTAGGAAAAAACTGATCTACAAGAAAGGCTTCGTGATGCTTTATTAGATAAAGGCACCGATCCCGATACGTCATAATTCGAGATTTCCAATCTGAACGCAGTAGTTAAGAGGTTATCAAAAAACTTTTTTATGAGCTGAAGAATCAACTTCAAGAAAACTCTAGAAAATTGGATGAGAAGTTTGAGGAATCTTCCAGAGCAATGGCAGAGAACTCGAGGAAAAAGGATGAGAAGTTCGAAGAACCTTCCAGAGTCATCGATGAGAACCTGAGGAAAATGAAGGAGAAGTTTGAAGATTACTCCAGAGCTATGGAAGAGAAGTTGGAAAAATCTTCTAGAGCTATGTAAGAAAAATTCAAGAAATCTTCTAGAGCTATGAAGGAGAAAATCAAGGAACAGCTGGCGGACAACTACAACTGTTTGAAGGATCATGTAGCTGAAGAAATCGGGAACCTGGAGAAACAACTTGATGAGACTGCAAATGCTCTGGAAGACGAAACCGACGAAGTGATAAAGCAAGTCGCAGCAATTATATGAAACAACCGGAGGTAACACTTGGGAGCCAAGGGACAAGTGCTAAAATGGAAGCTGATACCATCAGAGACCAAATGAAAGTTTGATGGCAAGCTTTCATGGAAAAATTATCATCGCCAGTTCGAGGAAGCAGCAAAAACAGATGGATGGACGAGAACCGAGAAAGTGGGGAAACAACAGAAATCCTGCAGACGCTAAACACCCAGGAGCAGAAGTACGATGTACTAGTCAAGCATGTTGCTCGCCTTGCTTGACTGGCTTATACAACCAAGCCAGAAAACGTTATGGAGAGCCTTGAAGTTCAGGACTTTTTGTTAGGACCTCGAGAACAGGAGATTCAACAGTCCCTGATACTTCATCGTCCCGACAATCTGGTGGATGCGCTGGCAAAATCTCTGGAATTTGAAGGGGCGAAGGAGGCTGTTAAGCCTCTAGTGCACCATATCGCGTGGAGAAAAACCATGTTCTCGCGAACCCCCAGCCGGGCTTTTCTTTTCCAAATCCGCACAGCAGCTAGTGGCTTATTGTGCTGCCTCAACCTCACCGGTCTAGACCAGTTCTGTCCCTTCAACTAGGTCCAATAACTCACCAGCAAGATTTTCATGGAAAAGTGGTCCCTCGCCGTGTGTTGCACCAAAATTTTTGTACCTTCTGCGAGATGCGAGCTAGATATTCAGTCAGTCAGTCAAAGAATATGCGTGAGGCAGTTTTGTCCCCTTCACCATAGATTTGTGAGACTATCGCCACTGGTGGAATAGCTGAGCAAGCAGTTTCGTTGCTATAAATAGACACGTTCAGCAAGATGATACTTAGTGGTTGGCCTAGCCAACTACTTTCCCTTGTGAGTAATGTACCCCTCTCACCCTGAGTAGTTTAACCCCTCTCACCCTGAGTAGTTTAACCCCTCTCACCCTTCGTCAGCCTCAAAGAACATGCTCGTCCTATTGTTATGGTGGTGGAGATAGACTGTACCATAGACAATGATTAACTGGAGTTACCATTACCAAGTTTCCCCACTGTTTAACCCAGCTACATCTCCCTAGAGCACGATAGGTGTGGGTCCAGCTAAAGGCCTACTCTAACACCATACGTGACAATATTTAGGGATCGAGATTATTGTCTTCAGGAGATATCATTAATCTTTCTTGCAAACGCTATCAGCATTATGCTACTAAGCTCTGAAGATGACCAAACAGATAATTAAAATTTCGGCAAAGATAAATTAATCTTCTTCGCTTTCCAGAGCGCACCTGAACTTTATCCTGATGAAACATTTATCTTGACTAGAGCAGCGTGTGCCATGTGTTCTCTTAATATTGTGAGGATCAACCATTTATATTGCAATGGATTTTTGTGTTGAGGAAGTTTTGTAGCATACATTATACATAACAATCATGATATATCAATTATATCATATAATAATAATAATATAATATAATAACACATAAAACAATAGCAATACAAGTTATGATCAATTTTTGATCTCATCAGGGTATTTGTTGTTGTGAGTAGCGGGAAAACAAATGTTTATGCATCAGTAAACTCATTTTCTTTTGTGAACGGGATATAACGTAACATTGATATCTTGCGCTCTTTCATTTCGCTGTTTAATATTTGTCAATATGGCAACTGGTTTAGTACAGCACGGTATCATTTCCAGAACAATTAATTTCTGACAAGGTTCAAGATGGCAATCAGCATTGAGAACAATAGAGAGTATTTGAGCAAATTCCTTAAAATCTCGATGAATTCTCAATTCTTTTTCAAAACGATTCCTGCGGAGCATAATTAAAATCTTCATCATCCTAAAAAAAGACGGCAGACCATTAAATCCTTATCGACTTTTATGAAGATCCTATTTAAATGCTAATACTGTTGGAGAAAGACGTAAGTAAGCTAATTATCTGGTTATTTCCAAAGGAAAATATTGAAAGTTTTTTCACGGTAATAGAGATCATTCATCAAGATTAGGAAGAAATCGGATGCATTTTTATCAGCTCATGATAAATGAAAAAAAATCGAAAATTTTCCTTTTTTTTATATTTTTTATGGCCACAGAAAGGTCAAAATCAGATTGTGAACTGTGAAAATTCATAAGCTGTTGTTTGCTTAGTTTTAAAACTGGTTTTTCACTGTTCAATATATCACACTTTTTTTGACAATGTGTCTCTAACTTTAGAGATTGAGATTAATTTAGTTCACCTATTATTATGCGAATCTGATTTTGAATAGAATACAGTATCAACACCTGATAATTCCCAGGACAAAATAATATTCCTGATTATTATAAATACATTCGATGAATTATCCTACATTATTGGATCCAGCAACTTTAATACTAAAACTAGGTGATGCTCATAGTACGGACATACCGAAGATGGATGGCGGACGCGATTGCGATCGCTACATCGATGTGAGAAGAAAAAATTTCATACGATTTTAAAACTATTATGAATAAATTTTCATTTATTTGAATAAACATATCAAAATTGCGTTTGTTTTTTCCATCAGTTCTTCTCTAGGGCCAATAAAACATTTAAAAGCATCAATGTATTTTAAGTTTTATTATGACAAGAGATCGTAGTGATGCGATGCTTTTTTGGCGGACCCTACTCCTCAAGTTCTATTTCCTGCGCGAAACTTTAGTCTGTTTTTCTATCTCATAGCTTTATAGAAACGCATACTACAGCTGAAATGGAATTGGGGTTTTTTGGACTGAGTCTTAAATTGGTTATAGCGTCGCTAACATCACTGTACCCTTCACCACTTACACGGACTCACATTTATTTTCAAAAAAAAATCACAGATTTACAGCCTGGACATTTTTAAACGGACCACGGACCACCTAGATAATACTATTCACGAATTAATCGTGGTCGTGTCCTTTATACTTTCTTGTGCATACAGGGTGTTTCAGAATAACATGCTAATAATAAAGGGGGTGATTAGATACTTTTTTTACAATAACTTTGTCATTACTGTAGATATCTTTATGAAATTTGAGTCATGTATTTTAGGCATTAATACTCATTCTTTGATGCACCAACAATTTAATTATTCTGACCAGTGCCGTCCATGCGGGTTTTGGTTTGCATATTTTTTGGGAAAAAAATGGTACACCACTGGTTTTTCTTGAAATAAAAATTATTTTTGAAATCTTCATTCATTTTTGAACAAATTTGCTCTCTTGGTATTTTTTCGTCAGCTGCATAGTTTTCGCTTAAAAAATAAAATAGATTTTACTGCAAAGTCAAAAGCTTCGGAGTAAACAATCTGCAAGCTCAGATTTGTTACACACTTTCCATGTACTCATCAAAATTAATGCCTAAAATACATGACCCAAATTTCATAAAGATATCTACAGTAATGACAAAGTTATTGTAAAAAAAGTATCTATTTTTTAAAACTTTGACACCCTGTATCTCAAAAGTTAAGGCGTTTAGGACATACGTTCATATGAATTTTTTTTCTTAAAATGAGCCCAAGAATCACCCCCTTTATTATTAGCATGTTATTCTGAAACACCCTGTATACCTAACATATGTGTACGGACGATAATAATAGGTCTGCTGTGAGTTCCCGGAAATTTATTTTAAAAGTTCAATATATAGTTCAAATTCCTCATTTATTTCTAATCAGCTTCAGCATTGTTGGCATATTGACAAACTGAATAACACAAATTCTATCCTTATTTCATAAGAAATTCCTTGCAAATTCTGATTGGTTCAGACCAAATGGATACCCTATCAAATAACGAATAACAAATCCTGTGGACCCGATTTAATTGCATCGAAGTTGTTGAATTGGGTCTAGCCCTTTCCCATCAGATTGATTAGCTATTCGAGTATATTTTATTACCGGCACCTTTCTGAGTGATTAGATCGATTTCAAAAGGTGGTTCAGACTTGGGAGTCTGTTTGTTTGGAAAAAGTTCTGAAAAAGCGGCTACATAGTAAGATTATCCAACTCTCGATAACAACCGAGATGTCTTTAGATCTAGTCACGTTCACCTCTCTACTCACAAATTCTCGTTTTTTGGTAGTTGATGAATTGAAGGTCGTCGTTGTAAAGCCCGATCCACACTTGCTATTTAAGAATGCTACTAAGTGTGGTCCCGGTTCAACGTTCTTAATCATAAAAAAAATGTCTAGAAATCTCGATGAAGAATGAACAAACTATACATACACCTTCAAAAATCTTGAACCCTCCATGTTTTTTCCCTATTTCTACAGATATTCAAAATCTGGTCACATTTTAAATACTCTATTCTTTTTCCCAGGTTAGGTGTTCAGTTTTTTTTGAAAAGTCATTGTGCCTTTTTAACCTCTGTCAGAAAAAGAGAGCCACTCTTGACGGTTTTTCAAAGTGGTTTAAGAAAAAAATGGATAACTACATTCGAAAGAGGGGCAAAACCTATACCGATCCAGAGAATTACACTACGATTGAACTTTTGATGGACTAGATATGCAATCCAAAATATGTCAAAAATTGCCTTAAAAAAAACTTGAGAAATGTATCGTTTCTAGCAACTTCAAAACCGCATATCTAGGCTATAAAATTGCCAATCGTAGTGTCATTTTCAGGATCGGTATGATTTTTGCTTTGAATGGAATTATCCATTTTTTCTTAACCACTTTGAAAAACCAGGCTTTCTGATTCGTTCAGAGGTCAAAAAGGCACAATGACTTTTTAACGAAAAAAAATGTTTAACACCACATATCACTCAAACACTCAGACTGGAAAAAGAAAGAGTACTTATTTATGTGACCAGATCTCTAAAAATGGGGAT